>JADRCH010000099.1:1100700-1283200 GCA_019843965.1 Rhynchomys soricoides | reverse complement strand
ATGAGAAAGCATGTGACTCATTTAGCCCAAGGCTTGGCCATTACAACATACAAACAAACAGTTGCCATTATCACTTTGACCATGTTCATGTAGTCATTCAAATACTAACTAAATAGTAACTATATATACAGTTGAGAAAAAAAGAAGGGGTGTGTGTCTGTGTTTATATACAAACATACATGTTGAATAAGTTTATTTTAAAAATCCATATCTAATTACAATGTTTTATCCTAACAACAGTCTGTAGAGAAAAATATAGCCATGTGATATCGTTTCCATTTTATACCTGACAAGGTTTCATCTCACAGTTTCCAGTTTTCCAAAAGTCACATATAAAGCCAGAAATTAAATCAAACTCAAGTGATACAGCGTTAAATCATCTTTACTTTACCACAATGAAGCATCCAGGTAATTAACTTCGAAAAGAAAAAGGTGATTGTGTCAGAGTTTGGATATTTGCATGTTAAATAAGGTAGCCCATCAGTCTCTGATGAGGATGACAACGGACAATGGTAGAAGCATATTTTGAAGCAAGTGATCACAGCATCATGTGACCATGATCTGAGGAGCAGGGAGAAGCAACATGAGATCTCGCCATTCCTTTCAAGAGTATTGCTCCAGGAACCTTAGGAATGGCCACCGTCTTTTATCTCTTTCCAGTCTAGAGTAATCATCAATACTGCTAACCCGGATGTCCTTTGCACATGGCCTTTGAGGCAGCCTTATCCAAACCATAGCAGACACTTCCTGTTCTCTCTCCCTTTACTAAACAGTATGTATGTGAACATCAGACATAGACCAAAGGAAAAAACCAAACAGTATCGAGGACAATTAGACAATGCAAATATCTGACATGAATAATGAATACCCAGAAGATATTTTAATTCATAAATTATGTACACATGCCCTATTAACCACCCTGAACCATTTGTTCTTTGCTGACATCATGGTCAACTCAAGTGAGAATGTGTTCTGCCTTAAAAACAGATTAAAATGTATTCTTAGAAAATACGTTTTTATGAAAGAAAAAAAAAAAAGATGGAAATGAGCCAAAGATTTCTTTTAGCATTCATTTAATCAGAAAACTTATTTTGCAACTACTCATATATAGTACCGAATGCTATATTAGGGATAGGAGAGGAGATAGAGTGATTGAAACTGTTACTCTCTGGAAATCTACACTCTAGTGAGATACAAACAGTTGTCAAACCTGCAAATACTAACTTCTTAAATCACAAGAATGTAAAAGAATGGAAGAAAGCAGAAACAGTGTAACTCAATATCACTGTGACCCAATACAATACCCATGAATTTCCACAGAGTAGGCATAACCTCCTCCCAGGAGCGAAGGATGAAAAAGGACTCTCCAAAGAGATGTGCATTCCATAAAGCACTTCCGAAAGAGATATGAACAGGAAATTTGATTTCTGAAGGAATTCATCTTTCCTGTTTCCAGATCAGGTAAAAGAAGAAGTGTGCTTCCTTCTCCTGGTTTATAAGCAGCTTACAGAGGACATGGTGAAGCATTAAAAGACTGAACAATTCTGTAACACCTCTGAACTGTGTTAGCTGCCCCAAGACCCCAAATAATCAATGTGCAACCCTGCTTACTCTTTTCAAAAGGCTGAAATTTCCGACTGGAAATTGGAACAACTACGATTCCTTCCAGGCAGTAATCAGTTGGAGTCCTCACTACTTTCTGAGAAGAGTGAAATTCTCCATCAGTGAAAGAATTCTCCCCAGTCACTGGGGTAAAACTGGCAAACTTCTAAACAACTTCTTCCCACAGTGGTGTAAGTTAGAGTTACTCACTCACCCAGTCCCCTGTCCTCCAAACTGCTCACTATTTCTTACCAAGCTAAGCACTTGGATTGATTCTTACATTTTCAAACAGTTCCTGAATACTTTGTCTTCTGTCTTTGGTTGAGATTCAGAGATTTTAACTTGATATCTGAAAATCATATTTCAAGGGCCAAAAAAAATGCTTGGAAGGATAGAAGGTTTCTCCTTGCCCCTGTGAAATACAGCTTGTAATTAAAAAGAAAATGTTACTAGATGTCTCACTACAAACTGCCTAATTTTCTCAGTATAGATTGATCAATAATTCACAAAATGTTTAAAACCATAGTACAGCTTCCAGGTAAGATAGAAGAATAGAAGCTGACTCTTTGGGAGCTGCTGAAGTAGAGAGACACAATAACAAAAAATATATAGACCTTAGACTCCTCCCCACCAATTCCATGCATGCCAGTCTGCCTAGGACACAGCCAGCACAGATAAGCAGCATGCTGTTTTCTGAGCTCCATTCTAAGGCTCAAGACTCTGCTTGCCTCCAAGAGTCCAGTCCACGTCAGAGTGTCTGGCCAACACCGGGACAACCAGATAGCTAAAGGCCAGTGGAAGAACACAATCAACAAGGATCAAGGCATTATGACACCACAAAAGCCCAGCTATCCCACTACAGCAAGTCCTGAATAGCCTAACATAGTCAAAGAACAAGAAGATGACCTTAAATCCCATCTTGTAAAGGCAATAGATGCCTTTAAGGAGGAAATGAATAAATCCCTTTAAGAAATACAGAAAAATACAACCAAACAAGTGAAGGAAAAGAATAAAATTGTTCAATAACTAAAAGTAGAAATAGAAGCAATAAAGAAAACACACACAAAATAGGAACAATGAAAAAAAGACAGAGTTAACTTCTATAACCTAGAAAGAAAGAAAGAAAGAAAGAAAGAAAGAAAGAAAGAAAGAAAGAAAGATGTCTATAAACATATAAGAAGCTTATAGAACACCAAATAGATTGGACCAGAAATGAAAATCCTCCTGCCACATAATAAGTAAAACACTAAATGTGCAGAACAAATAAAAAATATTAAAAGCTGCAAGGGGAAAAGGCCAAGTAACATATAAAGCTCATCCTATGAGAATTACAAGTGACTTCTCAACACAGACTCTAAAAGCCAAAAGAGCCTGGGCAGATATATTGCATATCCTAAGAGACCACAGATGTCAGCACAGACTAATACATCCAGCAAAATTTAATCACCAAAGATGGATAAAACAAGGTATTCCATGATAAAATTAAATTTAAACAATGTCTGTAGACAAACCTTGCCTTACAGAAGATACTAGAAAGAAAACCTCAACCCAAAAAGGCTAAATGCACCCAAGAAAACATAGGAAATAAATAACCCCACACCAGAAAAACAAGGGAATCTCTCCCCACCCTTCCTCCTCTGAGCCTATGACTAGTAGGCTCCATTTTCTGAGGACTCCCAAGAAACTCCTGCAATTCTAGTGGTTTCTCTTCCCTTACTTTTTTCCTTACACTGTTCTCTTCTCTCCCACCAACTTTCCGCGGCTCGTACTGTCCTGTGCTTACTTTTTGTTATTTACTCTTCCCTGTCATACAGTCATCTGTTTTGTTTGTTTTCCAACTTTGAAAAACCGGTAGTAATTTGACCTTGGCATGTTGGATTTTTTTTTTAAAGCTCGTGTTTTGAGGGGTTTTGTTTACTTTCTTACATTTACCTAATTTTGGCTTAGAGCATTATTTCTCATAAATAAAAATTCTACTTATTGTCATACATTGGTAAGTGTCAGAGTGGACAATTAAACCCAAGAGCCAGATTTTTGAGATGACATAATTAATGAATTATCTAGAATCTCAATTCTTCACTTGAAGATTCTGAATCTACCTGTGTTTAAAAATCAGGATTTTTCTAAGTTAACAAAGAAATACAATAGTATAATACATAACACTCTCAATAGAATCAGAGCAGTCTCACTTAAAGGTGTTAACATATAATAGTAAGTATATTAATATAATGCCCACTGTAAGCATAATAAATAAAGTGATAATCAGCTTCATAGGAGTCCACATCATGTCCATTTGTGTCAGGTTATTTTTTTTTTTTTCCTAATTAGGAAACTATCAGGTGTATTCCCATCTTTGAAGCTCCTTGCTTCCCTTTGGTGAGACTTACCCAGTCTGCTTTTCCTTTCCTCCTGCATCTACTTTACTTAACATTGCTTCCCCACCCTCTTCCCTTTGGTTCCTTTCTTTATTTCATTCACTTACCCTAAAGAACATTTACCTTTATATCTCCTTTTACAGTAGCATTTTCATTTTCATTCATGATGTGTTAGTAAGGCCATAACTGACTTTAGTGTATGTCTATATCTTGTAGGGCTTGGTCTCATTGCTACTACAGCAACCTGTTTCCTTTTTACTAAGTGGCATGGAGAATTAAGTCAACAAGAGTAGGTTGCAGAAAAAAATCAAGCAAACAAACAAGCAAACAAACACCCAAACAAACAAAAAAGATCCCCTTACCCATCAAAAATTCAGAAGACAAACCTAACCTAAAAGATGTGCAATCACAACACAGTTTTTTAAAAAATCATTGTGGGGAGCATGAAGCTCTGAGTGAGTGTGTATTAGTGACATGAGCATGCCATGTCAAGGACTCCAATGCCTCAGACCCTGGGGCATGTCAGAACCTTCCACTGGTCCAGTACAGATGTTTAAAAGGAATTGGCCTTTCCTATCAAACACAGCTTTCTTCTCCATCTTGGGTGATTGAAACCTGAGACTGCTCCTCTACAGAAAGCTCCTACTAGCATTAGTTAAGTAACCTCCTTATTCAAACTGTGCATAATAAATGGAAGCAGCTGGGTTTCTGGACTGCTATTGCTACATTTCCATCAAAGCACACATCCCACTGATCCCAGCTTTTCTGTGTATGTGTCTGTTGTCTCTTCATCCCCCGATGACCCAAAGCAAGTCAACCCCAAAGTCATGCAGGGGGCAGCAGAACACACAAAAAAGCAAGACAACACAACTCCTCTTAGCAATAATCATATTACAACCATTGAATGGAACTCAAATATTGAAGTGGGGAAAATACCAGATGAAGATTTCAAAAGTTTTCTGGTACAATTTCAACAACGACATGGGGGAAAAAAGACACAGAAAGGCATATGAATTCTATTTATGTCCTACATAGGCAAGTGAACAATACTGAAGAAACATTATTAGAATGGATAAGAAACTGAGCAATCTGAAAGTCAGCACCAAGGAAGAAGAACTCAGCAAGCAACCTGAGAGCTTCTGAAAAATAGGTGAGTGTTGAAAATGAAAAATTCAGTAAATTAAATTTAAAAACTGAAATAAGGACATCACCAATAGATTGAAAAAGCATAAAAAGGGATATCAAGATAGAGGACAAGGTGAGGGAGATGTTGTACACACACATCAATAAGAAAAAATAATATGCATGACCACAATGTGATTGAAAAAAATAAGAATCTAGAATCCAGGAAATAGAATAAGGAGATGAGATAAACACTAACAGTGTAGGAAGTTTATTTAATGGAAATGCATCAGAAAAGTTCCCCAATCTAGAGAATGAAATAGTCAAACACAAGCAGCATTTAGAACCTCAAGTAGATATGATCAAAGAAAAAATGTTCCATGACATATTGTAGTCAAGATGTCAAAAAATACAAAGTAAAGAAGCAATTTTAAAGTTGTAAGAAGAAAATACCAATTCACATACAAAAAAAAAAAAAAATCAAAATAACATGAGATTGCTCAGCAGCAACCCTTAACGTCAGGAATGTGTGGAATGACACATTTCAAACCCTGAAAATAAATAACTTCCAACCCAAACTACTGTACACAGAAAAATACCATTTTAAAAAAAAAAATGGCAGAGAAACAATTCAAGACAAGTACAAACTAAGGTATTTCATGACAAGAAAGCCATCACTGCAGAAGATACTTAAAGGCGCATTGTACACAAAGGAACATGACAGTCCCATTTATGAGGATACAGGAAAGAATCAATTTCAGGAGAAGAGTGGCTGACCAAAGGAGAAATGGGAAAGACCACATAAAGACCAAGGCAGTAAGGCAGTAGCCTCCAAACACCAATAGGAGAGAGAGCAAAGAATAAAGAATAATCCCACTAAAGGGTAAAGAGAAAACAATATGACAGGAATTACTAAATGTCTTACAACAACCTCAAATGTAGAAGGCCTCACCTCACCAGTAAGGACTTATAAACTGACTAACTGGATTTAAAAATGAGGTTCAACTTTCTTTTTTCTCCAGGGAACATATCTTGGAGATCCAAAAATTGGGTATTAAAGGATGGAAAACTTTCAAGTGAGCAGAAACTAGAAACAATCTCACATAACTATGATATCTGAGGAAGTGGACTTAACAAAAAAGTCAAAAGATATAAAGAAACTTACTATAAATTAATAAAGCAAATAATTCATTAAGAAGATATAATGATTGTGTGTTCAAAGTCTAATATATACTTACTTATAAATAATATATAACTATGTTATATAAGTTTTTATATATATATGATATAATATATTTGGGGGGCTACTAATTTCATAAAAACAAACACAAATAGACACAAAGAGGCAAATTAGTCCTGACACAACAGTACTAGGTGATTTCTATTCCCCACCCTCATCTCTAGACATGTCACTCAAAACAGAATTCAATTAAGAAACTTCAGGGTTAAACCACACCATAGATCAAAAGGACTTAATGGATACCTACATAATGTCCAATCCAGTAGAAATAGAATACGCATTTTTCTCAGGAACCCATGGGTCCCTCTCTAAATAGAGATAGAATTCTTGATCACAAATCAAACCTTACCTATCACCAAAGAATTGAAATACTGTTCTCCATCTTATCAGACCAAGGAAGAAGGAAACTACAACGGCCGCTGACTGACCACTGAAGAAATCAGGTTCTTCCTAAACCAGCACTCTCCAAGGGCAAAGCTGTGTTCAGTTCACATGCCAAGATATGAAGCCAAACTGCTAGAAATCAAAGAAATTGGAGTCAGACATCTGCCAGGTGCTTCTCCATCTGGAGATTCACTTGGATCTCAAACATCACAACAGTCAATGAAATTAATGCTGGTAGAAGTCAGAAAATATAATTTTTTGTTCCAGTTCCTCTGCTGAAAACTTTCTAGGAAAAACAAACAAGCTTAGCTACTGTGTGAATTAGCAAAAACTTTCAGTGGGAAGCATATATCTGTTGTTCAGAAGAGACTTCTAACATAGCTAATTCTAAAAGGCTTGATGGAAATGAAACAAAAGCATACCACAAACTGCACCATGACATCCTTGAGGACTCAGTCTTCCCAAGTGAAACAGTGGGCAAAGGGATCCATGAGAAACTGTCAGTTCATAAGGTTTGGTTAGACAGAGTGGAGCAGAAAAATGTGTAACATGGAACTGAAATTTTTTCTGGTATGTCTAAGAAACTCATGGACAAGGATGTTAATTTAGAATCCCTAGAGTGCCGATTGCAAATTGAAATGACTAAAGACATTTTATTCACAGTGGAAGAGAGGGGGGCAGTAGAAGGAGGAGGAAGGAATAAATAAATAAGTTGGGGAGGGATTTAAAAGTTGCTAGGATCAAAGAGGAATGTTCAATGACAACATGTACAGAGTCACCATGATAAAGTCTGTTACTGTGTGATCTATCCTAAAAAATTAACTTTAGCAGCTCATATTACAATGCCTAGAATAATTGCCTATTGACAAACATATGAAATGTCTCTGTCTTGTGATTAAAGAGATCAGTAATGGTTTACTTTGTGAATAGATGAAGTCGCAGGATGCCTCAAAGATTATAGGGATGCATCAAAGCCTTTGATTGTACTTTCATCTTTGAAATAGAACACAGAAACCCCAGTCTTCCTTGTATTGAAAGGCTTATATAAACGGAAGCATGAAGTCAACAAATACAAAGATTGGCCTTGATTTGTAGACATCTTTTAAAAAGAACTCTTGACTTAGAAACATTGAAGACTGTACAGTCTATCAAGCTAGAAGTAGATTTGTCCTTGACTTATTGGTATCCCTCACTCTTACTATGAAGTTACCCCAGATAGAACCTCATAGGGAACTCTGAACCTACCTAGTCTCCATTTCAACTTCATGCATGTTATCTTTCTATTAAAGTTATTATAGCATTTTCAGTGTAACTATAGTTACTCCACATTGCCTTTGCTTTTAAATTCAGGCAAGGTGATTCTTGTAATGCAAAACATCAAGAGGGGAGAGAGCTGTATGAAGCTTGGTTTTGAAAGCACGAGCATCTGGACATGTTGAGAGAGCTGTGATGGAGGAGTTTTATGAAAGTAGAAAGAAGACTTAAGCAACCTTTGTCTATGGAAGCCTCAAGTTCCTGGGACAGTTTCTGCTATAATCAAAAGATAACATAGCACAGGGTAACTCTGCAGGCTAAAAAGTTGTTGTTGAATTTTGGTTTTGTTTTATACCTAATGCCCAATCACTTTAACCTGTCTCCTATAGGGACAGAGGAAGAACTTGTTTCTTCGCTTTTGTTTTTGGGTTTTTTGGTGGTGGTGGTTTTGTTTATGTTGTTGTTGTTGTTGTTGTTTTGAGTTTGGGAGTCATGGTGCAGAAGTGGTTCAGTACAAGGAGAAAACTGGGTAATACATTCCAATGTAAAAAAAGGCCAGATCAACTGCATCTACCCCTGAGATGAGGAAGTAAGAGATGGGGCTAAATTCCTGTCTGTGTGATGGATAAGGGCACGGAAGTTAGAGAACCAACAACAGCCACCTCCCTGAACTAGAATAATTTCTAACTGCATTTATTATATTTATACTTTTACTCACAGATAAATGTAGCGCATCAAAAAAACCAGCAACAACAACAGCAACAAAAAAAACCTTCTTTTGTAGCAGACGGATACTGTGACAGACCTTAACAGGTTAAAATGCAGAGAGCAATGGACTGTGGGATAGCAAGCTCCAATTGGCACATCTACCAGACAACACTTATCCCCAGTACTCAGGAAACAACATAAAAGACAGTGCTGAAAAGATTACAAGAGCCAGAAAGCCAGAATGTCTTTTGCAAGATTGTATCTTCTATACTGGGCTGGAAAGCTATATCCTTGAAATTGCAACTATACAGTCACTTAAAAAAGACCTCCACAGCAACACCACCATCTGACATGCTAACTTGGATAGGGGATACCTCACAATACACCATCCCTAGATGAAGAACTACTGGCAATTAATGGCTGAGTTGAGAGGGAAATCCATCTTTCCAGGGGATGAGGCTCCTAGTTTGTTTCCCAATACTAAGTGGTCAGCCTTAAATAGATATGAGCAATAAATGGACACACAAGGTTATTTATATATTTACATGAATGTACATATGTAACAATAATAAGTAAAAGAAAACAGAGGGGAAGGAGGACTCCAGATGCAGGGACTGAGGAACAGCCCGGAGGTAAAAGCCTGCCGACTTCCACCTGGGGTGGGAGACCTCTGCCTGGGCCACCAGGCCTCCATTGCCAACCAGCGCAGGGAGAAAGCGACCAGCCCACTTGTGCGGAAAAACCAGCCAGCAGAAGGAGGGCTCCAGACGCAGGGACTGAGGAACAGCCAGGAAAAAGAACTGGTTTCCAAGGAACATTGACACCTGGGCATGTAGGAAAGACAAGCCACAGTCAGAGAGAGAAGGACTAGCTAACACCAGAGATGACCAGATGGCAAAAGGCAAGGACAAGAACACAAGGAACAGAAAGAACGACTACTTGGCTTCATTAAAACCTAGCTCTCCTACCACAGCCAGCCCTGGATACCTCAACACACCAGAAAAGGAAGACTCAGACTTAAAATCACTTATCAAGAGGACGATAGAAGACTTTAAGAAGGAAATATATAACTCCCTTAAAGAAATACAAGAGAACACAGGTAAACAACTAGAAACCCTTAAAGAGAACACTCAGAAATCCCTTAAGAATTACAGGAAAACACAATCAAACAAATGAACAAAACCATTCCGGAATTAAAAACAGAAATAGAAACAATAAAGAAATCACAAAGGGAGACAACCCTGGAGTTAGAAAACATAGGAAAGAAATCAGAAGTCATAGATGCAAACATCACCAACAGAATACAAGAGATGGAAGAGAGAATCTTAAGTGCATACCATAGAAAACATGGACACAACCATCAAAGAAAACACAAACTGCAAAAAGCTCCTAACCCAAAACATCCAAGATATCCAGGAAGCAATGAGAAGACAGAAGCTGAGGATAAAATAGGTATAGGAGAGGGTGAAGATTCCCAACTTAAAGGACCAGTAAATATCTTCATCAAAATTATAGAAGAAAATTTCCCTAACCTGAAGAAAGAGATGAGCATAAATATACAAGAAGCGTACAGAACGCCAAATAGACTAGATCAGAAAAGATATTCCTCCCATCACATTATAGTCAAAATACCAAATAAACAAAACAAAGAAAGAATATTAAAAGCAGTAAAGGAAAAAGGGCAAGTAACATGTAAAGGCAGACCTATCAGAATTACACCAGACTTCTCCCCAGAAATTATGAAAGCTAGAAGATCCTGGGCAGATTGCATACAGACTCTAAGAGAACACAAATGCCAGCCCAGGCTGCTATACCCAGCAAAACTCTCAATAACCATAGATGGTGAAACCAAAATATTCTATGACAAATCCAAATTTGCACAGTATGTTTCTACAAACCCAGCCCTACAAAGAATAATACATGGGAAATGCCAACGCAAAGAGGGAAACTATACTCAAGAAAAAGAAGAAAGTAATCTTTCAACAAACTCGAAAGAAGATAGCCACACAAACAATATAAACAACATCAAAAATAAAAGGAAATAACAATCACTATTCTTTAATATCTCTTAACATCAATGGTCTCAACTCCCCAATAAAAAGACGTAGACTGAGAGACTGGATCCATAAACAGGACCCAGCATTTTGCTGCATCCAGGAAATGCACCTCCGTGTTAAAGACAAACACTACCTCAGGGTTAAGGGCTGGAAAACAAATATCCAAGCAAGTGGCCCCAAGAAACAGGCAGGAATAGCCATTCTAATATTGGGCACAATTGACTTTCAACCAAAAGTCATTTTAAAAGATAAGGAAGGACACTTCATACTCATCAAAAGAAAAATCTACCAAGAAGAACTCTCAATTCTGAACATCTATGCCCCAAATGCAAGAGCTCCCACTTTCATAAAAGAAACTCTACTAAAGCTCAAAGCACACATTGCACCTCACACAATAATAGTGGGAGACTTCAACACCCCACTATCAACAATGGACAGAACTTGGAAACATAAACTAAACAGAGACACAGTGAAACTAACAGATGCTATGAACCAAATGGGTTTAACAGATATCTATAGAACATTTCATCCTACATCAAAAGAATATACCTTCTTCTAAGTACCTCATGGAACCTTCTCCAAAATTGATCAGATAATTGGTCACAAAACAAACCTCAACAGATATAAGAAGATTGAAATAATCCCAAGCTTCCTATCAGATCATTGCAGATTAAGGTTGGTCTTTAATGGCAACAACAACAACACAAATCTCACATACACATGGAAGCTGAACAATGCTCTGCTCAATGATAAAGTGGTCAAGGAAGAAATAAAGAAGGAAATTAAAGACTTCCTAGAATTTAATGAAAATGAAAGTACAACTTACCCAATCTTACAAGACACAATGAAAGAAAGCAATGTTAAGAGGAAAACTCATAGCTCTGAATGCCTCCAGAAAGAAACTGGAGAGAGCATATACTAATAGCCGAACAGCACACCTGAAAGTTCTAGAACAAGAAGAAGCTAATACACCCAAGAGGAGTAGAAGGCAGGAAATAATCAAATTAAGGGCTGAAATCAACTAAGTGGAAACTAAAAGAACTGTACAAAGAATCAACAAAACCAGGAGCTGTTTCTTTGAGAAAATCAACAAGATAAATAAACCCTTAGCCAGACTAACCAGAGGGCACAGAAACAGTGTGCAAATTAATAAAATTAGAGATGAAAATGGAGATATAACAACAGACTCTGAGGAAATTAAAAATATTATCAGATCCTACTACAAAAGCCTATATGCAAAAAAATTGGAAAATATAGAGGAAATGGACAAGTTTCTAGACAGATACCAATTACCAAAGTTAAATCAGAATCAGATAAACCATCTAAACAGTCCCATAACCCCCAAAGAAATAGAAGCAGTCATTAAAATTCTCCTAACCAAAAGGAGCCCAAGACCAGATGGGTTCAGTGCAGAATTCTATCATACCTTCAAAGAAGACCTAATACCAATACTCTTCAACCTATTCTATAAAATAGAAACAGAAGGAACACTACCCAATTCATTCTATGAGGCTACTGTTACACTGATACCAAAACCCACAAAGTCCCAACAATTAAAGAAAACTTCAGACCAATTTCCCTTATGAATATTGATGCAAAAATACTCAATAAAATTCTTGCAAACCGAATCCAAGAACACATCACAACGATCATTCACCATGATCAAGTAGGCTTCATCCCAGGGATGCAGGGATGGTTCAGTACCCGAAAATCCATCAATGTAATATACTACATAAACAAACTCAAAGAAAAAAACCACATGGTCATTTCATTAGAAGCTGAAAAAGCATTTGACAAGGTTCAACATCCCTTCATGATAAAAGTTTTGGAAAGATCAGGAATTCAAGGAGTATACCTAAACATAGTAAAAGCAATACACAGCAAACCAGTAGCCAACATTAAACTAAATGGAGAGAAACTCGAAGCAATCCCACTAAAAGCAGGGACTAGACTAGGGTGCCCCCCCCCCATTCAATATAGTACTTGAAGTTCTAGCTAAACAATCAGACAACAAAAGGAGGTCAAAGGGATACAAATTGGAAAGGAAGAAATCAAAATAGCACTATTTGCACATGATATGATGGTATACTTAAGTGACCCAAAAAACTCCACCAGAGATCTGCTACAGCTGATAAACACCTTCAGCAAAGTGGCTGGATACAAAATTAACGCAAGCAAATCAGTAGCCTTCTTATACTCAAAGGATAAACAGGCTGAGAGAGAAATTAGGGAAATAACACCCTTTACAATTGTCACAAACAATATAAAATATCTTGGTGTGACTCTAACCAAACAAGTGAAAGATCTGTATGACAAGAACTTCAAGTCTCTGAAGAAAGAAATTGAAGAAGACCTCAGAAGATGGAAAGATCTCCCATGCTCATGGATTAGCAGGATTAATATAGTTAAAATGCCCATCTTGCCAAAAGATGCAATCCCCATCAAAATCCCAACTGTATTCTTCATAGACTTAGAAAGAGCAATTCTCAAATTCATATGGAATAACAAAAAACCCAGGATAGCAAAAACTATTCTCAACAATAAAAAGACTTCTGGGGGGATCAGCCTCCCTGACTTCAAGCTGTACTACAGAGCAGTAGTGATAAAAACTGCATGGTATTGGTACAGTGACAGGCAGGTAGATCAATCGAATAGTATCGAAGACCCAGAATTGAACCCACACATTTATGGTCACTTGATCTTTGACAAACGAGCTAAAACCATACAGTGGTAAAAAGACAGCATCTTCAACAAATGGTGCTGGTTCAACTGGCGGTCTACATGTAGAAGATTGTGAATTGATCCATTCCTATCTCCCTGTACAAAGCTCAAGTCCAAGTGGATCAAGGATCTCCACATAAAACCAGATACACTGAATCTGATAGAAGAGAAAGTGGGGAAAGGTCTAGAACACATGGGCACAGAGGAAAAGTTCTTGAACAGAACACCAATAGCTTGTGCTCTAAGATCAAGAATCGACAGATGGGACTTCGTAAAATTGCAAAGCTTGTGTAAGACAAAGGACACTGTCAATAGGACAAAATGGCAACCTACAGCTTAGGAAAAGAGCTTTACCAATCCTCCATCTGATAGAGGGCTAATATCCAATGCATACAAAGAACTCAAGAAGCTAGACTCCAGAGATCCGAATAACCCTATCAAAAAATGGGGAAGAGAGCTAAACAGAATTCTCAACTGAGGAAACTCGAATGGCTGAGAAGCACCTAAAGAAATGTTCAACCTCCTTAGTCATCAGGAAAATGCAAATCAAAACAACCCTGAGATTTCTCCTCACACCAGTCAGAATGGCTAAGATCAAAAACTCAGGTGACAGCAGATGTTGGCAAGGATGTGGAGAAAGAGGAACACTTCTCCATTGCTGGTGGGAATGCAAGTTGATACAACCTCTCTGGATATCAATTTGGCGGACCCTCAGAAAAATGAACATAATAATACCTGAGGACCCAGCTATTCCACTCCTGGGCATATACCCAGAAGATGCTCCAACATGTAATAAAGACACATGTTCTACTATGTTTGTAGCATCCATATTTATAATAGCCAGAAGCTGGAATCAACCCAGATGTCCCTCAACAGAGGAATGGATACAGAAAATGTGGTACATTTACAAAATGGAATACTACTCAGCAATTAAAAACAATGACTTCATGAAATTTGCAGACAAATGGATGGATCTTAAAAATATCATCCTGAGCTAGGTAACACAGTCACAAAAGAATGACCATGTTATGTACTCACTGTTAAGTGGTTATTAGCCCAAGAATTCGAAATACCCAAGAATCACTTCACAGCAACAGTAGGGCAGAGTGGGAGGTCCCAGATGGATGACTTGGAGAAGGAACTGAAGGAGCTGAGGGAGTTTGAATCCTCAGAAAGCTAGCAACAGTGGTAACTGGCTTGACCCCCTGATACTCCTGGAGACTGATCCACCAACCAAAGAATACACATGGAGGGACCCATGGTGCAGGCCACAAATGTGGCAGAGGAGGGTATTGTTATCCATCAGGGGGAGGAGAGGCCCTTGGGTCTGAAGGTGTTCGATGCCCTAGTATAGGAGAATGCCAAGGAGGGAAGAAGAGAGTGGGTGGGTGGGTGGGTTGGGGGAATACCCCAATAGAGGCAGGGGACGGTGAAGGAATATGGAGGTTCCAACGGGGAGATCTGGAAAGGGGAAAACATTTGAAATATAACTAAAGTAGAAAAAAAAATAAAAAAAAAAAAGAAAACCGAGATGACACATTAAAGTAAAAAGAGAGATCGGAGTCAGAGAAAAGGAACAAGTGAGAATAGAGAGCAGAACATGGTTATAGAGGATTGAAACTGATCCATGTATAATATATACATGTATGAGTGTCACATTTAAACTGATTGTTTTGTAAGTTAATTGATCCTAACAAAATAGGAAAAGAAACCTCTGTGGTAGATAATAACAGATAAATCCCTCCCATCCTCAGTTCCATGTGGTATTTTAGTGTAGGAGAAAGTAACAGGGAGACTCTCTTTTGTATCCAGTATATCAGTGTGAGGAGAGGACAGCCCCTTTACAGTGGCCATGAGAAGAGTGGAAGTGGCCATTAAACACTTCTGGCAGGAGTTAGCAGGATGCAGCACAGGGCACCAGCTGGGGAAATGCTTCATTTTCTTGTGGTCTTTGAGTCTACTCTGAGCACATCTCTGTTGTCAGCACCTGGCTTCATTCCAAGCACTGGAGAATGACAGAAAGAAACCAAACTGAACGTGCCTCAGCCCTCATGGTGCATAGACCCTTGTGGAAGAGACAGACAAAGAGCAAACAAGTATTGATTGTGTCATATGTTGGTGATTGTCATGGTGAAAAATGAGGAAAGGAATGGGGAGGGTAACAGTTGGAAGGGGGGATTGATGACATTTTATGAAAAGAGGCAGGAAAACCACTCTAAGAAGATGACATATGAGAAGCAACCTGAAGGAAGAGTGGGTGATCTATGCAGATGCTCACGAAAAGATTGCCTAGGCATAGGAAACAAGGAAAAAAGATTTTAGCCTGAGTGGGCTTGCCACTGCTGACAACTTGAATGAAGCTCCATGTGTCTGATGAATCACTATGGTCTGTGTTGGTGTCTACTGGTATAGAACCTAGTTTTCCAGTAAACTTCATCAGAAGTCAAACACAATTGAAATTAGTTTTTCCAGGGCTAGGTAGATGATTCAGTGATTTAAGCATTTGCTGAAAAAACCTAAGTTCAGATCCACAAGTAGCCATCCCAACCTGCCTGTAGTTCCAGCCTCAGAGGAAAAAGATGGGGTCCCCACAAGCTCTCAGTTTGACTGACTTTGCCTTAAAGAATAAGGTGGAAGAAAGTGAGGATGATTCCCTATCTCAGCATCAGGCCTCCATGTGCAGGAGCATGGCACACATATTTATGCCCAAACGAAGATCAAGACATACATAATGGACACAACACATACATATAAAACATGGGAAAACAAGGAGAAAAATGAATTAGGTTTCCTAGGGCCTCAGTAAAAAATGCACGCAAAATGTGAGTCTTAACCTAGTGACGCTGGGATTTTCAGAGCTTCCATGGGTCTGACTTTGAAGCATCTGATTAATATCTGGCCAGACATTTTCTTTTTCTTCCTTTTCTTCTCCTTGCATTTGTTGTCATTTTTGTTTCTTTATTCATTTTATTTTGTTGTAACTCAAAGACAGAAGGAAAGACAACTGCAAGACTTACAACACCCAGGCTCACTTCCTCTTTCCTCAACAGTATAGCTTCTGCCATCAGCCCCAGAAAGTTGAGCTTCCAGGTTGACATCAAAAGATGGCCTCAAAAATGTTTTTAATTTGTGTATGAGCGTGTATCTCAGGGTTAATATGCAAGGTATATGCGAAACTTTGGGCTCAGTCCCAGCATCTCAAATTTTTTCTATTGATATTGCCAACATGACCTCCCTTGCCATTCTAATTCTGCAGACATGTCCTTTGGGGTTGTCCAGGTCATTTTATACTCACTTCTAATTATTAGAAGCTGTTGTTGTCTAATCTTAGAATTTAAAGAGTGACAATCTAATAGTCACAGCTTCTGTATTTCCAGATCTCCTGCTCTGCTGCTTCTCCAATATGTGTTGTTTCCAAGTGGTTGGGTGGGTAGAGCCAAGCAATTAGACCTGGTTCAGGACAAGTGAACGTGGGCATGTTTCTTCCTATGCATAGACATCTGGTCTTTTCTTATGAAAATAACAATGTGCTTAGGAAGATGGTAAAAGCTCTACCATTTCACACGTATTATTTCTGAACATCACCAAGACCTTTAATTGCTTTACTCCTCCACTGTCTTCAACATCCCTGATAAAGGAAAATTTGACTCCAGTCACTCCACAGCCACTCTGTTCTCTTTTCATGCAAAACACACTTAAACTCAAAACTACTCATTATTAATAATGTCTTTGTGTAGTATATATGTTCAGTGAATGAATGAATGAATGAATGAATGACAGATGCTACAAGAAAATCAAGGTCTTTAGACTCAGTGGGGCTTTCAAATGCAGCAGCTTTAGTTCCTTGCATGTGACTCATAGTTTTCAAGTAGAAATTTCAACCGTTCTCTATTCTTCCAGTTCCTACCTCCTGCCACCCCATTTGTGCATGGCCATCCACATATTTTTCCCTCACAGCTGTTGTGCGATGTTATTGACTCCTCGCTATCACTGAATGGTTCATGTTGTTCAAATCAAATACCTCGAAGCTCCATATGTAATTCTCTAGCCTGTCCTCTTCCCTTGTTCCCTTATTTCTCTCCTCCCTTTTCCAAAACAGTTTCCAGAATTCTGGTCTTCGCCACCCTTTCTCATCACTCACTCCTTAGCACAATTTGTACCCACAACCCACCTTGGAAAAAATTTTTGCCAATGTTATCTCTTGCAAGAAAAGCTCCGCATTTCGACAGCAATTGGCATGCTGACCTCTAGCTACTTTTTTTTTTTTTTTTTGAAAGCCTTCTTCCATTGAGCTAACAAACTAAAACATCAGTTTTATTGAAATGCAATTCACATGCCATAAAGTTTACCCTTTTAAGGAGTACAACTTACTGAATTTTACCACATTCGGTAAGTTATGCATCAATTGCTTCTATCTTTCTATCAAATATTTTATCCGACTGGAGAGAAACACTATACTCATTAGCGGCCATCCACTCTTCTTTCCTTCCTTGACAAATAGGATGTTCTTTACGTCTTTGGATTTTCCTATTCTGAGTAATTCATGTAAATGAAATCTTATATTAATGTAATTAACATTATACTCAGCATGTTTTAAGTATTCATGAATATTGTATGATATAAAGAACTTCATTTTTATGTCTTAATAATGTTTCATTTTACCAATATAGTACACACTGAAAATTTATATATTGATTCACCTGTAGTTAAGTTATTTACACACTTTTGATCTTCTTGAGTAATACTACTATGAAAATTTATTATGAGACGTGTATATTTTCATTTCTTTTGGAGACATATCTACAAATGGAATTGCTGGGTTACATGGCTTCTCTATGTTTATGTCTTTGAAGAATTGGCAAACAATTTTTGACTACATAGCAATGTATGAAGGTTCTCCTTTTTCTAAATCTTGACAACATTTGTGGTCTACATATCACAGTCATTCATGTGGAAGTAAAGTGGCATTTCATTATAGTTTGTATTTGCAGTTCCTCATAATTAATAATGTGAAGGATCTTGCAAGTGTTTATTAGCCATTTGTATAGCTCCTTTGGAAAAGTGGCTATTTTTGTCTGAATCTGAGATCATGTATTACTGGCTTTCTTCTATCTCTAGTTAGGGTTGCTTTTCATTCATCTGCTTTACCGATTGACGTTTCTCATTATTTTTAACATAGATCATGTGGCTCCACTCACTCAGTCATTTGGCTACTCAACTATCTATTAAACATAGTTAAATCTAAATTTCTTGTCTTCCTTTAAACCCTTAACTAGTATTCCTAAGTTGAATGGTCCAACCAGTCAACAAATACCTCAGGCATACCTGGGATGGCTAGTTTTATGTCAACTTTATTTAAGATAGTGCTATTTGAGAAGAGGGAACCTCAATTGAGAAAACACAACTACCAGAATTTTCTGTAGGCAATCATATGGTGTGTTTTCTTGATTAATGATTAATATGGGAAGTCCAAGATCACTGTGCAATGTGCCACCCCTGGGGCTGTCAGTCCTAGGTGCTATAGAAAAACAAGCTGAGCAAACAGAGATATCAACCAATTAGCAGCATTCCTCCATGCCCTCTGAGTCAGTTTTTCATTTTGAGTTCCTACTCTGATTTCCCTGAATGAGGGGCCTCCCTTGCCACCTCAAGTTGCTTTTTAATATGGTATTTTATCACAACAATGGAAACCACAACTAAGACGTTCTTCTAGCTACCTTGTTCTTTCATTTCCTTTAGTCATATATCTACATCTGAAATGCCAAGTCCACCTTAACTCCCCCCCAACCCCCGCCAAATAGGTTACTCCATGTTTTTTTTATTCTTGGTATCCTACTTCATCTACATTCATTTGTTATCCTAACCTCTTCTGAACATCCTTACCTGATTCCCAGTTATCTTTTAAATACCATTCCACACTGCATTCTCTCAATGAGTAGAGGCTGACATCACTAAGGACCATACTTCCCAATATTTTCCATACACTATTCCCAAGCAGAACCATGTTCTGAGTTAGAGCACGGAAAGGGTGTCCACTGTGGTCCCTGAAAGCACTGTAAGGCTAACAATTTGCTTATCTCCACAGTGTGTCTCTCATGGAGGTTCCTCTACAGTTATTTTCAGCCTTAAGTTTGACCTAGCAGCACCCAGAGGTTTTGTGATTTGCTTTCAATACTATGAGTGGGCCCTACTCCAGATCAATTAAAGAAAGTCTCTGGGGTACTGAACAAGATTTTGTGCTTTTTAGAACGCACTCTACGTGTCTGTTGTATACAGACAAGATTGGAAAGCATTACTCTGATGTCCAGTTGGTCTCTAACTTCTTAGGACCAAAGTCAAAGTCATGCTAGCAAAGGCAGCTCCAGATCCAGTAGCTTCTTGAGTTTGGACAAGATACTGTGGTTCTTGAGTAGAAAATGGTGACTATAGCTGTAGCAGTTCCTTGGCCAGCCATGATGACAGTGTGACTTATATAATTATTGTCTGAAAGTCAGCCTGCAGCCAGATTCCTGCCCTTCTGAAACCTCCCTAAGCTGCTTAAAACCTGTAATAAATCCTTTTCTGCAGAAAAAAAGAAAGAAACAAAGAAACAAAGAAAGAAAGAAAGAGGCTAGACATTGTTCTGAGCCTTGACAAATATTCAAGTGTGACCATACTGCATTCTTTAGTTAAATAATTTGCTCATTAAATCAAAAGTACCATCATGTGATTTTTATACAGTCCCTTGTGATCTGGTATCTATCTTCATAGAAAGCATGTTAAAATGATGTATTGATATTACATCAGGATAGACATGGAGGTATACATCTATAATCCCAAGACTCAGAAGGCTAAGGCAGGTGGATCACAATTTGAAGGACAGGTTGAAACAAATAAGTATATTTAACAACAGAACCAAGTTGCTATGTTATAATCCCAGTACTGTGAAGCTGAATCAAAAAGACTATGAGTTCAAGGCCATCCTGGGCTACATAGCAAACTCAACGCCACCTGAAACTACCAAAAGTAAAAAATGTATACATGTCAGAAATCCACAACTTAATTAAGAAATTATATGTGTAAAAATTCATTACAAGAAAAAACTGTGAATATATTGGGTAAAACTCTGTATGAGAATACATGTCACTAATTTTTTTACTATAAACTACCTTGAGACTATCTCCAGATTATGATCTTATGAATGGTTATGGTATTTTTATTATCTGTTACTCTCATCTCTCATCTTTTCAAGGAACCTGTATTAAGTCTACCCAAAACAAACAAACTAAAAACAAAAGAAGAAAGAGCAAAAAATCATGTTCCCTTTAAAATAAATAATATAATATTTATAGTAGACAAACCAAACTAAATCCTTGTTCTTCCTTGAAGAACAAGGACCTTGAAAAGAAGGACCCTCTCTGTGGGAGCCGTAGCCTAGAGACCCTTTCTCACTGACCACTTCCTTTCACGCAAGCCATTGTGAGCATTGTAATGTCCTTTCTAGTGGAGAAAGAGGTGACAGGAAATGTTATAAAGCACAGAGAAACTCTGTATCTTGAAAATCATATCTATTTGCTGCCTTGCAGGATGAGAGTGAGAAAGAGCCCTCGAGAGAGAGAGAGAGAGATCAAAGCAGACCGCAGGGAATTAGAAGACATTTTCAATATTCTCCCGTATCTCCTGCTTCCTTTGCTCCTCCCTCAGCAGTATGTGTTGTGCAGGAAGAGAAAGTCATTTGATATTGACTGAGACACATACAGATAAGAAATCATCAAAACATGTTCACAGTCCCTCGCATCACCAGGAGCTTTAGAGAGCAGATAGATGTCAGTATTATCTCAAGAGTATCTTACCCGGTTCCTTCAATAACTCCACATGATGGTGATTTCTGCATCATTATTTCGGGTTGGGAAATTGAAGCTCCGGGAAATTAAATCCCTTGCTCAGATCAGCACAATTTATAAGTGGCAGGCCAGTTTTCACAGCCTGCCTTCTCTACAAATTGTCAAATAAAAATTTATAAAAACAACTTAGCTTTCAGCCAGGTCTACAAGTAAGAGACTGAATAAGAAGAGAACAGCTAGGCAACACAGTAGCAAGCAGGTAAGTACCTTGAAAAGGAAACAAACCTACTAATCCCCCTTTTGTCAAAGTAAATTTGAAGAGAAACACTCTTTTAAGAGATGAACAGTTTAACTCAGGAGACAGGTGGCTACACGGATCCATGTTAGTGAGATCCAAGCAGGATACATGATGCTGAGAAGGACCCAGAGTTCCCACCTCTGTGATACACTCCTTATCATTTTGCACACCACGTGATCAGCAAGATCCAGAGTATTCGCATCTGACTCTCAAAAATTGATTAGCTTCCTCTGCTGCTGATTTTAACATCAAAAAATGCACCACAGGAAATGTAGTCTTTAAATAAACACTATTTACTTTTGCCAAACTGTGCAATAAGTGGAAGAAAAGGGAGAGTCTTACTTCTGATGTCTTTCTCCCTCTACCATCCTCATCTTTTCTGTATAGGTGACTCTTGAGAACAATAATATTGATCCTGACAGTGAAAAGACCCATGCTCAAGACAGAGTTTTCTTCTATCTGCAATCATACTCTTTCAGAATGTTAGGCATACACTGTACATCTGACTTATTAATACTCATTGTAGTAATACTGATAAAAATGAGAAAAATTACTTAGTGCTGATCAAAACAAGTATTCTCAGATAAGCTACGACAAACCCATGTCTCAAAACAAAACACACAAAAGAAAAGTTTGCTAGAGATGAACAGAAATATTTACGTAACTGCCTACCAACCCTTCCTCCTAAGGGACTTCATGCCTGTCCAGGAGGGAGGTGAAGTTGAGAGAGTTTAGGGAAAAGGCAGTTTACTCTTCACCCCCAAATTATTACTGATAAAATGAAACTCTTCAACCGAGATCATTAAAGGGAACTACAAAAAGAAGAATGAATTTGCACCTGACAATATTCAAAGTAAAAGCCCTGCATGGATTGAAAGAGCCCAACACAATATAGCCAAACTTGTAAGACATGGGAGTTATTTTTGCTACTACCTCTGACTCCATCCAGGCATCCAAAATTTTCACGCTCTCTCTACCTTCCTGCTATCAGCTCAAAGACTGATCTGAAATCAATCATTTACAGCTTACTGGGAATACCTTTCAGAGCCAAGGTAGACCTGGCTGAATTGCTCAAGAGCCTATTCCCAGAAGTTACTGGGGTAGAGAAACATATGCAGATAGAGTACTCTCTATTTTACACAGTAAAATTGCTTTCTATTTCCCCCATTTAAAAACTATTTTCATTTTAAATGTGTAGTTTTCAGCTATAAAGGGTCAAATGTGTGTGTTGTGGACGGGCATGAAGAATGACCTTTTTAATACCGTTCAATAGAGAGATGTGTCCTAAATTCCAAAACAATTGATATCCACGCATTTAGAAAACATTGTTTCTGCTTCAAATTACTCGGGTGCTAAATTAGAAATTAAAAGTTTTAAAGCAGCACAGATTGCTGCTGAAGGAGCATTTGTCTTGAGAACTGGGCTCTGAATATTCTTCCTGAAGGTGAGAGGAAGTCACTGAGGTTGTGAGCAAGAGTGACAAAAGACAAGCGACACTTTCAGAAATCAATCTGTCACTGGTGTGGAGAATGTGGCAGAAAGGACAGAGTTGAAGGCAAGAGACTGAGAAAGCTTCTGCTCTATGTGCACCACTAAATAGTGTCTCACAAGTTTAACTTGACTTATGCATTACAGTAAGAAGATGGTCCTCATATTTACATATTCATTTGACAGGTTAGAAGTTTCATTGAGACACATGGTTTTCACAGAATCACACTGCTGTTAAACATCTGCCCATCTGAGAGAAGAAAGTATATAGTATTAACTTTTGGACTTTAGAAATGTAAGAGAGCTTAGACTATCCATAGTGAGAGCACTCTAGGAAGTGTTAACCAGTCTCTCTCATCATCATCTGAACTGATACTTACAGTACTAAGTCCAGCACTGCAAGCTAGAATGTGTCTGATGTCAAGACGGGTTAGAAAAACACTGCTGTGATCCCCGTGATTATCGAGTCATCTGGATACAAGAGAAACTGACTTCAGTGGCTGATTGATTCCAATTAGACCTTTTTAAATCTGAGGCAATGACAAAGCACGGAGAAACTCAACAAATAATTTAACTAAGTCTGGAGACATAGCTTATTTAGCTTAGTAAAGTGGTTGCAAGCGTGACGTAATGAATTTGGTTCTGCAGAACCCAAGTTCTGCATTCCCTTAATCCCAGCACTTGGGAGGCAGAGGCAGGCGGATTTCTGAGTTCGAGGCCAGCCTGGTCTACAGAGTGAGTTCCAGGACAGTCAGGGCTACAGAGAAACCCTGTCTCGAAAAACAAAACAAAACAAAAAACCAGTAAACAAACAAAAAAGCAAAGCAAAGCAACCAAGCAAACAGAAACTGGGGATTCCATTGCTCAGAAGGTGGAAGTAGGTAGGAAACTGAAAGTCCCCTGACTATTCACCGTTTTCTACTAAGTGGGTTCTAAGCTGGAGAGAGACCCTGTCACCAAAAAAGAAGTGGATAGATCTATCACATAAGGAATGATACCTGAGGTTGTTCTATAACGTCCAAATGCATTCACATATTTACATGCATGGACACCTTTATACATGTGTACACCCTCACATACAAACTAGCTTATATATGAATGTTCATACACAAAATAATAGAAATAATCATAAGTATATTGTGTTAGTATTGAGAATAAATGTCAGAATAAAAAGACTTAATTGTGGCATTTTCTGCCTGGACATGATAACATATAAGAGCTGTTGTCAGGATAAAAGCAGTAGAGACTGAGAGCAAAGAGTAAACACATACCCAGAGAATTATGATAGCAAGAGAAGAGGACTATAAATGAAACTCAGCAGTATTTAAACTGACACAGTTCAAGGAGGATTCGGTGCCTCAGAAACAAAACAAAACAAAAGTGAGCCTAACCCCATAACCATTAAAAGCAACAAGGACTGACATTGGGGTATTGGGCTATCACTAGGTATGAAAACATAATGACTTAACTCTGGAAGAGTGCATGGCAAACCCAGTAAAGTCTACCACACTTTTCTCTGCACATCTGATTGAGGCAGACTGCCCTGGTAGGAAGAAGACATAGTACAGGAAGCAATACAACAGTTTGATCTTACAAAGCCTGTCAAGCATCATTGATTGGGCTCCACCTCCTGAAGGATGCATCTACCATATGGGGTTTTCTTGGGACAGACAATCTGTAATTCTTCATGACTCATCAGGTAAGCCAGGTAGGTCTTTGCCTCCATAACGAAGCTGGACTAGCTTGTCTAAGACATTAAGAGCATGTGCACTATATCATTTAGTCCTAACCTTTATATGTGGCCACCTGGAAGGAGGAATGCTCTAAAATTCAAGCTTGCTTTTTGTTGATTTTGATGACAGAATGGAAAACAGCAGGATCTTGGGCCTCAGGGTCATATGTCAGACCAGAGTCTATCCGAATTCTTCCTGAAAGAGTGTGGGTTACTCATTATTTTTACCTTCCTATTGTATGAATACTTTGCTCAGAATTAAAGTTCATGTATTTTGGGGGTATCCTGATCATTTGGCCACACTAAGTTTGGAAGCTGCATTTGGATCCAGGTAAGAACTCTTTAGAGGTTAGAACAAAAAGACAAAGCAAGCCAAGCGAAAGGCTAAGACTAAAGTTTAAATAGCATAGATACCCATTTATACTGTCAACAAGTTCTGTCTCAATTTTATAGACGAGCCTCCACTTCTCTCTCCAGGAGGAAAAATGAGATACTACTCAGGAAAGTGTTCTTTTCCACTGCCTGCATCCTACCCCTTTTCTGTTGTACATTAACCCCTTTGCACACACGTTGTAGTCCATCCCTCTTGTCTATCTACAGCCCCCCTTTTCCTCTAAACTGTGGTTTTTACCTTCTGTCTTTCATATATCTTCATCTCTTCTATCTCAAATGGATGCTTCTAATCTTTAGAAACATCCAAGGTCATCCTTCACGTTCAGAAGCTTTCCAGGTCTGCATCTCTTTGAGTTCATCATATTCCCCTCAGCTTCCCTCCAAAACGTTATTTTTCAGTAGAGTGGTTGAGCCTCGTTTTGTCTATTTTGCCATCAGCCTCTCTATCCCACTCCAAGACGCCCTCCATTCACCACACTACTAAAGTGCTTCTCGGTTCCCGTTGTGGTCACCCACCATAGGCCAGAATCAATTGGCATCTTCGGTTTTCACCTTACTGGACAATTAAGGATTACTTTTAGGAGGGAACATGGCTTCACTTCAGAGACTCTTACTCAGGCTTCAGTAACAAAGCCTACATCATTCTGTGTTCCCTGTAGAGTTTGATTCTCCAGACATTTCTTCCCTGATCCAGCCTCCCTACTTGGCTACTATTTAGCTAATTTAATCACCATTTCCTACCCATTTTCTCAGTTTAAGTTTTTCCTTCAAGTGATAATTTCCATCTATATAATAATGAATTTCAGTGTATACATTTCACTCTAATCCGCTCATCTGAACTCTAGACTACAAACTCAACTTCCTACTTTAATATATTCTTTAATATAAAAGCTCCTTAACTTCATAATGCTCCCAAATGAACTCAGGTTTTCACTTCAACGTCCGATTTTCCTCTATGATCCTTTCTCTTGGTAACTTGCCACCCTCTCCATTCTCATTCTTTTTGAAAAAATTCTTTTATTTATTTCCATTCCAGCTGTTGCCCCTTCCTGGACCCCCCCTCCCACAGTTCCTCATCCCATTCCTCCTCCCCCTTTCCTCCTAGAGAGTGATTTCCTCCCCCGCCCCGCCCCGCCCCCAGGCATCCCCTTTCCCTGGGGCCTCAAAGCTCTCAAGGATTCTATCTTCTCCCCCCCTGAGGCCGACCAGGCAATCCTCTGTTATATATGTGTTGGGGGCCTCATATTAGCCTGTGTATGCTGCCTGGCTGGTGGCTGTCTATGAGAGCTCCCTGGGGTCCTGGTTACTTGAGACTGCTGGTCTTCCTATACGGCTGCCCTCCCCTTCAGCCCCTTCAGTCCTTCTCCTGATTCAACCATAGGAGTCCCCGACTTCAGTCCAATGGTTGGACTTAATTATCTGTGTCTGCCTCAGTCAGCTGCTGGTACCTAGGATAAACAACCCATTCTTTTTCTTAACTCTTACATTGTCTCAGATTTTTCAACATAAACTACACAGACTGCTCCAACTTGTCTCTCTCTCTCTCTCTCTCTCTCTCTCTCTCTCTCTCTTCCTCTCTCCCTCCCTCCCCCTCTTTCTCCTCCCTCTTTCCATTCATGCATTTCTCTTGTTCAGTCAAGCACTGTTGTCTTAAAATACACTTGTAAAAAAAATTTGTTGAGACATACATGCCCAGTCATCATAGGCTTTCCAGTCCCCAGAATTGTAAGAAAATTACTTTTCTTTACCCATTACCCAGTCTCTGGTATCCTAACATTACAAAACAGAATGTCTAATTAAATACTTATTAAAGATTAAATGACTTTTCCCATACCAGTATACTACAATCACTATGAAGTAGTATCCCTTATATAAAACAAATTTTGCCTCACAATAGCCTCAAATATTCACTTATTTTTCCTATTAAACTAGATGAGAGGTCATAAACAGCAATAATCTCCAAAGATCAAGCTAGAGTCAAGCTAATGAAGAGATCGTCTCAGGTTCTTTTACTCATAGTTACTGTCAAGAGTGTAAGAGGAGCATCAAGTAGACTTAAAGGACCAACCAAGGTGGAGTTGCCATCCTCTGGGACTACTCCAGAAAGTAAAGAAAACCATACATGGAATTTTAATTTATTACTTTGATTTCTATACAAATATTCTTAGATTTTTATTGTTCGTATGAACTTCAGAGGACAACACGTGGCATTGGTTCTCTCCTTCTATCAGGTGGGTCAGCCCCAGAAGTTGGAGTACTATCATCATGCTTGTAGCAAATGGCTTTACCTACTGTATCATATCAACAGCCTTGTAAAATGTTTATAATGCAAAATAGCTATAGATTGATGGGTAGATTTGGTATAAGTCCATAGAATGTGACATCAGACTGAAAGCAGGGGAAGCCTTTAGCTACAGCTCTGACCCTAGTTCCCAGAGGTGTGTCTGGCATATAAATTATTCCATTACTGGCTTGTTAGTGAATAAGTGGTCCACCCTCTCATTTCCTTAACAGGAGAATTTCTCGACTATGTTCTTTGAA
The DNA here is from genome assembly GCA_019843965.1 of Rhynchomys soricoides. NCBI lineage: Eukaryota > Metazoa > Chordata > Mammalia > Rodentia > Muridae > Rhynchomys > Rhynchomys soricoides. The sequence continues at coordinate 1,255,462 of JADRCH010000099.1, read as the reverse complement.
TGACTAAACCCTTCTCTTTGAAGAGTCAGGCTGCCCTTAGAGGGATTAAAATCAAAGCTTCTAAAAAATAACAGTCCCCTATATGAAATGGATTCTAAGATGAAAGTGTTAGGGTACTCAAATAACCCCTTGCAGATAATTCCAAGTCCTATTTCTTTAGTTAACTGCTCTTACTTCTTGAAAATCAACTAAAGTATGGTGTCCTTCAGAAAGCCCTCCTTCTGGATTCCCATTGTTTATAACTCAACACTCCCTATAGTACTCCCAAAAGAGTGTAGTACACTGGGAATATCTTTCATGATACTGTTCTCGTTTTTGAAATCCGCCAATCTTCTCCCTGAGCCTCTAACGTCATTTAGGAAAGTAACATTTTCTCTCATTCTTGTAATAATTCTTAATTCCTAATATAGTATCTGGCACCTAGTAGATGCTAAATATGTTTCTGTCAAAGAGAACTGAATTCTTGAAGACTTTCATAGATGCTATCAATTTTATAACCTGATTCACTCATGCATTAGCTTTCAGATAGTTTTTTTTCAAGTAATCCCTGTTCAAACCTGGGAGGAATGATAACATATCGTTTCATAAAGACTTTCTGGACTACTTTCAAAGTACTGAATGTCATTTTGAAAGAATTCTAATCAATAATAGTTTAAATTAGATATCAGAGAATCCAATGCATACATAAGCGCTGCAATATTTATATAAAGCGAAACTCAACAGCTTTTTCATTCCTTTTCCTTCATTTAGCATGACATTTTAGCTGATCGTCCTGAACTGCTGGATAGAGCAAGTGCATTTCTATTAGAGTCTCTTTTCCTCTGTGGCCTTCTACCAACAGGTGTTCAGAATTCTTCATTTTATGTATATTTTTTCTTTGCTTGCTTTATTATTAAAAAATGTACTTTGACTGGTTCTATTTAAATAAAAGCTCACTTGGATTGCATGTGTAATTCAAATACAGAGCTGAGATGTCTCAGCCTGTGAAGTTGCTTACCATCAAGTCTAACAATATCAGTTCAATCCACACATGATAGAAGGAGAAAACCAACTCTCCCAAGGTGTCCTCTGTTCTCTACACATATACTGTGGTGCACGTCCAAGTGCGCATGTGCACGCGCGCGCACACACACACACACACACACACACACACACAATCTGCATTCACATATAGCTCTAACAAGACTTTCTTAAAGCGTATTGTATTTTCCTGACTGATTTCAGCTGTACACATTTCATTATCTCCAGTCATTTCCCATTTCCTGAATTTCTTGCCTCAACACATCTGATATTCTTCCAGGTTCTACTTTGGAATAGCAACCTGACTGTTCCTGCACTGCAGCAGCCCCTGCTGGCAGAAGGCACTCTCTGATATGCCTGGCCTTTCTCAGCTGTGCCTGTCAAATCTGGTGCATCATCCCCAGGGAGCCATGCCTCAGTCTAGCCACAAGTGACCATAGTCTAGCCAGGAGTGACTTAACAGTCAGCAGATCCTGGAGCAAGGCTGCCTGCCATCTGCAGGGTAGCAGCTGCGCATTGGTACCAGGATGGAAGGAGAGTGCCAGATGAATGCAGAAGTTTAGCACGACTTTTTGTTAGTTTTTAGAACACACACACACACACACACACACACACACACACAAATACTGAAGCTGTGACTAAAATGATAAAAGGAAATCAATGCAGAGAAACAGACTACCTGAAAATCTTCAGTTGAAGCACGCTTTGTGACATGATGTCAAAGAGGCCTTCTTTTCAGGGAGAAGGCATATTAAATTATGCGCACACTGACTGTTCTTCCAAGGACTGTGGATAGATGCTTAGGAGAGGAAAATCTCCCTCTCTGCTTGACCTTAAAAGCTGTCTTACCCCAGGACTCAGACGTTCAAATCTGATCATAAAACATTTTTTCATTGATCCCATAAAGTATTTTCAACCTGTTCCCTTTAGCTTTTGCTTATCATTTGGCCATGCATACAGACAAAGCATGGGTGGATAGATAGATAGATAGATAGATAGATAGATAGATAGATAGATTAATTCTGAGCTGAAGAATAAATACATTTATCATTCAGCATGACAGAAGCACAGTGAAATATACTCAGGTGATTGCAATTGCTTTGCCACACACTCATGAAAACTCCTGGCAGTGGAAAGAAACGGAGCAGGCAGGTTATGATAATAGAGTATAGCTGCCTTTCTCACATTTATCGTTATACATAAGCCAATCATCCTAAAGAGTGTGAAATGCATACATTGGTAATAAATACAGTATTCCTCTAAGGCTGGATTGAAAAAAAAAATAAGACTGGAGAACCAACCTATATGAGCTCGAGTTATGTAATGGGGAAAAAACCCAAGACATTGATGGGGAGAAATGAAGGATATAAGAACAATAGGAGACAGGAAACAGGACACAGAAGACTCTGGCTTCAAGATTTGTAGTATGTGTCTATTTTAGTATAAAGAAAGAGGAAGGGTGAATAAGCATTAAACAATGGAATAAACATTATATTTTTGTCCACAATCTCAACAGGAACAGTATCCTTCAGTAGTGTGACCTCAGAGTTCCTTTTGCTGCACGGTTGATGAATGGTGTCATTTTACTCTATATTTAATATGGAAAATCAAGTGTGTTTGTTCTTAAGAGATTGTCAAGCAGGTAGGGAGTCCTGTATGTCAGCCTGTGTTTGTTTACGGCCTTTTGCTTAGCCATATCACATGATGGCCAAGCTAGACTACCAGTGGCCACCAAGGTTTTAATGATAAGACAGTATACATAATCAAATCTTCATAGTGTCTCTTTGTTTTCTTCATTTGAAAATAAATTTTACCTGAAGAGCCATAAAATGTCATAATTTAGACTGATTAAGCTGAGCATCCTCTTAGGCAAAGTGGCCAAGCTGAAATTTGTAAAGAAAAAATAAAAAAGCCAAGAAGCTAACACAAAACGCTGTATGTTCCCTCAATGATTGAAATAAACTTCCAAGTAGTGACAAAGGGCTTTGACTTATGGCAAACCTTAGCTTGACATGTCAGCGCACAATTGAGAAACTGTCAAATCGGCTGACCTTCCTATGTAACTCAATTTGGTAGGCTCTTTAAAAAAAAAACTGCCCCAAATATCACTTCCATAAAACCATGTAGAGACATCACTCATGTATTATCATCTCAGCAAGAAGAATGCTCTAGAAATTATTCACTGTTAATGAATTAATAATAGAAGTAGTATATTTATATGCTATTGTGTGGTCAAGAAAAAAATTAAGTGAGGTCTCATTATGCCAATGGGTACATGCTCCTTTGACAACCTCCTTGGCAGCGATTTTAAAAGTTGAATCTTGGGGGCAGAGGAAAATGTCATGAGATCTCGGCTTATTAAATTTTGTAAATCATAAGGCTTGTCTGCAAATGCAGAACACTGCAGTTGATTTAGTTGTTGGCCTAGAAGCTCTGATGTGGGGACCATTAAACAGGTCCAGAGTTTAAGTTGCATAATAAATTATACTCCAAAGACACAGAGACTTCACATCCTGTTTCTTGCTAGGTCTCAGAAGTCCTACGAGACAGGGTCAAGTTTTCACAGTGAGCCACCAGTGTAGCTTCTCTTGATGGAACTGAGTCCACCAGGGACTACTGTCAAGTTCTGTGAGTTTTAATATCAAAACTGGAGAACTAAATTAAATTAGGCTGTTTTCTCTATTGAACAATCTTCACAGTCAGAATGGATAGAACCAATATTCTTTTTAAGTGATTCTAGCTTGTACAGTCACCTTCAACAAGTAGCTATAATTAGAAACAACAAGAATGATGTGCTTGGTAGTTTAAAAATAAATGTTTGTCAGTTTTAATCCTTTCCCTTAGAGGGAATAATGAATTGCCTGTAGCTTCTATGACTAAAAAAAAACAACAACAACAGTTTAAGACCACAAATAAATGAGGCCATGAAGAAAGCAAAGTCATATGTTTTTATAGAGAAATATACTTATTTTAATGAAGTAGCTCAAAATGTAATTAGACGGGCAAGTATGCAGTCTGCAGGGTCAAAAATAAGTTGGTATCACAGCTGGAGGCCAGCATGTAAGACTGAGAAGACTTAGTCTTCTGCTTGACTTGAACTTTTGCTTTAGTGAGGCCTTCAATTCACGGAAGGGTCCCTCTTGCATTGTGGAGGGCACAGAGATTAATTCAAGTACACAGGCTTAACTGTAAATTTTGCCCAGAAACATCCTCACAGAAAATACCTCCTATAGTATGTGCTCTTGAAACTGAATATCAGATTCATCTTAACAAAATAGCTTAAATCTTAAGGCATTTTGAAACGCAAACCTTTAAATGTTCAGTGGACATTACATGCACAGCTCTTTGCTTGCCATTAATCTTAGTGACCTGAGTGAATTGAACAGACTGCTATAATCACCGGGTCTATTCACATACATGCTGTATAGCTATGCATCATGCCATATTGAGACTTTCAGGTATAACAAAAAAAGACCCTCTCTAGTCCTTGCACTCAATAACACAATTATACATTTGCATTTATAATATTTTTCCCTTTTTTCATTATTATTTTATTTATACTTAAAAATTATGGGATGCTTCACAAGTTTGCACAAAGACAATGCTAATCATCTCTGTACCATTCCAATGTTAGTGTATGTGCTGCCGAAGCGAGAGAAACCTGATGAAATGAATCACTCTTTGTAGTAATTCTGTCATGACACTTTCAATTGTTCTGTTTCTGTGAAATATATACTGCTTACTGGTAGTTAAGAGATTACTCAGTTATTTAAAGTTAGAATAAGTCTTAAATGTATTTCCCTTAAAAGCCAAAGTTTTGAAAATTTCAAATATTCAAATATAAAGGGAAATGGTTTAAATTCTGTAGTATAAGTTTATCTTGTTTATACTTTGAAATTTCCCTATTCTATACCTGGTAAATAGTCATAACATTTAACTAATTGAAAACAGATGTCCAAATTTTCCCCTGGGTTATGTTTTTAAATCATCATAAGAAGAAAATTATCTTGTTCAAGATCACTGTGGATGGAGAGCTCATCAGATCAGATAGTTTATAAATGATGGTCCATGATCAGCACAATGCAGCCCAGTCTGTACACCTAATCAGCATGAAATCTTCACATAGTTTTCATGGAAAATTAACCTCAACCAGTTACTGTTGGTAATTCAAAATGTATGAAACCATTCTCAAGGCAAAAGAAAATTAATGTCAATCATGTATTGATCCCTCCTTACTACCATTAGAGGTCCATAGTACCCAGTACCGTCACAGTGTGATAGAACCCAATGAATTGTTCTGAAAGCATATTTTTTAAATTCCCACTTGGATTTTTAATGTTAAGATACAAGACTCAGGTCTAGTAGATATGATTAAAATGTGGCTTGATATCAATAGAAGAAGGAAAGGGCAGAAATCAATACTGTGAGAACTAATAAAGACAAATGTTCTGTGATTCACTAGGGAAGAAATAATGGATGGGACATTGGATAGGATGCAGCGGTGTAGCACTGTCATCAAAAGGCAAATGCTATATCCGATTGCATTAATAGATATAGCGTGTAAAACAAGAAGAGTGATTTTTTCAATAGCAGCACTTCCAGAACCATTGGCCAAAATGAGAAAGTTCCTAAACGTTGAGATTCAACAATCACACGAACTGTGTCCAGTTCACAAGAAGAAATTTTTAAAGCACAAAGATAAATAAACAGGTAAAAATAGATAATAGACTGTTAGAAAAAGAAAACCCTTACTAAGTGCAAAGTTCTCTATGTCTGACTTTCAGAGATAATAGAAACTGAATCTATGTTCAGTCTAAGAAAAGTCCACTAAAAGAGGACATAATCACCATAGCATGTGTGCATAAAGGGAACAAGTCTTGAAAAAGAAGCTAGGATGCAGCCATCTTGACAATGAATGATAGTGTCCATGAAAAAAAAATGCATTCCATTTTATTCAAGCACTAAATTCCAAACAAATAGCCTGGAAATTTTTCAATGGAGTCTCTGGGTTTTTGTTCTTGGATATAATCAAAATAACCAGGATAGTCATCAATGTCATTTTGGATTAATGAGTATGTGAAGAAGGACATCTTCAAGCATTTGTCAGTACTTCTTGGTCCATATGATATTCTCTACAGCCAGACTAACTGAAAGAGCAAAACTGAAAACAGCCTGTGAGGAAGAGCAGTCCAAAGTTACAAAGCACATGGGCCACTCATCCCACACATTTCTATAAGAAACTCCTTAGATTGAAGAAGGGAAGATGAGAGTGGGTGGGTGGGTGGGGGAATAGCCCCATAGAGGCAGGGAAGGGGGGAGGGAAAGGGGAGGTTCCAAAGGGGAGATCTGGAAGGGGGAAACATTTGAAATGTAAATAAAGTATCAAAAAAGAAAAAAAGAAATGATAGAGGACAACTCTGACTACTTTTGTTGAGAACCTAGCCTATAATAAGCCATGCCCTAGTTTTTTAACTAAAACTCAATTCAGTACTCCAAGAATTTTAAGAGATAATGTCCTATCATCCTATTATCTGTTTTATAAATCTAAATCTCAAGAATAGGAGGGCCCAGTTATTTTTATCCATATATTTCGAGACTCCAGATCAAGATTCCAAATTCCTGTAGGCTAGCCATGCATCTCAGGAAGCTACACTGTCTGTTAGTCACCTGTGAGCATACTACAAAGTGTGAAAGAAGCTAGTGTCCCCAGCAAGGATGGTACCCTATGTGCCAGTAGATAATGGCATTCATTGACCATAGGAAAAAAACATTATGAAGCATAAAGAGAAAATTAGAATATATATATAATATTTTATATGTAATATATGCATATAATATATATTATATAATATTAGAATACATAATTATATATAATATACAATAATATTATATATATTATATTATATATATTATATTTTATATATATTATATTTTATATATATGCATATGCCAAGAAACATTACCTCTTCAGACTTTCTAAAACTCTAAGTAGTTTAGATTTTTGCCTTTCTGAGATAATTTTAGAAAACTTTTTCTGAGTGTAGAGTATTAAATTAAGTCCTACAAACTCTGAGAGTATGTGATTTACATAAATCACAACACTGCTTTGGAAACATCACACTAGGGGGCTTCAAAGTGAGTATGCAATTTCTCTCTAATATAGATTAATTTAATATTTAATTTCTGACTAATGTAGATTAATCTCATTAATGGGGCAGCTAACTGTAAAAAAATCATATTCCCCCAGTTTTGTATCTCTTGTGTCTTTCGGAAAGAGCAGACAATTGGAAGTGGGAATTGAAAAGCAATCCAGAACATGGCCACAATTATGACAATTACCTAAATTGTCTCACTTACAGTATAAACGTAAGTGATTCAGAAACCGTATTCAAAGATGCATTCATGATATAAGAATATCTAGCTACAAAACACACTTCACATTCATATTGCTTCATAAAATTCAATGATTTTAACTAAGTTCCCCTGGCCCTCAGAGCTTCCAGATACTTCCATGTGTCTTGCTACCCTCTTACTCTTCTTTTTCTATTGCATGAACTAGATTCATTGAAATCATACCTCATTATTTCATAATAAGGGACTAAATGACAAAAGTGTGATCTTACAATAGTGGAGAAGCTCTCGTCTCCATCTGTACATGGCCAACAAGAGTAGCACTGGGGGGTATTTCCCCAGTTTCACTGTTATTTTGTGCTCCACTGTCTAAACCTTGGAGATCAATTTCTTTCATAACGGTTCATTTATCTGCCTCTCATAGATAAAATTTTACAAATAACTAGTTAGACTCGTTTTTCTCAAGGAATTTTTTTTCAAAAGTCCTGTATGACAGATAAAACTTTTCTCCAATCCAACTCAAAGCTTTTGCATGTAATACTAGGACATGGGTGGATTAGCATTAGAGTCAGAAAATAAGGCCGTTTCTCTGAATTCTCAATCCCAAGGCTTCGCAAAGCTAAAATTAAGCAAAACCAATCATGTTATTTACATCCAGAGCTTGCTTTCTATTCTTCTTCATGGTATATTCCAGATTGACAAAACATTGCCCAACCCCAGGCACATATCAATTATTATTTCTGATATTAATTATCTATATACTTTGCCTATTTGTTCCTGTGTCCTTTCTATGTATTTAATCTAATCATTTTATTACAGCAATATGACTATGAAGGTTAAAGACTAAATCAAATTATTGCGATGTTGTGCATAGCAGATACCCAGTAAATTGTGTCTTTTAAGATTATGTACATGGGCTTGGGAGATAGTTCAGGCTGGAAACTACTTCTCTTGCTGACATGGAGACCTAAGTTTGATTCCCAAGAACTCATTTATAAAAAAAAAAAAAAATTTAGGCATGGTGCTACACACTTTTAATGTGTGCTACACACTTTTAATGTCAGTGTCAAAGAGGCAGAAACAGATAATTCCATGGAGCTTGATTATTGGCCAGCTTAGTACACATAGCTCACTCCAGGCCTGTGAGAGACCTTACCCCAAAAATTAATGTGGCTGTTTCTAAAGAATGATACTTTGTGATGATGCCTGGACTTCCCTCATAGCACGCACAGACATTTCCAAAATACCCGTCTACACATGAAAAAACAAAAGGAGATTTATATGCACATTTAATAAAATGTTTAAAAGATGGTAGAAAGACAAGAAAATATAAAAATAAAGCAGCGATTCTTGCACAGAAAAAAAGTCAAAAGTTTGTATTGCAAGGAATTCTACCATGCTTCCATGCTTATAGGACTCGTTTGTGCCTCTAAGGCATTTGCAGTGATAGGGAACATTAATGAAAAAAAGAGTCCAAAGCACTACAGCTTCCATCCTAGATTCTTGGCTTTTATTTATTTGGTGCATTGTGTTTCCAAATAAGACCTTATTTAAGGGCTAGGGAGATAGATGACTAAGTAGTTAAAGTAAAACACTAGGAGTTTGGATACTCAGAACCATCTTTATGCTACATGGATGTTATGGTTTATTTTAATTTGATGCAATCTAGGCATTTTTCTAGATCAGGTGACCTGTGGCCATGTCTGTGGTGTTAGTCTTGACTATATAATTGATGTTAGAAGATGACAGATGGTGTAGGTGACACCATGCCCTTGCTTTTGGGTCCTAGACTATGGAAAAGAAAAGGTAAACTGAGCAGTAAGTCTGTATGCAATTATTTTCTCTGTGTTCTTGACTGTGGATGTGACTAGATGCTTCATGTTCTTGCCTTGACTTTCTTATAATGATGGACTGTAACCTGCAACTGAGGACTAAAAGAAACCCCTTTACCCCTAAATTGCCCTTTATCAAATGAATGTTATCATAGCAACAAAAACGAAATTAAGACAGTGGGCATGGCAGCTGACCTGTAATTCTAGCCTTGACAGGCAAAAGACTGAGAATTCCCAGTGCAAGCTGGCCAATAAAATCAGCTTTATTGATGAGCTCTGGGTTTGAATGATACAGGGAAGATTATTGACTTCAAACTTGGACATCTGCATGCTCCAGAACACACGGAAACATGAATATGCAGAGAGAGAGAGAGAGAGAGAGAGAGAGAGAGAGAGAGAGAGAGAGAAAGAGAAAGAGAGAGAGAGAGAGAGAATATGAATACTGGGTTACATCTGGGCTACATGGCACATGCTAGGCAGAAATGAGGAACCACTGGGAACTGATGGCTGACACACTAGCTCCAGGGTTGGTTAGAGGCCCTGCCCATCAAGAAAAGCAGCTATATTTTCATATAACATTTCCAGAATAATTTAATTCAACAGGTGAATTCTCATATCCCTTTGAATGTTTAACACAGGAGAACTGATCATGGGAGGTAGGCAAGGGGATGGACCTGAAAAGCAAACTGATTACTTAACGCTAAAGTACACAGCATGGAGCTTCATGCAATTTAATACACCATCTAACAAAGGACAATCTTATTTCTCACATCTTCTCCAGCACACTTGACTACATCTTCAAACAGTCTATTGGTATATTTCCTAGCAGACAAATATAAATATTTTATCCAGGTAAAGATACTCTCTGAGATTTCAAAGATACATTTCTACATTAAATTAGGAAAACACTAGAATACCTCTAAACAGATATCCATAATTTTGCCCACAATGAAACTTTCAGTGAGCTGTCAGTAAGATAGCTCGTGGATGAGTGCTAATTTCTCTCACAGAGGACCAGAGTTTAGTTTTAAACACTTATATTGAGTGTCTTACAACTGCCTGTAATTGAAACTCTAACAGGAAGAAGTCACTATCTTCTGGCCTCCAGGGACCCCCATATGCATATGTGCATGCACATATGCACATTAAAAAAGTAAAGAAGAAAGGAAATGTTTCACAGACTTAAATATGTATATTTATCAAACCCCTAAGAGGTTAATTTTATTTCTTGGTTTTATAAAACCCATCATATTCCCTTTTCCTTAGAAACATAAGCTTTATGTTCTATATTTTCAAGTCATAATACAAATTCTTCGACTTTTTTCCATTTTCTCATAATTATTCAGTCAATAGGTTCAATTCCATTGAATCAAATTATTCTTCATTACTTAAATGCCCAATTTCCCTTTTTATCTCAATTATATTCATCTAAGACATTCATTTCTTATTATTTATACCTGCATTTCCCTCTTCCCATTACTCAACTTATATTGCATGAACAGTGGATAAAAGAACCCAAAAAAGCATTCAAATAATTATACAAACACTTCCATTAACACAAACCTATCCTCATATTAAAGTCTTCTATAAGACTACTGTAGATGCCACCAGCAGAAATCAACTAGAGTTTGCCAACAGTAAAAACAAACTAACAAATACCTGGATGAGCATGGGAGTGTTCAACCGAAAAATGAAGCATGAATGGGTTTGGACAACAGGTAGTAACTATCCCAGTGACAAGAAACACGAGAAGTCTAGCCTGTGACCAGAACCTCCTTCTCTTCAGTGTTCCAGAAGAAAGTGTCCATCACGTCAAGCTGCCCATGAGCACACAGAGCTCAAGTTGAAAAGATGACCTGGGGTTAAGTGCCCATGTTTTCTCTATGAGAAGAAAAAAATATAGGATAAACCAATGAAGTTTTATAGGATGAGAGACAGACTTGACAGTGTGCAATTAAAGGTCTCATTATCTTGACAAGGCACACGTGAATGTTTAATATATACTTGAGTCAAACTAAAGCTTTCAGGGAGAAAAGGTAGAAGGAAAAGAGGAATGGAATGATAGAGAGGAAGAAGAAGAAAGGGAAGGTTAGGATCTCAGAGTAACTCATGGTAAATTTTAATGAAGAATATAAAATAGGCATCACTTTTTACTTCAATACAATGAGGGATGAATGTCCAGTCATCAGCTTTTGTGGTGGCTTTCATACTGACTTTGAAAGCAGTTTTCAAAAGAAGTTCAAAAGTTATCGTCTAAAGTGACCTTGATGTTGGTATAATCTACAGTTTCCCTAGGGGGTATGTTCAAGAGGTCATTTGAATACTTGTGTCCTGATATGTAAGCTTCTTAAAACCTCATTTACTATTATATATTTTATATTTTTTTCTCAAATTAATTGGTTGGTAACTGCAGTATAAGGCAATAGGGATGCCAAGAAAAATGCAGGAGGGATATCAATGTAATCATAACAAGTTTAATAATATTTAAAGATCAAGTATAATTTTAAGGACCCATATGGTTTTTGAAACACATTTTTAAAGTCAGCTAAGAGCTACAGTAAGAGTTGCCATATATCTGACACTGGCTGTAACTAGGAATATGCATTTTGCATTAAATCATCCATCATACTGGTAATGACTGGCTGCATGCAAAATTGCTCCAATTTTACAGGTTAGAAAGTTGAGGGTCAGAAAGGTTGAATTGCCAAATGTACAATAAAGCAAATTCATGATCTGAATCCCAGTACTGTCATTGCCATCCATAGGTAGAATAGAACTGCCAAGAGCAGAAGGAGAAAATGAAGCCAAGCATTCCTTCAAAGACATTTATCCTGTGTTTAATATGTCCAAAGTACTCACACGTGAACCAATCAACATATGTTCTAATTGATGCTAATTTCAAAAAGTAGTAAATAATTAAATCATCTTTTAAGGTTTTCCTTCTTAAATATACGCATTTAGCTAGCTTTAAAACAATCTAAGCATCTATCATCAGAAGAGGGAATTTAAAAATGTGTTCTATAAACACAACTGAATACTTTTGAGCCTTAAAAATGGGGAGAGGGAATCTTATCATGGGGAGACAACATGGCCAAAGCAGAAGAACATTATACTAAATGAAATAACACAGGCCTAAAAAGACAAGTTACCGTGATCTCACTTGCATATAAGAGCTACCAAAAAGTTGAAGTAGAGAAGCTGAGAATGGTTAAGAGAAATACTGATCCTCTCTTCATAATAAAAGTTTTGAAAACTTAGTAGCAAAACCAAGCAGATTTATGTCCAGTTCTGCAGAGGATAAGCATCAGCTTAGACTAAGGCAAAAAACAGAAACATTATATACCTAATAACAAACTCCTGCCCCCTGAATTCCTGCTTATCTGAGTTCTTCTGAGAGGTAGATCTTTCCCATTTGTCTAGCGTAGTCTCCATCCCAAATCCCTAGTCCTCCTGGGCCTTAAGGAGACCTTTTAGAATGAGCAGGGTTAGTTAAGAAACAGATTGTAAGGAGTCAACCTGAAGATAAACTAGACAGTGCCCAGCCAAGCAGGTGTCAGCTGACATCTGGGGAAAACCAGGGCTTAGTACCCTAGTGTACATGTATGTGATTCATTGATGAATCCTAAATGTACTTCATACTGAAGATAGATCATAATGATTTGGTTCATACAGTAGTTTCTGGGATGAGCAGAGAGGAAAGTCAAGAGTTTTAGAAATATCCTGTGCAACATGTCGAATGTAATTAGTACTAATAGCATGCATATTTCAATTAATATTTAAATCTAGAAGCTGAAGAGATGGCTCGGTGGGAAAGAGTATTTTGTGGTATTGCAGAGGACCTGGGTTCTTTCTCCATACCCACATGGCAGCTCACAACAACTGCAACTCAAGGTCTAGGAGATCTAACACCTGCTTCTGGCATCATCAGGCAACAGGCATGTGTGTGGTGAGTGTACACACATTCAGACACACATAAAATACAGAGAAGTTCATTTTAACTAAAATAAATGCAATTATGTGTCCATAAAGAACAGCAATTTTAAAAACTAAAAAAAAAAAAAAAAAATACGCAAAACATTGCCAAGTAGAAACGTAATGAGAACCTTTCCATGAAAGAAAAGCAACGTTCATCAATGCATCTACATAGCATTACTTTCTTCTTTATGGAAGAAAAGGCCCTATTTTCTTTAGTGACCAAAGACTAGACCTGTAGACATCCTTATGAATGGCTTGAGTCCACAGTCTATCAGAATGAGAAACTAATAAGAAAGAGCTTATGAGGACCTAAAATGTTCGTGTAAGGAGTGACTACTTCATAATAATAGTTTCCTGACTGCAAGAAAGAAAAAAGAAATCCATACTCAGAGCATAGCAGATGCTAGGATATGAGGTAATTTGAGCCTTCCTTTTGAGCATCACAAATCTTATGAACAGAGGTGGAAGTTATTCAGTAGCGTTTATTGCAAGGTCTAGTTCAGTGCCTTCCACGGGTGGGCAGTCAAAAAATCTTATTTGGAGATAATATTTATGCAATGATAATCAGTCTCCTTCAGTGTAGCAATTTTGGGGGAGAATATTGTCTGTGCTGAGGTTAAGCTTTGTGAGGTAAAATAATAAAGGAAGGGCAAAGACCAGATGTGGAAAGTATTAAAGAGAGAAATTAAGGTTTCGGCAAAATTTACATAAACATTGGCAATTACAATTCAGAAAGGTAAATGCATTTACAGAAAAGTTTGAAACAAGCTTTGCTCAATGCAGGGAGTACATCAAAATTGCAGGCGTTTTCATCCCTTCTAATTTTATTAACTCATGCATACTTAGTCATTCAAGAGTGAAGAAGAGGATGCAAAGGACTCTGACCCTTGTTTCTGGGCAAGTGAGATCAATTACCTATAATTGAGCCCTTTTGTCTTTGTTTCTTGAGGGCCATGGATACTAAATTAACAAATATAAACACGTTCTCTAGAGGTTTGTCACAAGAGAAACCGAACTGCATAATTTTGTACACTGTTTTACTGTTCCAGCTCAACTGTATCAGTGATTCAAAGGTTACAAAGTGTAGGTTGATTTTGAGTTGGGAATCTTACTTTCCTAACATCATGAATTCAAATCTCCTCAGTCACACACACACACACACACACACACACGTGCACGCGCACACGACAGAGAGAGAGAGAGAGAGAGAGAGAAAGAGGGAAGGAGAGAGGGAGAAAGAGGGAGGGGGAGAGAGAAGGGGAAGAGCAATGGGAGGGGGGAGAGAGAGGGAGGAGAGGGAGAGGGACAGGGAGGGAGAGGGAGAAGGAGAAAGGGACACAGAAGAGGAGAGCACTCTCTGTGTGCTAGTAAATGAGGAGGATTTATGACTGGAAAATCTTCCAAGCTGAACTAACAGCTGGTCTCAGCTAATCTAACAAACTATGTTGGGAGATAGAGGCAGGAGGATGAGGAATTCAAGGCCATCCTCTGCTACACAGGGCATTCAAATCTAACTTGGGGTACCTGAGACCTATCTCCAAATACTGTGTATAATATATTAGAATAAATAGAAAATTATCCTATTTAGTATAATTTTTATGGCATTTTAAAGTAATAAAGCTTAAAATATTCTTTCGAGAGGTTGGACATGTGGGTCAGCAGAGAAAAGTACTCGCTGCTGTTGTAGAGACTCCAGGTTCAATTCCCAGTACCCCACATGGTGGCTTCCCGTTCTTCGAATCAATAGCCTTCTTCTGACCTCCAGGGCACTAGGCACTCAGGTGGTACCCATACATATATGCAGGTAGAAGAGTCATACTGAGACTCAAGTCACTCATAAATAAATCTTTCAAAGTGTATTTCTTTTTTCTATCTGGCAAAGAACGCTGATTTTAAGGAACAGTTCATGGGAAGGCAGAAGATGAAGAGCTGAGGAGCAGAAGCATCTGCCACTTGCATGTGTCCCAGCAGGTGGTATGATGGTATGTTCTTCCAGTGCATCCACTACGAAGATGCCTGTTTTAGAAACTGCAAAGGCATTCGGACTCAAAACCAAGATTTGAAAGTTCTGGAAGCAAATGTCTGGAGTCCGATCAAACCCACTCACTAGTCATATTAGAGATCAGAAGAAGGTTGCACAGCCCGAAGACCCTCTGTTAGAAACTCATGGGAACTGGAGTTTTGTGCACACTTCAGCTTAGTGCATGGCTGACATCATTTCCCTATGGCAGTCCTGCTTTAGAGTTCTCCGTAGCACCCTTTTTCCCGTTTTGTCACTTAATTTAAAACTTGACAGTGGCACAGCTTGCAGATTCCAGTAACTGCATTAAGGAAGGTTTCACCTAATGTCTCATGAAGTTAAAAAACATTGCCTGTAATGCCTGGTTAGCAGAGACAATCCAACCTAAATTAGAAGTTGTTTTCTTTTCTAATTGGAGGGGCTGCATTGATGGGCCAGGCATCGGAAGTGTGAGAGGCAGCATAGTTCCCAGGAGCAGCAGTCATACAAACATCCAGAAAGGAAAGCCTAAAAATAAGAATTACTTCCTCTCCCTGGGCTTTTTCATTTCACAGAGATTACTCTCACTGTGCATATCCCTGCATCATCTTTGACTTCCTTTTGCAGGAAAGTCTGTTTTCACAATTTAAACAGACACGAGCTACAATAAATCTTTGTAAGCAGACACTGAAGCCCTGGGAACAAGTCACTCGGAAAATTTGGAAAGGACAAAATTCCAGTCTGCATGAAACTAACTTAAAAAATATTTATTTTGTAGGAAGACACAAATCACATACACACACACACACACACACACACACACACACACACACAAAGAGAGAGAGAGAGAGAGATGAAGAAGAGAGATAAAGGGAAATTTATCATAAAATCCACAGATAAAACACACAGAAGAAATGAACAACATTGTTTTCATTCTTTGCAATATATGAATACTTAGAAATGAGAATATACTCTACTTATAAGAAGATATTTTTACCAGTCGAATTCTGGGAGAACTCTTTCATAAGAGCAGTGTGTGCAACAAGTTGACTTAAAGATAAAGAAACAAAGAGCATGAATTAAGTACTAGTCCTGTTAAGGAAGGTCATCCAAGATAAAACACAGAATAGAAAATATCACTTTTTTTAAGCAAGAAAGAATAAATATTTAGTCTCTATTCACTTAATCTGAAATTTTTAGTGATTACCCACAATACTTTAAGTCACAATTTTGTTTTCAGCAAGTTTCATGATAACCTCATGCAGGAGGTGATGAATCTGAGAGTCTGACAGCAGAAAACAGAAATTAAAGCTAAAGAGGACAAGGATCAGAAGCCAGGGCAGAGCTAGAAAATGACAGAAATGTGTGGTCCTGATTTCACGGGCCCCTGGATCTTCTAGCTTTACATAAAGGTGCTCAATATCAGTTCAGCAAAGGTCTCGTAACATCAAAAGGGAAGCTGAGGGAGAAAAATAGCATGTAGATCATACATCACATCATCATGATTCCCATCTTCGGGATTTTCTGCTCAAATCCCCATGGTACAGAAAAAATTCCAAAAGCTTCCTTGTAGTCCCTTTGGGCTTTAGTCTGCTCTCACTCACCTCTCTACTTATGACCTACTCTTTCTTATGACCTTTATTTAATGTGCTTATATCAGCATCTTTATTGATGAGTTCTCAAAAAAGCTAGGAATAGTGCCAAACATTCTGTAGTGCTAAGAGGATGGCTCATTCAGTAAAATGCTTGCCACACACACATGAAGATCTGAGTTCATATCCCCAGTAACTACATAAAAAGCTGGCTGTGGTAATGTGTAACCCTGCTCTATGAAGTAAACAAGCAATGAAGGCAGGAAGATCCCTGAGGCTTACTGACCAGCTACTCTAGACAAAGCAATGAAGGGAAACAGAAAAAAACAACTAACATCAACCTCTGACCTACACATACACAAGTAAATATGAGCATGCACACACACCCACATACAGGCCTAAACACAAACATGCACACATGGATATACCACATACATACACATAAAAGAATTAAATTCATCATGTAATAAGTCACAACTTTAATAAACTGCATTGATGGTAAAAATATTGAAATCTCCCTTCAAAGTCTATATGACCCGTTATTGTTCCACCTCCTGCCTTACTGCGCTAACTCATACTTCAAATATCCACCTACTCCATAATTTGTTCAGATGCTGTCCCCTAATACTGAACAGCCTGCCTTTTGCTTCATCACCACACTTATCACTGCCATCCACAGCACTTCATTTAGTGACTTGTCTTCCCTTTAGTGTCCAGAACAGGCCCACAAAACCATCGCTACTCCAGTACTCAGCCCAATGACTGTCATAGCAAATGTGTTCAGTAAAATGTCATTGAGTAATCATGAATAAATAAATCCCAGATCGCTTTAAAATCACAAGAAGTAAAGGGACTAAAAACACAAGTCAATTCTGACTTCAAAGGCATTCTTCTTCCAGAAAGCACCCTTGTGCCAAGCATACCATGGATAAATGTCCTTTCCTGGTGATACAGTTAAATATTCTGTCTTCCTTAGAAAATATCAAGGGAGAAACAAGGTTTAAATTCAGTCTTCCCTGAGCCTACATCAGTAAATAGTAGGAGCTCAATAAACGTTTGTTTATTGTCCTGGTAATGTAGATGTCCTGTCTTGTGTGTTCTTTGCTATCTGTATAAGCTAATGAAGATTTTGTCATAGAATTTTGCTATTAAGATTATTGTCCAGGAACCAGGAACATGGGTTTCACAGGAAACCAATTCTAACTTTAGAATCCCAGGCCCTCCCTAACTCTTCTAAATTGGCGTCTGCAATTTTGTCATGACAACCAAATAACTAGTATACACAGTGAAGTTAGAGCAGTCCCCGTCAGGAATGCTAAGCAGGTATGAAGGTGCAGCTCCTATCCAAAGAGTTGTAATTGAAGACAGAAATCAAACTCTCCTAGTTGCAAAAATGCAATAAATAAGTACTGTAAAATCAAATCCAGTGGAAAAGAAGACAGCATTAGTCATTGCAACTTGAAAACATATAGAAAATAAAATAATATCCACTCCAGGGAGCCCAATGCACACATCTAGAAACCACTGAGCTTTCAATGTCTTCTAAACACAAGCAAATGAGTTCACAACCAAGTTGCTGGACTTAAACTGGATAAAAGGAGACAACAACCAAATTCACATGATGAGACTTATGTTAAAACGAAAGAGTTTTTCATGCAGTGAAAGAGTCATGGGAAGTTCAACTGTCATAAGACCTTACATATACATATGCATTACATATAGCTCAGTTTCCATAGCGGAAGGGCAATGAGAAAGTACTACTCCATTTACAGTGTTGCCTTAAGCATGAGTTACAAGAATACCTATGCAAACAGTCAGTAAACATACTAATTGCCATATCATAACTACATCAAAAAAGCAAGCAGTTTCATATTTTGGCATTGTTTCCCTCCCTGACAGGCTTTAGCTGCCCCACATGGCTTCCTTCCTATGCCATGGCCGTTGATAATTAAGGGCACAGGTGGTCACAAATCTCTTCATCTTGTATAAGGATATGCAAGTGTTTTCTTACATCTCCTAGGTTGTCCTTGGATCTTTATCAGATTTCAAATCTCTACTCTCTGTGTATAGGATGGGACTGCAAAGAGCAGGTGCCACAGTAGGACAGATTCTAGTTCTACCTTCCCCATTGTGTGACTTCAAAGTGGGGACAAGAGCATTGCCACAATCAGTGCAATAACAGGGTGGGCTTTTGTACCAATCAAATGGAATGTTATCTGAAATGGTACTCTATAGCTATGAAGGGGTTCCAGATTTTAATACAGTTATCATTAAAGGACTTTTATAAACATCATCTCCCATAAGTAGCTCTGTAGAGCACACCTGGAAAAAAAATCTATGCTCCTTAAAGAGCTATGGAATAAGGAAAATGGCCATGAGGCTAGCATGGCCATCACCTAAGCCCCTGACATATGAAGATTGGATGGCTGAAGGGTATAACCAATATAAATAGCAGTAGGGGTCTAACTAAAAAGAAACTTCAGCTCCACAGTGAGAGATGAATGGTGACAGCTTCTGGGTGGGCTGCTATGGGCTGTGGTACCTTCTCGGCAGATGTCTGAAGGAGATATGCCCAGGCATGTCTTCCAGCCAGCAGGGTTTTCTTCTCAGTAAGAATGATGAGAGACATGCAAAATTCAGAAGCCAAGAGGTCCTAATTCTTTAGTTAAAAGGGTCAAATCAATGCAATATAAAGATGGGGGAAAAAGACAATGAAGAACATGGATTCCTAAACCCGACCTTGGAACCAGACATCTCTATGTCATAAGCCAGTGCACATCAGGTGCCAGGTAGAACAGGCAAAATTGAGACAAGGAGGGTGTGATTGCAGTGCTGGAGGCACAGCTACAATCTCCTCCTGCAAATGCAGGTGCCAGTGTCCCCATCTTTCAGGCAGGTCCATAGTCTGAAGACTGCGCCACAGAACAATAAGGATCCTCAGTTCTACTTTTGCCTGTTGGCCAGGTGTGTGGCCCAGTGCTGGAACCCAGAAAAAGGAAAGGCTGCCTGGAAGGTTTGAACGATGGGCTAGTGTCTTCCCCGAGCACCTGAACAATTCATTCCAATCCACCACCAGTCCTTCCAGCATCAAATCTAAGAGAGAAAAATACAGTCTCTTAGTCTGCCTTCCTTTAATCGCTTTCATATCAGAAACAAGGAAATTAAATCAGCTCCTGGAGAAATGACACAGAAAGCTATTTAAGACTTCAAACTCCTGATGATATGGAAAAATAGAATACTATTGGGTGTTTCCCATCTCCTTCTAAGATGGAATTATTGTATGCATTAGCCCATGACTGGATGTAACTGATTGCCTCCATCCTTACATTTGTTCACATTTTCTTTTCTTTGAGCTTTACTGCTTGAACGATGCCAGTAATGAGGGGGAACATATTTGTCTCCTAGAGCTGTCAGCGATGAAACAGGGAAGCAAAATGAATGTGGGAGGTGCTGTTTTGTTTCTAATTAGCAAGGGTTTTGAGTATTTATGTAAAGAAAAGAAGTCAACATTCACAGGGTTGGAATCTGTTGCCCCTTTCAATGGTTTCCCTTTAAAAGGAAAAAAAAGATAAATTTTTATGTAAAGGAAATACTGTGTGTGCAATTCAGTGGAAATGTTAGGGACAGACAAAAAAGAAACATGAAAAAAATTAAATCATGCAGGTACCAAAAAGCAATGCATAGCTGAAGGCACCTTATTACTTTATATTATAGTTTCTCCTTCTGAATAACTGCTGTTATATAATATGAATCATTGATGTTTAATAATAGAAATAACCACAGTCAGATGCCAAAGGAAGAAGAAAAGATCTGCACTCTGAAAAAAAAGTAAGAACTCTTTTCATGTACATGCCATATAAGTGTTGAGGGCTCAGGGTTTGAAAGGGATCCTGCGGTGGGGAGCTATGGAGAGAAGCCATCCTGAGGAAAGGAGGGGGGACTGGTTACAAGTCTGCAGCTTGACCAGCTGAAGAAAGTGACACAAAAGTCTGTCTAGGCCCAGCTCTGCATGTGTGAACACCACCCCACACTGACACCCTCTCTGGTTGCCTAGTAGCAGCCGGCAGAATTCACCATGTGGTGTGTCCATCCATCGAAATATCTACTGGAGTGTCTAATGAGAAGAGAGTTCTGTGCTACACAATTTAAGGGAATCATATATATATATATCAGACTCTGTGACTCACTAAAACATAAAATAAAGAATATCTTTACTGTGTAACACAACAACAAAGAGATGGTGCTAATATGGCAAAGTGCAGTTTATTAATAGCATAAAATCACAATGTAAAAAATCCTAAATAGTAGCATTCAATTAAAGGAAAGGGAATCTATTTAGGTTGAGAACATGGCTTTAATCATTTGTGCTTGCCAAAAGAGAGAGAGAGAAAAAAGACTTTTCTTTCTTTCTTTCTTTTTCTTCTTCTTTTTTTTTTTTTGCAGACAAGTAACTGATGGGGAAAAGCTATGAAAATTCACAGGTGAGTGGAGTGTGTTGCTGAGAGGTGCCACATCAGAATGCAAGCAGCTACAAGTGAAAGGGAAGCATCACTGACAGCAGCTCAAAGCAGTGAAGAGTACTTCAGCTCATAGGACAAGAAATCTGGACAGTAGCCGCTGGCATTGATTCCATGGCTGAAGAATATGAGCTGTAGTTTTCTTGGTATTTATTTATTTATTCATTCATTCATTTATTTACTGAGACAGGGTCTCACTATGTTGTCCTGGCTATCCTGGAACTTGGTGTATATAACATGGTGACGGCTAGGATTAAAGGCATTCACCACCACACCCAGATTGGCTCTTCCTCTTGATTCCAAGATGGCAACTGTAGCTCTAGTTCTTCGAATGCCATTGAAGTTTATGCTTTAAAGAAATAAAAATAATAAATAAAAATATAGAGAGACAAAATTAAGAAATTAAACCTATTAAGAATCTCTACCCACTGTGGATGTCCACTTGAATTTCATTGGCCAGAACTGTTTCTCATGCCTGTATGAGGGGGCCAATAGGTAAGCCATGAGTTTTTCTAGTCTCTAGAATAGCTGCCAGAAAAGAGTACGGAAAGCCTGGCAGTCTCGTAGAGAATATGTCTTCCACCACTGGACAGGTGAGAGTAAGAAAATACAGATGATGAGGGGCTGAGCCTGAGGACAAAACTATCTAGATAGTACTTTTGAAAGGTTTTCGAAGCACCCGCACCAAGAGAGCACAAAAATTAAATTGTGAGCAGAAATAACATCTCGAATATCTTGTTTACAAAAACATTCACACCCTTATAATAAACTTTCACACTTTTATGCACTGGAAAATTCCCTGTGTGACAGAAGAGCAGCCGTCTCTGAAGCAGGCTACAGCAGTAATTTGCCATGCTGAATACAGGAATTCTCTGACACAGGAGGAGCAAGAAATAGAAACCACCCTCACCACAACAGAACTCCGCAATGGTTGTAAGGATAGAATATATCTGCTTAAAGAATCTCACATGAATGTTCCACATTGCAGCCTATCTCTGCTCTAGCCTGTTATCAAACAAGTAACATCTGCTTTAAGGAGGACCAAGCCATTTTGTCTTGTTTATGGAAGCTTTAGAGACCTCCAGACACACCCTGCTGGCCCTGCCAGATACTCCAGCCTACCATCCCTGCATCCCCGAAATAATGGGCAATGAAGGGAGCTCTACTCTGCTTTCTCCATGTCACGTGAAGTCTCCTCATAGAGATTCTTTTGGCTGCTTCCACATGCTGTCATCTGAAGTGTTGTTTTACTAATCTGGAAGATATACAGACTGTGGGCAAGGAAAGGTCAGATGACTGTGAAGAAAAGTACCATGAGGGAGAGCAGGGTGCTGAGAGAAGCCTGTCACATGGAAGAGCCTTTAACCACCACCCTCGCCCCAGAATTCCCCCTAGAAGAAACATGTCACAAACTTCAGCCATAGGCTACTGGGTGGATTATGTTAGAAGGTCAGTAAGCAAACGAAACCAACGGTAGGGTGACCACAAACATAAAAGAATGAGAAGAGATTAAACTGTTTCCATCTTTGAGAGCCTCAGGTCAACTTGATTCAAGCCATCACAGCCACCAGAAAGCCTTCACCTGCCACCCAACTCCAGAACAAAGCCAAGCTAGCTGAGGTGTCTCTAAGGATTTCAGCCCTCTGAGGCAAAGGCTAATGTAGTAAACTGAGTCACTAAAACTCTGTAGCTTCTACACACATATATTGCAGATTTAGTAATGCCTAGGGACTAAGGTTATGGTGTGGGTAACACACTGCATGGTGTCCAACACATATGAAAAAGAAAGAAATACCACTTATGGTAAGAAGCCTCCTATTGCACCACTGGCTCCAAGAAATGCATTCTATGAACCCTAGAAGATGCAACCCCCCAAAAGCAAGCAAGTTCCTAAACCCAACAAACTTGAACAGGTAATCCAGGGCTCAGCATGTCTAATAAAAGGCATTAACCAGTTAAAACATCAAGAACATCTGAACACAAAGAGATTGAGAGGTGGTGGTGACAAAAATGATAACTGTCTAGAGATCAGGAAGATGATGGAGAGACAGAAAAGAACATTAAAAAAAAAAAAAAGTGGTAGAGTGGGGTGAGGGATAAAGACAGAAAGACAAGACCAATTGAATGCTCCACCACTAAAGAAGGTGAAGCTTACTCAAAGCTTTCACAAGGTCTTTTCTCTCGCTGACCAGTGACTACCAGGAAATGAATAAGAAGAATCAGAGAATGAAGGTAGACAAAGATGAGGGGGATTGACACTGGGTTCTCAAGCAAGCTTTGAGAAGCGATTGTTTCAACTTCAACCCCCTGACATTTGGAGCCAGATAAGACCTTGTCTTGTGGACTGACCTTTTCTGGGTAGCTTTTTACCCATGCCTCTAGCTGGTACCCACTGGGTATCAGAAGCCCCTTCAGCACCAAGTTATGAAAATCAAATATGTCTCTAGAAATGACCTGATGTCCCAGGAGAAGGAACATAGTAGGATGAGCTCCCTCCTTAGTTGAAACCCACTACTTGAAGCCACAGGGAAGGAAATATATAAGTACTTTCAATTTCTGGTCACACCAAGATTTTTTGTTTTACATCAATATATAGGGAGAAATGCCAAAATATCGTCTTGGCAAGTCCAAGAAGACAAGATGCAGTGACTGTCAGGTAAAGCAAGGACCAGAGGTCCTTCCTTATCGATGGTTCAAGTAAAGATAACTAATTTTTACTATGCTTGAATTTTACTTAATTTTAGGATCTGACCAAACCAAGAGTATACTCTCTATTTATAAAATGGAAATTTTTCTAATAATTTGGGGAAAACTTCCAGCCAAGAGTTTTGAAAGGACTCAAAGAGACTTACAGTATATTTATTGTAATGATAGAAATGGATGAGGCAGGAATGCTTTCTGTTGTTTGGTTTTTATAGACATGATGCATTTAGTCTTCCAGTTATTCCTACCGCCCAGCTTTCTTTCAGTATAAAAGGTCTTACATTCCATCAGGAAATACCACACTCCTGTTGATTCTACTTTTAAACAGGGTTTGCAGAATTGATAGTACAATAGTTTAATGTCTTAGGCAAAAGCTTGAAATAGAAATTATTCAACTCCATATTTTTTACTAAGTCACATATTAAATAAATATAATTTATAATAAGTATCTGCTTTCTAGTCATAGCAGAACAGACTGTGAAGAAAATTGAGTGTGAGGAACTGTGTGCATTCATACATGTATATAATTAATCAGTTCAAGAATGATGATTTTTTTTCATGCCAGTTTAAAAATTAATAAGCTCCATGTGAGTATCGGGTCCAAGGAAAGTACAACCTTAAGCATAGCAACCTAGTCCAGGAGCAGCTCCTATTAAGGTCTCTTGAATTCTGCAGAGCTCTGTGATGTAGATGCTGACATGGAAAGCAGAGAACAAAACAACCAATCAGTTTAGAGAAGGTACATTCAATAAAATCGATTATTTTCCATTATGAACACATTTCTTAAAAAGGATAAAAAAGACAATCATGTTTTATTTTCACTTTTCATACATTTGTCCTTAAAAGCTTGAATAAGAACCTGCAGGAAATTGATATGGAGTCTTCTCCATGCCGTCTTCATACCAAAGATATAGTGCTTATGTCCTTGAAAGAAATCATGGCTATTTGAAAAACTAATTGCTGGATTTTCCTTCGAAGAGCTCCCCCCAAAAAAGAACTTCAATTTTATAACCAACAAGTAAGTTGATGCCAATGAACTTATCTGCCTATTTTGGTTTACTTCTTTAACTAGGTAGGGACAATGGCTTCAGCCAGGTTAACAGGGACGAGTATAGTAAAGCCAAATTAAATCCAAGGCTGTTATTGGAAAACTATCTCAATGTTTTTAAAACAAGTTTGAAACAAGGCGTATCAGGGCATAGTAAAGGATTGATCAACATGCATTGCTTTGTAATTTATCAACAGCCTTGCCTTCACTAAGCAGAAATAAAACTGTTTGTCATTCTTGATCACAATACAGGGGGTGGAGGTTATTCAATTAACCCAAGTCCAAGATGAGAGTCTAATCATGGTGCCTCTCTCTCTATCAGCCAGACAGGCTCACCATATACATGGGTCCACATTCACAGTTTTAAGTCAGGATCAGCACCTACTTAAAAATTAGTACTAAATAGTATTTGAAATGATACTTGTTTGAGCAAAAATTCTGACTATGGGGTTCCTACCAGTAAGGATGGGTGTTTCAGTATGGTGGGATAGTAGATACTCTATAGGAAGATGTTCTAAATGCCCAAAGTTTCCATGAAAATCAACATTCCATTTCTCCTCATCATAGACATTACTCTGGATGTATAGTTCCTGAAAACTGTCAGTCCTAGAGTAAAGTGAAATGAAGTTAAAATGAGCATTGTTGGGGGCTGAAACAATACTGTTGTCTTGGACACTAGGAAAGGGTAATAATAAATCAGGAAGCCTGTACTGACGGTTGCTGCTTGTGCCCTGGACCGCCCGATGCCCAACCCTATTTGCTCTTGGGGGTTGGAGGTGAGGTGGCATGGAACCAACAACACTAACTCCAGGGGCAGGTGAGAAACACAGCAGCAAGCTCGTCTGAACGCTGCTGCAAGCTCCTTTAGTACCCTCCACCCATGCCCCACTGGTGCCAAGAAAGCATCTCTTCTAAACAGTAGTTTCTGATTGGCTGGCATTGTCTGCACCAGCAATCCTTGGTGGCTCAGGCAGTCCTCAATTAGGTCCTCCTGCATGATGCCTTTGAGGCTGTGTGGCCTCTGGTGTTTATGCAGAGGCAGCCTCCTGCAGATGGTTAGAAAGCAATTCCAAGTGACTTCATCTGTTAATGAACTTGGCAAAAATGCAACAATATTATTCTACCTTAGAGGTCCTGCACTTGGCCTTTCTCCATACTTCTTTCACTAAAATGAGATTAGAAGAGAATGAAGACTGGTTTGGGGGATTCCTTTGAAAGGCTATTTTAGCATCACTACAGTTTCAACCCAGTTTCCCAATTTACTACATTTACATTGTCAATATTTACCATAATAGGTGTTTTAAATATTTAACTCTAGGCACTATAAAAATCTGAAGTCAATTTGGGTTTAATATACCTTGTTTATTAAAGCATAAAATTAGAAAATACATTTTCAAAAGAGTTTTCAAAAGGTATGATTGAAGCAAAGAGACAGAGGTTGGAACAGTAGATCAGCTGGCTTACTCTAAGCCATGCTAGAATACTGAGCTGTGACCAAATATGTATAATTCTGTCCCATCCCGTTTTTCATCAAGCATCTAAAGTGTACTCTCACCAGTAGTCTCAACATCCTTTATATATGTGTCTGTGTGTATGTATGTGTGATGTGTGTGCATGCATACATGCTTGCATGTATGTGTGTGTGCGTGCGTGTGTGTGTATCTGCAGACAGAAAGTAAAGACAAATGGAAAGAATATGTCAGGTGTGTACACAAGCAGATTTGGAGGTACCCATCTTAGTTACACTTTTAAAAAACCATTTAGTTGTGGATTTCAATGACAGTGGATTAAAGTCTGCATCCTTTATGGCAGGGGTCATGGCAGCAGGCAGTTAGGCACAGCACTAAGGAGTAACATAAAGCTAACATCTTAATCCAGAAGCACAAGGCAGACATAACACCTTAGAAATGGTGTGGGCTTTTGAAACCTTGAAGCCCATCTCCAGTGACACTTCTCCTTGAGCAAAGCCATCCTTCACACCCTTCCCAAACAATTATACCAAGTGGGGACCAACTATTCAAGCACATGAGCCTATGGGAACCGTTCTCACCCAAAATACCACAGGAGCCGAGAATCACTTTTTAAATAAACGAGGTGCTTTATGCCAAAGCGGTTTGTGAATACAACTCTGAGAAATCATGTGCCTTCATTACCTTTGCTTCATAACCACTCTGAGACACCTGTACTCCTCTTGAGGGGTGCCTACCTGTGTCTTGATTCCTGAAACTGTCTTTCCAGATTCTGCTTCAGAATGGTCTTCTTCATCTATCCTTATGTGTCAGACATCTTTCCATCACTCAGATTAATTGCCCAAGAAATTTGACTGAAGTGGGTAAAGGTTTCACGTCACTTTGGTCCGTGATCAGTTGATTCCATAGTTTGAAGCTGTAGAAAAGGAGGGCATAGCGATGTGTACATTGCAGAAGAAATCACTTTGTGGCCAGTTAGAGGCAAAGGGAGAAACAGGGCCACGGTTCTACTGTCCCCTTTGAGAGAATGCATTTAGTTACCTAACATCCTTCCACTGGGCCCCATTTGCTAAAGATTTCACTATTTCCTAATAGTACGACCCACTGTCAAACAAACCTTTTGCACATGTGCTCTTAGAGGACATTTAACAATGGCACTCAATCATTTTATTCCACTGAACCTGGTGCTTTGAGCTCATCTTTGCTTCCTGACACTGAACTTATCTACAGAGAGTTATAAGTTTCCTGTAAATGCAATTTTCTGCTAGGTACAGACAGTTCCATTCTTCTTCAGTATATCTCCTATCAAAAGTGTGTGGCATTCTTCTGTTGCAAACAGCAGAGCAGTTAACTGAAGGAACCTGGCAATTGGAATCTGCAGACTTAAGTTTGCATCACAATGCTCCCAGTTCGGACCTGGGAACTGGGAGTATTAATTAGGCCTCTGAACTTAGTTTTCTCACCTGCAAACTGAATAAAATAATCCTTCCCTCTTCTAACTTTAGTTAGGACTTCATGGTGTCCTACAGGGATGTTAGGCTATTATGTAAAATTTTAAATATTTTTGCCAAGCAAAATTCTTTTATGATCTGCAGGGATGCTTTATGTGTATTACATCTCAGGGACTATCTCCTGTATATCTTCTTCCAGGTGAAGATTGCCAACAGAAGCAACAGTAGGAGATAGGGGGCAGGAGAAAGTTCAGGGATTGCTTCCAACTCTGCTTTGACAGCACATCCCTGGCAACAACAGTTTCTGTGCATTCTTCTTGCGCCCCTTGTCTCCTCAGCTGCAGTAACAGCTCGTACCTTCCTCCCCGAGTGGGGAAACTCACCCTCCTCTGATCATTTCCGTTTGTAAAAGTACTTAAATGAATGTTCACTAAAGTCTTATCTGAGGCATCTGGACTGCATTGTGTTTCCTGTCAGACCCTGATTGATACACTAATATTGTCCAACAATGGACATGGAATACTTGAAACAGAATGGGAATTGGAGTTCACTTTTATGATCAGTGCTCTGTGTTATTGTAGATCACTTTCCACACTCCTTGTCTTTGCCCAAAGCAGGCATTACTGTTAATATTGCCTGGGGAAACATAGTATAAACAATGGTTTTCCTAAAACTGAATAGAAACAAACAAAATCTGAAGTTTCTCATTACCAGAAGTTATGGCTCTGGGGTGTTTTCCTTTTCTTTTTTCCTCTGTCCAAATGATACATAGCAATTTTTTCTGGCTAAGCCTGGCATTGTTTCCTATTATAGATGGGATATGAAACAATTTCACTTTTTAAATATGTTTATAAGTTTTTAATGTGAAAATTAATGAAGAAGTTATTAACGTTGGAAAATAGGCTATCTCAATTACACAGTAACTTTTTCCCAATGGTTTTCTTAATATTTATATGTTATCATCATAAAGGCTCAATACAATTTATATAATATGGAGCCATTATTGTGAAAAAGATCCATTAAAATATTATTTCCATTCTACAGACAGACTTAATACCCTATAATGGCTCAGAGGGAGCCAAATGCAGGATTACATGATAGGCCAGAAGCAGTGTCATGGTCTACCAGGCCAGGTAAGTAATACACATTTCACAGAAAGCCAAGTAAATAGTTACAGAAACAAGAAAGTCTCTGTAGGGTACATGTGCACTCAGGCAATTATTAAAATATGGATTATGGAAGATTCTCTTTTCTTGTTTTTTCTAGGCTTACCATTTTAATAAGAACAAAAGCAAATCAAATGTGTGTGCACAAAGACACAGAATACATGCTAATAACTTCAGAGACTCTGCTTTAATCGACTAAAGGGATATATTTCAGAGTTGAGAAATGACATCTTGAGACCCTTCATTCTGCCTGGGTGTTACAGCTGATATGGGGCTGTGTCAGGTGAGCTAAGAACAATGCGTGCTAGTCTGAAGCCTGGATATTATAGGTGCAGCAATAACTAGCTTGCAGAGCTTCAAAGAGCAGAACCGATTTCCACCTTAATAACCCCTGTGGCATTTTTCAATTTTCCAGGCTGCCAGTCAAATGAATGCATGTCTGGGAAGGAAAGAGGACAAGAAAAAGAAAAGATTAACTTCTAAGATCCATGATCTAAATTCCATTGGCTAAAGCTGGTCATGTGTTAGAAAACAAACATGGGCAATGATGGCCTTATCCAAACACTGAGCACAAGTGTCAGAGGAAAGATCTGAAGAGAAAATCGGTTTCTTCAAGATCATCAGAGTGAAATAATCCTGTAGTGTTTGTTAATCATATTTATTTATTTTTTCTCTATGTAGACTGCAACCCTGTGGCTTCCCTCTGATTTTCCCACTAATTAGCCCGAGTGATGTTTCTTAAAAGACCTACATGGTCCTTTCAGATGATGAAAGCTTGCAGAAGACACATATCTGCCCCAAGCTAAACTTGGGAATCTCAAGAACAATAAATAAACAGGATTCTTGATATTACCCTTTCTTGACACCCACTCTACAGCCTGTTCTTAGACTCACCCTCTCCACTGGGAAAGTATATACCTCCTGCAAGGAAGAACCACTAGTTATGTAGTGCCAGTGAAATGTTAGTGCCCCCTCCCCCCAAAAAAAGAGATTGGAGCCAATCTGATGCAACTCACATCAGGATCTTTATTCTATTCGAGCTAACTTGTTCTCCCCCCAACCCCTGCCAATGCACTGCTGTCATACAGGATGGTTTTGGTTGAGGGAAGCCCCAAATATCTATCAGAGCAAGGCTTTATAGTAAGCAACAAGAAGGGGGTAAGTGTGCAAGCTTCTAATTGGAAAGCTACTGTGGCCTGTAAAGTAATTGGCTGGTGCTGGGAGTCATTTCGTAAACTTAATTTCTGCTCCCCTCTGCATTGGTGGTCGTTAGGCAGGGGGTGAGCTTGTAACCCTGGGGTGCAGGTTTGTTGGGGGAATAACATGGAGATTCTGGTCTTATTGAAGGTTTAACCTAGAGACACTGGTCTTGTTGGTGATTATTAGCCTAGAGACTGGAACTAAGCTCGGGTTTTGTTGGGGGGCAACTTGGAAACTAATGCTAGGTACCAGCCTGTTAGTTTATCGGAGTTCAAACTTAGGTCAGGTTCTCTAAAATGGAGTCTGAACTTAAAAGACTCTCACTTACAGAACCTAAAATTACTTCTATTGACAAAAGGGCAAAATGCAGAAGATACACAGAATCTAGGATGTAAGGAAGAAGCCTTGATACAAATAAGTACTGTAATTTACCTTGTTCATTCCATTTCCAGCTATCAAACACAAATTGTATTTCAAAGTTTCTCTTGGTCTTCTTTCTGTGAGCCAAGTGTCCTATGTGAAGCTTTATGCAAATCCTAGACATAGTAAACATAGATGTGGAGTTGCTGATTTCTAAAGAAAGTAACTTTTCAAACAAGTAGAAAATCTACATGGCCATCCAATGGATTCTGCCTAGTCAACAGTCCTGGTACTAGAACTGTGGGCAGGGCCAACAAACTAGCTATCCAATACAAATATTGCTTCACTTGCTCTCACTCTTTTCCTTAATTTTCTTATTTGTTTATTTATTCATTTATTCAAGGAATATTTACCATGTAGATATTACATACATAATTGTATGGGAAATACTAAAACTGAACGAAAATATAAAAGTAGTCCAAAGATAAACATAGTGCTAATACTATTCCATCCTTAATTCAAATTTCTTGTCTGAATATGACAATGAGTGTCCAACTTGGCTTTCTTTGCCAAGTCCTATTCTATCCCACTGTCTGTAATATCCTGAAGGTTGTGACATTTTCAAAATCAGCCCTGCTTTGTCACCTTTAAAACTCATCATAATCATCTCATGGCTCTAAGACAAAGATCAATATGGCTTAAAAGGTGTTCAAAGACCCTGAAAATTTTGGACAGAACTTAATTATTCCTAAACCCTTTATTTTTTCTTTCTTTTTTTTTTTTTTTTTGAACATTCTTTATGTGCCCATCTACTGGGCTCCACTTACTGCCCACCACCATTTTGCTTTATTTAAAAAAAAAAAACAAACTTTTATTCGAAATAATTTTAAATTTACAGAAAATGTGCACTGAGAGTGGTTGTTTCCCATAAGCCTCTGACTCAGTTTCATTTTCCCCTAAAGTTATCACCCTCTATTTCTGCATTTCTCTGTCAAAACTGTGAAACCAGCATTGCTGTATTAGAGTAAGCAAATGCCATACATTATTTAGATTTTACCAATTTTTCCATTAGATTCCTATTTTCCATTGATGGATATAGTTACCTTGACCTTCTTCTGAATCTTTTAGTCCACAGAGTCGCTAGGCATGCCATTGCACCACTTAAAGCACTCATTCTCCCTGACTCCTGCCCCAGATCTCTTTGATGAATGGTTTCTGCTCATTGTTTAGATCTTGGCAGCAAGGTCACTTCCTCAGAGAAGCTTCTTTGGAGTCTGAGTCTGGTGATGGATCCTGTGTTGCCTGTCTTTATATCAGGTGCTTCCTTCACACAGCTTTTGCTAATCTATGAATATATTTCCTTCATAAGTCTCCTAGCATTAATTTCTGCAACTTGACAATGAAGGCTATGAAAGCACAAACTTGTCTGTCTTTTCAATCATTGTAATCAGCAGGACAAAATAGTACAAGGTATACAGTGGTTTGGTTTGGTTTTGTTCTTTGCTACTGCTGTTATTGTTGTGAGAAAATGTGCTGAGTGGACAAATGAAGGATAAGAAGCAAGTTATAGAACATGAAATGAACAATAAATTTAGTACCATGGACTTCCAAAGAAGGAAAAAACAAAGAACAGCGTAGAATTACTGGGAGTATGTAGAAATGAAGAGTGAAACTTTATCTGGACCTTTTGGTGGTGAAGTTAACAATCATGAAAAAATCTATGAAATGCCAAATTATGTTAGCATTGTGTGTTTTGACTAAAATGATGCAATCAATGTAATGTTAGAAAAACAATGGAGTGATATGGATGATGGACTGGAACAAAAAGAACCTAGACTGAAGAAATTAGTAAGATAATAACCCACCTATAAAATATTCAAGTGGCCATGCATTGTGGCATATAACTTTAATCTTATCACTAAGAAAATATAAGCAAGTACATCATTGTCTATTTGAGGTCATCCTGGTCTACAGAGAAGATTTTAGACCACCCGAGGCATCATGGGATGACTACAACCCCATTCCACCCACCAGAAAATATTCAACAGTGAACTAAATCTGGTAAAGATAAGGAAATTCTGGGATGATTGATACAACAAAAGCTTGGAAACACTAAATAGTAGCATAAACCATTCCCATTAGAAGAAATTGCAAAGAGAGTAAGTTCAAACTTCTAGGTTGAACTAAAGGCTTCATCATGGAAGCAATGGAATAGAGCCTTGAAGAGATGAATTCTGGTTTTGAAAAGTTAAGGAGATTGGACTTCATTAGTAATGAGTCATTAAGCAATAATGACAGCATGAAAGTGAGATATCTATCAAATGAGGAGAAGCTAGACAAAAGGAAGATGTGTTGGGAAACTCCAGCAGAAATCTGAGCAATCCTTTTAGAATGTTAATGTTAGAATCATAACGAAAATGATGACAGACACTTTTGAAACAAGATTGTCTTAAAAGTCCCTGATTTAGTGTCCATTGCAGTGTCCAGCACAGGAAAATTTATCTTCATTTCCTAGTCACTTTTATGGAGAAAACATCCAGGAGATCTAGTAGTTTCTCAATATCCATAAATGTTTATTGACATCTCTTTATAGGAAGAACATGGGGCATGTTTTAAAAAATAGCATGCACTGTGCCTCTTTTATTTCATATCTTAATACAGTTTTATACAGTTAGGAGGAAGACTAATAACTGGGATGTGTTTCTGTGATAACACTCTCCAAATTGACCCTTGTGACTTCCAACTCCAGAACAGACACAATACTTG
Source organism: Rhynchomys soricoides (assembly GCA_019843965.1). Taxonomy (NCBI): domain Eukaryota; kingdom Metazoa; phylum Chordata; class Mammalia; order Rodentia; family Muridae; genus Rhynchomys; species Rhynchomys soricoides. Next base: position 1,222,013 of record JADRCH010000099.1, on the reverse strand, counting down.
ACCCCTTTCACCCTATCCCAGGGTTGCTGCGCAAGATCTAGAGTATTCAACAAAAGTTAGTGCCTGTCTTTACAACATATATTGTAAAAGACTGCAATGTCCAACATGACTCTTTTACTGAGAGCATTTTCACTCTGAGAAGCCAGCTGTTATATCACAAGGACATTCAGGAGGCCTTTTGAGAGACAGGGTGCATATGGTAGGAAGAAGTCTTGGGGACTGGACAGCAGCCAGTGAGGAGTTGGGTCCATCAACAACCAGACAAATGTACCTAGAAATAGGGTCTTCAGATCCAGTCAGGTCTCAATGAAGCTATAGCTGCTGATCAACCACTACCTCATCAGAGTCCCTGATCCAGAGCCACACCACTAAGCTGCTCCCTACTTTCTGCTCTCACAAATTGTGTGAGATAATTAATGTTTGTTATTTCTAAGCTGTTAGCTATAGAGCTTATTTGTTACACAGAAATATAAAATTAAAATAACTTTGTGCCACGAAGCATAAGATGTTAGCTAGGAGCTTGTAATTTCACCTTTGTTCTGGTTGTGGATGTGTACAAACTGTTGGATCTTCTTCCCCAGTTCTTTCGTTATTTTTTCATTCCCATTCTCAATCTCTTGTCCATAAATGTGATCTTCATTCTCCAAACTTTTGAAGACTTTTATGTGGAAATGGATGGTAAATATTAAATAATATTATAGTATCTTGGAGTCATAGAGATCACAGTCATATAGATATATTAATGGTCTTTAGGATGAGTTCCCCAGAAGCAAATCTTGAAATGGGATGGTGTGATGAAAGTTCTCTTAAACTGTAAAGGGAATGAGGAGGGCAAGATGGTGAACAGGAAGAAGCTTGGCTTTGTTGATAATGCAATGTCTCCCACATAATCATTTAGCTACTTCTCCCTGTCTCTGATAAGACACCAAGACCTAAGCAACTTACAGAAAAAAAAAAATAGTTTATTTGGGGTTTGCTTACAGTTTCAGAGTGTTAGAACCTATGATCATAGTGGCTGGGAGGAAGGTAGCAGAATCAGCTAACTGCTCATATCCTTTTTAAAATTTAATTTTATTATTTTTATTTATTCACTTTACATCCCACTCACTGCCCCCCCAGTCATCCCTTCCCAAAATCCTTCCTCCATACCCCCTCTCCTTCTCTGCTGAGTAGGTTGGGGGCCCTTCTGGGTATCCCCTACCCTGGTACTTCACGTCTTTGTGAGGTTAGGTGCTTCCTCTCCCACTGAAGCCAGACAAGACAGTTGAGCTAGAAGAACATATCCCACTTACAGACCGCAACTTTGGGATGCCCCCATTCCAGTTGTTCGACCCACATGAAGATCAAGCTATACATCTGCTAAATATGTGTGAGGAGATTTAAGGCCAGCCCAATGTGGGGGAATAGACCATGCCAGGAAACATCATAAAATTGGGTGGGTTCAGAGACACCCTCTGAGGACAATAGGCATCTCTCTGCTCCCTACGAAGATTTCCTCACCCAGAACAAGAGACCAAACTCCCCCAAAACAAATGTGACCAATGGCCACATTGCCCAGAACAGAGTTCTCCATGCTAATATGGTATCTAGAGGCCCTGAGGGCTTAGCCAATAAGCTTCCCTTACTAGACACCCCTTCATGTAAAAAGTATTTAATCTCTGGTTCACCCTGAGGAGGTGGCATGTACCTATTTTCCACAATGAACAATCAATAAACCATTTAGAACCAAAGACTGTTTCTTTCATCAAGAACCACTGTGGAGAAAGTCTTTGTCTAGAGAGATTCACTTCCCCCTAAGTCTCTCACAGAAGGCCCCTCCAAGCTCCCCCAATAGCTGATGAGCTAAGGACAATTGCTGATGAGCTAAGGACAATAGCTGATGAGCTAAGGACAATTGCTGATGAGCTAAGCCAAATATCCCCAAAACCCCTTGCCCTGGGCTCATCCTTAGCCCTTGGGCCCCCTTCATTCCCAATTCCTCCTGGACTTGCAGCAGTGTCTTAGTGTCCAGAAGTCTGGGAAGCCCTGGCCCACAGCCCCCTCCATTCCCAACTCTACATGGTTTCCAGCAGTGACTGGACACCTGGGAGTCAGGGACAGAGACTCCAGTATACTCTGAGGATGATAAGTGTCTCCCTGTTCCCTACCAAGATTCCTGGCATGGTCCACTGCCCCACAGCCCATGTGTGTTCTTTGGTTGGTAGTTTAGACTCCGACATTCCCTAAGGCTCCAGGTTACTTGACTCTGTTGGTCTTTCTGTGGAGTTCCTATCCCCTTCAGGGATCATCCTTCCTTCTATTGTTCCATAAGAGTGCTCAAGTTCCATCTACTGTTTGGCTATGGCTATCTGTATCTGTTTGATTCAGCTGCTGGGTGGAGCCTCCTCAGAGGACAACATGCTCCTGTCTGCAAGCATGTACTCACTTATAAGCAGATATTAGCCATAAAATACAGATACCATGCTACATTCCGCAGACCCAAAAAGCTAAACAAGAAGGAAGGTCCAAGTGAGGAAGTTTGAATCTCACTTAGAAGGGGGAATAAGAGGCACATAAAGGGAAGGAACTGGGAAGCAGATGGGGAGGGGAATAAGAAGGTACAGTATCAGGTATGGGGAAGGACAAGAAAGATGGCTAGATATCCATGAAAATGAATGGAAATCTGCAACTGACTTGAATGAGGAGGTGGGTGGCATCTCCAGGGCAAGACAGAGACCTAAATTAAGGCAGGTGCCCAAGAGTCAATGGGGGTGACTTTAGCTGTAACTCACTGCATTGGAGATATGGAATCTGAAGAGACCATCTCCTCTAGCCAGGCAGGAGCACCAGTAGAGTGAAAGAGACACCAACCTACTCACAAAGCTTTCAGCCTAAAATGTATCCTGGCTACAAGAAATGCAGGCATAGGAAATGGAGCAGAGATTGAGAGAATGGTAAACCAATAACTGGCCCAACTTCAGCCCATCCCATGGACAAGAGCTCACATTTTGATCTGCAAGTAAAAGGCAGAAAGAGACACCTTAAGCCTACACACACACACACACACACACACACACACACACAGTGACACACCTCCTCCATTAAGGCCAAACTTTCTAATCCTTACATAAACTAGGGACATAAACTAGGGACCAAGTATTCAAACATGAGCCTCTGTAGGTAATTTTCATTCAAATGACCACAATAGGGAATCTGGAATATACAGCAGTGCTTCAGATAGTCATATGGGGGCAGAAGAAATGACCTTCCAAATTTCCATGCAAATGACCCACTGGCCACAAATAGTAGGGAGGTATGATTCCAAGCACTCTGTGTATACACACAGGCACTCTGTGTATACACATACACACACACTATGTATGTACGTGTGTGTGTATATACATATACACACTATGTATGTGTGTATATATATGTATATATACATGTGTGTATATATATATAACACATGGAGAACAGAGAATGAGAGAGTGAGTGTGTGTGTGTGTGTGTGTGCGTGTGTGTGTGTGTGTGTGTGTGTGTGTGTGTGTGTGTTAAGGTATGGTAAGGGAACTAACAGATTCTGGGTAGAAAACTAAAATCTGCTCTGTCTTGGACTGATCCACTGACAGTGATTCTTGCCCTTGTGCTAAGCCTTATACAATACTGGTACAAACATGAAAGAAAAAATACTTTACAAAATCTACAATTGAAAGACTCCATAATTGTAAAAGTAATAGAATATCTCCCCCTATTCCAGGAAGATTAGCAATTACTACCTAAACCTTTAAAGTTTCTGTAATACCAGGAAGGAGCTTCTGAACCATTCTCTCACACAGGTTATTAAGACATAGTCATTTGTCTTTAGAGAAAAGAATGATAAAAGATGCAAATGCTGTTTTCAACGGCTCTGGGCCCAGACTCGAAATACTGTATAAGCACTGACATCAATCTTAGTAAGCAGAAAGCTTACTTAAGAAGAGGATGAGCCCCATCCAAGTGACTCTCCTTTTGTATCATTATCCCTGGACTGCTGATATTTGGGAGCCATTTTACATACATGCTATTTAATAACATGCCCCCATTTCCTTTCTTTCTTTGTGGAATTCATCACTGATAAGCAAGGTGTAGCAATAGCTTTCTTTCAATGCACACTTGAGGATATAGCCTAACTTTATCTGACATTGGGCATAAAGGCATAAATTATTAAGCCTTGCTTGCCTGATCAAGAGCCTATCTTTCAGAAAAATCAGGCTTCTGGGAACTGCCACTCACAGAAGCTCTATTTTCTAGCTCTCTGTCAGGGCTGCAGACACCTCTCCCCAAAGATTCATCAACCGCCAAACAAAGAGGAAGGCAGGTCAATGACACCCAAATCTGCAGTTTCAGCAGCTTCAGGAGTTTCATGAAAAAAAAAAAGGAAAAAAAAGAAAGAACACACAATCTCAAAGGAACATTAACAAAGAGTTTCAAAATCCATAGGCTACCTAGAAAAGAGGCTTTCAAAAACATATATCAAATAAGCTTCTGGTGCAACAATGATGGACTACCAAGCAGAGCATTGATGGGTATATGTCTTCTTTGTATTATTAGCTTATGTATGGGTTTATATTCTATTATTTTTAGAAGCAGCATTTTACTAAAGAATTGATTCTTGACAGTATACATGTTCTTTTGACATGTGAATGAAATGTACTAAATGATTCAAATCTATAGAATATAGATAGTATCTTATGGGAAAAAAAAATCTTTCAAGTTGTCCTCAAGTATTCCTATAGCTTGATCCTAAGTTGTATAAGATAATCAAGTAACAGGAACCATTGTATGTGTAGCTTTGCTCACCTCATATGTGCGGAAGTTGAGATTCTGAGAGTTTGAATTGACTCTCTCAAGGGCACATACAACCTATTGTAGAAGGCCAGTCACCTATTTCACTCTCTAAAGCTTTTCTGGTGATATCATAGTTCAACTAAAAAGGTTATAGACAAATTTAAACTCCAAAGTGGTGGTGTATAAGATTTGAAGACTCTTTTGAAGATGAGACACAACACAATGAAACTCTAATAGATGAAAGGCTTTATTACTTACAGCTCCAAAGACAGAAGGTTCCCAGACAGTGCCACAGAGACAGTTCCACCAAGAAAGGCAAAAGCAAGCTGGAGCTAGAAAAAATGGCTCAGCAATCATGGCAGACTAGACTTTCCATGGGTTAGCTAATTGAATAAATCTAAGCACTTGGATGGAAGCCAGGGACAGGAGCGCTACCCTAGCTGTCCAATATCTTGCCCTAGAGTGATTCAGATGGGCTGACTAGTATGCCTAGACTGCATACAGCACCGTAAATGAAATGGCCAAGGTGTGACAACCATGTGCAGAATTGGCAGCCAGCAGTTGTTAGCCATGGTACTATAACTGGAGGAGGTGGCACCCCCTCACAATTAAATTATACTTTTATTCTTTTCTTGCATAACTGTGACCATAATATTGACAAAAATGATGCAAAAGAGAAGAGATTCCTTTGTGGATTCAGAGGGGTATAGTCCACTGTAGTAGGGAAGGTTTGGTTGGAACATCTCAGTTCTTGGTAATAGTAGTCAGGTAGCCAAATCTACTTATATCACACTAGACTAGAAAACAGTGGACACCAGGATTTGGATATAACCTTTAAAGGTTCACCACTAAAGATCTATGCTTACCAGCTAGACACCACCTCCCAAGTTATCTCCAGTACTAGCTGGACAACATGTATTAAGCACAAGCCTAATGTAAGATTTCTTAAACTTCGTCTTAGTTACTTTTTATTGCAGTGATAAAACACTGTGACCAAGGCAACTTATAAAAGGTAGCATTTATTTGGGGCTTACAGTTTCAGAGGGTAAGTCCATGACCATAATGACAGAGAGAATTGCAGCAAGCAGTCAGACATGGCTCTGGAGCAGTGAATTAGAAAAAGTTCATATTTGATCCTCAAATAGGAGGCAGAGAGAGCTAACTGGGAATGGTGCAGACTTTTAAAACCTGCACGTACACTCTCAGGGACACACCTCCTCCAATAAGACTGCATCTCCTAAACTTCTTCACCCAGGGACCAAATATTCAAATATATGAACCTTTGGAGGTCATTCTTATTCAAACAATCTTAACACAGGTTTATGTTATGAGCTGGGTTCTATGCCAAACCATACACAGAGAAGCAACTGCGGAAAACAGCACATGATAAAGGTACTTCATTAGAAGATGGGGAATTGAGGTCTTCTCTTATTCCTCTAATGTGGGATCTTGTTATTTGAGCGGGTATTAAAGAAGGTTCCCATTATAAAGCCCAAGTTGATTTAGAATTCATGATCCTCCTGCCTCAGCCTCCCCAGAGCTAGAATATACAGCTATATAATTTCATTTATCCATCAGGTCCTTTATCTGTGAACTGAGAATTCACATAATTTATCTCCAATGACTCTTACAGAGATTAACTATAATAACATGCACCAAACATATGTAGTTTATATATTTGCATAATATATATAAAGTCATGAGCAAAGAAGTTTACATTCTAATCGCAGATACCATCCAAATTAAATGGATATTTTTAAAAGATCATGTTCTTATCATTACAGCTAACACACCAGCTTCTTAGCTCTCAGGGAAGATCTTTTGACTACCACAAAGACTGAACTATAAATTATGAATTCTTGATACAATAGCTCATGATAGTGCCTTCCAACATGTTGTATTCTATTGCCTCAAAATAATAAACTGCTAAGACAATATCATGCATCATGTTAGTGGAAGAGTATTCAGTGAAACTCCCAAGGCACGGAGCTTGAGGCTCACAGGCAGATGCTAAGTTTCATCCTTCTTTGTAAAGTCCTGACTTTTATAGAGCAAGAAAAACCTTAAGTTACCACAATCAGAAAAAAAAAATATATATATATATGGATCATGAAAACTCCAAATTCTTGGAGAACACAAAACTTTAAAATTATCAGGGGCAAAAGCAATATAAAAATAAATCAATTCAGACTTAGAAAGACTACTTTTTGGGAAAAGATTTATAAGGGGGATCGAGGCATGGAAGTCTGAATATAAAACATTCAGCACTCTTTCCCTGGCTTTCAAAAGTCCTCATTTCTCACTTCATGTGTCTCAGGAAGCACGGTTCTTTTGATGTGAATCAAGGAGACTCAAATTGGACTCAGCCCTGACTCTGTCTCATTAACGTCTCTTCCCTTGCCAGAAATGGGTGGTCTGGAGCAGACTCCACAACTAAGGAGGGGACCTGCCTGTTAGAATCCTAACTTGGGTTCTCACCCATGTCTGAAGAGCTTTCCAGAAGAACTCATCAATTCTCAACAGAGTTCTTCTCCTGGGCTATTTCGCCATAGAAACATGACATAGGTGAATTATTCCACTTCATATATTTTCAGACATCACAGCGCATACTTGATGAAAGTGCTGAATCCTAGCCACTAGATCATCAGGAAAATAGTAGCACATATTTTAGAGATTCTTAGGATGATATTTCATTGGTTTGGCTTGGGCTTGGGTTTAGGTTTAGGCTGTTTGTTTTGTTTTGTTTGTTGAGACAGGAGATCACTATATAACTCAGGCTAGGTTTGAACTGGTGATACATCAGCCTTCCAAGTGTTGGTTTTAGAGGCACGGACCACCACTTGAGAGTAAAATACTTAGTACTTTTAAAATGCAGTAGCGTGTGTGGTCTACTTCTAGAAGAATATTATCAAAAAGGAAGCTAGCTCAACCCAAACACAAATCTCCCATCGCTACTCACTCACAATTTAAAATATTTTGGATGCCTACTTACTAGTGCATATATGTCAGCTTGTACTTTCTTGCACAATCAGTTATCTTGAGAGTTTTCTTATTATGTTACTCTAAATTATCCTATATCTACCAATAACCCATCCTTTAGAACCTCCCTTTCTATCTCACTGCACAGCACAAGGTCACTTCTCCACCATAAGCCAGGCTCTTATGAGGAGAATCAGACCATTACACTAGGCTTAAACAGGTAAGGGTTTGTTGTCACAACAGGAGGGAAAGGGGGACACTGAATACACCTAGGATTCTGAAACTTCACTGAGCAGGAAGCTGAGTTGGATGTATTAGCATCATCATTTCTAGAGTGTATGACTTAGCATTTCAAATACACCATCTTACTCAGTTTGGAAATACTGTGACATTCATTACTAATCATATTTTAGATGTGAAAAAAAAATTTGTATGAAGGACCAGTAACATGGCCAATGGATCCATTGTAACATACAACACCATACTCCTTTTCACGATGGTACCTGAACCTGGCAAAGCCAATCCAATTCCAAAACCTTTGTATTTTCCTGGTGTGCTGAAGTAATGACCTCAGTGGCTGTTGTTTCTGTTGGCTTATCATAATGAGCTGCTACTATATCGTTGGTTAGTTTTCTTTGGAAGATCCTGGCAAAGAACAGGTCGGAGATGCTGTGGATAGAACTGTTTTGTTTATTCCAAAGCCACCTAAATCAAATTTAGCTACGTTAGGATTATTCAGTAAAATGACCACACAGAAAACCAGAGAGAGAACCAGAGGCTTGCCAGTAAGCGCCGAGAACAATAGAGTTATCAGAAGATACCAAAATAACATTGATTTGCTGGGAAAAATGTTCCTGTTGTGATCTGCACGCACTGATACCACAGATGGACCCAGCTTAGCTGAGGCAAGCTCTGTGCTTCAGCTGTTTACTTAAGCAACACCGGGGTTCTCAGAAATAGTTGCTATGCCAACCAGCCCTGGGACTATATATACATTCATGACCAGGGCTTATTCCTAGGGCTTTGTTACCTCTCTTTCAAAAGTTTGAATCTCTCACTGCTAAACTGCTTACATTCATGCATTACTGCCTCTGATAGCCAGGAGCCTTCCCCCCAGCAGGTGAAAGAAAAAAGATAAAAAGAAATAAACCAAGTAGAGCTCTGCAAGGCAGGCTAAGCAACCTTCCCACGTCATACTTTTTATAGTCATAAGCCAGACTATTCTCTGGACCCAGGACCCTAAAGACAAGAGGATTCGATGACCATGGGCAGCATCTTTGTCAGCTATTTTTAATTATCACATGTGAGGATCAGCATACACTTTCTCAGTGGATAAAGCAGAACATGCTTTTGAGAAGCCAGAATGATGGTGCATTTTGAAATTTCTTTACCACGGTTTTAATGGGACACATTTCAGAAATAACCATTAGGCAACAAATATGGCCAATCAATCTACCTCTGGTCTCCTGCTAGAGCCGCATTTAAATAAAACAGTAATGTTGAAAGCTGAACAGCGACTGCTCTTTAATTACCTCTTCTCCTGTTTATGTTACTTTGATGGCTTTTGTTCAATTGCATCTGAATTTTCAGTCTGTTTATTTTATAATTATAGGATGACTACATGCTGCACAGCCACTTCAATTAGATTTTGATGGCTGATAAAACCATTGTTGACAGGGAATGCACAAATGAATTTGGGGAAACCAGATTAGTGATGTTTGCATTGTTGCATTTAAATAAAATAAAATGTCCTGGCACCAATGTGATCGAATCTAGAGAAAAAAAAAAAAAAATTAGGAAGAAGGAGAAATCGGTTCCATGAGAAATGGTGCTTTCAGAGAAGCTGTTTCCTGATAAGTTGTCATTTTAAACCTCGAGTGTACTGCCACTTCTTCAGACCGATTATGAAATTGAAAAAACAATCATATAATCTCTTCTAACAAGAGGTTTTCCAGTAGACAGATTGCTTGAAAGGAGAAAGAAGTAGAGAGAAAAAACAAGACCTAAATACTTCTAATGCATGCTAAATCCATTTGAATTGATAAAGTAGAAAAAACATGATGATAAAGTACAAGTGGTTAAGGTTTTGTGTTCACCCAGAAAATCAAGATCCAGGGAGGGGAACTCAGAAACATTTCTATCTCTAATTAATAGCTCATACATGGCAGATGAGGCTGAGTGCAAACCTTCTACTCCTAGGAACCGACCTTGCTCAAGCAGGGCCAGGCTTGCACAGTCACAGCTGTAACAACCTTGTAAATGACAGTATTTGAATAGGAGACTATTTTCGAAGAGAATGGAAATCTGCTACTTCTTCCAAGTCACTAAAGCTAGAGAGCTGACACACAGCAGACCAGAGAGCCATGCATAGCTGGTCACACCAAACAGAAAACAATCTCCATGCAGCATGACCACTTGGACTATGTGTACACTAAGCTTAACCCCACATCGAAGCTCCAATCATGTAGGTTCTCAGACTCAAGTTGGAACATACAGAGCTGGCCAAGGTAGGGCTTGGATCACAATCCATGACTACCCTAATGGCAATGCCCTAGACCATTTGGGTTTTTTTTGTTTGGTTGGTTGGTTGTTTTTTTGGGTTTTTTGTTTTGTTTTTTGTTCTTGTTGTTGTTGTTGTTGTTGTTGTTGTTGTTGTTTTCTGGTTTTTCGAGACAGGGTTTCTCTGTGTAGCCCTGGCTGTCCTGGAACTGTCTCTGCAGACCAGGCTGGCCTCGAACTCAGAAATCCTCCTGTCTCTGCCTCCCAAGTGCTGGGATTAAAGGCGTGCACCACCACTGCCCAGCGACCATTTGGTTATTACAGATTATTCACTGTGTTTGTCATCTTGGATAACCTCCACTTATTAAATCTATCTTCTGTTTAATATCTCTGACCTTGCTCATTGAGCTGAATTCAAAGTCTTCACCAGAAAAGCTCAATTGTGTTGGAAGTAAGAGGCAAGGCTCACTAATGAGATTCTAAATAACCTGACATTAAACGTTCTGGAAAGCAAACGAGCTCGATAGCTCATCTGACTTTTAATTCCACTGTTTGTTAATAGTGTCAGGAAACAACCACGTAGAATTGCTTGTGTGCAGGGTTCTTTTCTAAGCACTTTATGAAGACTAATTAATTAATTAATTGTTAAAACATTCCAAAATGCTATATTAGTTTCTTCCAGTTCCATCTCCCCCAGGAACAAGAGGAGAAAAGGCTCCCTCAGCTACTATGAAGGGGAAGTGTAGACCAGGCAAGCTTAATCTAGAGTCCACCCTGTGCTTTGCAAACATTTGCTGAGTCTGTGAGGGTGAGCTGGGGGAGTACTGGGAGTCAAATAATCCCACATCATGCACATTTAGGTGTTCTCATTGCACACTCATTGTCTACTAAGCAATTCATCTATTACTATTACTTATTTTTATGATATACTATCCTTTGGCAACTGCTAGACATTGGTTCTGTGACAACCAAACAATACCAAACCCCAAAAATGCATAATACTATTATCTAAAATGGCACAGTTGTTTCATATAAGCAGTAAGTCCCCTTCTACATAATCATATTTTCTAGATTACTCAGAATATTTGATCCAATGTAAACACCAAGTAACTAATTGTTATTATAGATTTGGGGATTAAAGGCAAGAAAAATTTCTGTATATTGTTGAAACAGAAACAACTGTTTTCTTAAACACATTTCTTCTACAGTTGGTTGAATACTGAAGCAGAATTTGCATCTGTAGCAAGAAGAAGGTAGTGCTACAGTAGTTGGAATGTTAGAAACTTGTTTCTAATTGTTAGTAAGAGTTAAAAATTACTGACATTCCAATATACAAACTTTATGGCTAATATTCAAATTTTATTTATAATATACTTGATATACAAGTAAACTGTTTTTATTCTTTCCTTTCACACTTAGTAATTAGCTCTGTAAATATCATATCTATTTGTAAAATGTTCCCTACCTACTCTCCAGCTGTGTACAGAATTTCATTTGGTCTTTGTACAAGTCAATGAATTCATGTATGTGTTAGGTTCTTAAAGTGATAGAGAAAATCATCAGACAGGGGAACATCAAAGACAGAACTCACCAGGATCAGCTCTGAGAGGTACATGATGAGGAATAAAAATGACAAAGCCCATATCTACAGAGGGCCAAAAGGCTTGTCCAAAATTACTATTGAATAAGTCAGATACACTGAACAGGAGCTTGCGAGGCTGAACAGAAGCTATTAGCCAAGAAATCATAACTTACTGGATTACAGACACCACTGAACAGGCTGTGAGGAGTTATCTAAAAAGGAGAACCCAAAATTTCTCTATTACAGAATGTACTCCTTGGAGGTGGAAAAGATAGCTCAGAGATTAAGAGCAATTGCTGCTTTTGCAGAGGACCTGAGTTCAGTTCCCAGTACCCAGACAGTGGCTAACAGCCACTCATATCCCCAGGTCCAGGGAACCCCAATGCACTCTGACCTCCAAAAGGCACCAAGCATGCACAAGATCCACAGACATGCATATAAGCAAAAGACTCATCCACAAAAAATAAACCAGTCTTTTTAGGAGTCTAATCTAGAAGATACTTGCAAAATGTGACTGTGACACCCTGTGTTGTGCCTTCTTACCAGAAGCTGATGACTCAGTGAAGAAATTATTTAATATTTCCTTGAAATGAAAAGTATACTGGGGCCATTGAGTAAGATTCTTCACGTAGATGAGAGGTTTATTGATAAGTAAATATGTTCAAATTTAAGGATCTATTACAACACAGAGTCTACAAATGATTTGAATTTTTCTATTATGTTAATTTCATCTTCAAATTCAGTTATGAGGTTTGAGAATAGCCAGCTATATACTCTCAAGGCATAAATCAGTAGCAATAGGAGTTGTTGAAATGTTCGGGGTGGGCTTCAATGAAATAAAAGGATTATCATAATAAAAATTCTGCTTTTGCCTGTTCTGAACTTAATTGTATGTCTGTATGCTGGCAGTGAACAGGAATCATTCATCTTCTCTCCTGCTTGCCCTCTTCTCTGCCCTACCCACAAGTAAACACCACACATCTACAATAACAAAGCAAAAGAAAGCAAGATTTACTGTACAAAGCCATATGTGTGAGGGTTCTCTGGGCAGACCAAGGAGGATGGCTCTTGTCCACATACCAGGCAGACCTAGCACCCAAGTGCCCAGAAGCTGGGCCAATGTTATTTCAGGAGTCAAGTAAGAGTGACCGCCTTTCTGTTTTTCATTTCAATTACATGTAATTTACTTCAACATAGGCTGTAGATAACTCTTGGGGCAAAACATGAGAAATGTACATCTGATCTGAAATTTTAGTGCAGATGAACTTGAACATCTTAGATACATGGCAAGATTTGACAGATGGCTTTATTTCATCATCTAAACAGGAGGAAGTTGGGAGAAAAGATGTGAACCCAGTAACAATCAGCACAAACTTCTCTTCTGGGGATTGTGGCATGAATATGTGGTTTACGATTGGCATTGTGTTTATGTGCTTCGTTCAATGTTAACTTTCATGATGCCTGAAAATATATATATATGTATACTATATATGTCTATATAGTAAACAAAACTCTGGTTAATATATGCTGATTTTGCTGATAAGACTAACAATTTATCTATTTTTAAGCGTGTTTTCTCCTCATCAAATATCGTAGTTTCTCCTTAATGAATTTTAAGAAAATAGGGAATTTTCACAAGGAAGAAAGATAACATATGGCCCATGTCAAGTGTGTTTTCCTGTGACTCTTGCATTCATTTGGCATGATATATCTGGTGGGAAAGTACAAAATAGCCAGGAAATGAATCAACCAGCTCCTCTCCTTCCTCTCCTCTCCATCTTCTTTACTGGCATGAAACAAGAAAGAGGAAGGGAACAGGAAGGCAGAGGAAAGCATACGGGAAATCCTTCCAGATTTCAAACTACACAATGAAAAGGACACTTCTTACAAGCCCTCGTCCCTGTGGGCTGGTACAGTTGGAGTCAGGCCCTTCTCCAGAGCATGCTCTCTGTTCGTCCTCCTTACTGATGGCCAGGTGAGTGGCTTCACCTCTGACCCTCCCTAATCTCACAAGCTCCACTTCCTTGTGCTCTCCTTGCCCCTCAGCTATGATTGCTCTGCCCCTCTTCCCTTCCTTCAGCCAGCTCTGCTCCCCAGTTATCCCTTTCTTCTAGTCCCATGACCCCTTTCTGTGTCCCCAGCTGCTCTCCAGGACCTTCTGATCCTCCTGGCCTCAACAGCTTTCCTTAGGATCACTCTCTTACATTTTCCTTTGCAGTATCTTTGCCCTTCAGAGGGTTCTCCTCTTTCTTTAGAAAAATCTTTAAAGGTTCCGAGATTAATTTCGGTTTGCGTGAGCACCCAAAGGTGTGAAGGCTTACACCAATTTTTACTGAAACTCCTTGGACTGAAAAATCTCACTGGGAAACTTGACCTTATGAAAGTTCAAGTACTTGGAGTTTCATGAAGAGAATAACTTCCTCTCACACACTGGCCTTTCTGCTTCTTATTTTCAACAAGGTGAAATGACCATTGTTTACTATGAATCATTCCAGGGCTCTCACTTAACTGTGCTATGAAAGAGTATAAAACCACTATGCCTGGCTCTAAGAAGGAACTCAAATGCTCATTCATTTGTTCGATTACCCAATGCCTACTATGTGCCAGAAGTATAGGAAACTGGTCTTTATTTCTCTCACCACGAGGACAATTACAGTTTACAAAAAATATAATTTTAGGCAATAGATACTGTGTGTGACTTAAACAAGATATGGAATGTTGAAAATATTACCATATACATAAATCTCCCTATGATTTTCTCCCATTGTGTAGAATTTAATGTAGATATTCAACATTGTTGTTTACCTCCTACAGTCTTGTAATACACATTAAGCGGGAAACTGTAACTTCTAAAATATGTATTTATATTATTCATATCACAGAACAGCCTAGGTGCTTTTAGATTCAAAGTTTGCATTGACCCTCTCTTTCTAGGTCATTCTACCATGACTCTTTAACCATAAAGAATAGATACAAAAAGGACAACAAATATAGTTTCTTTTCTAAATTTCTCTACCAAACATTTAATGCATGTGTAACTTTTATTTTCTCTCTTCTATTTTGTCTTGTTTCATTTTATCATGTTTACATTGCTTGGGGAAGTTTAAAATGAATGCTTGTGGCCACCTTGGAGCACAATTCTACACTCTGAAAATTCTTGAGATGTTGAAGCAGACATTAAGCCACACCTTCTTTCCCACTCTTGCCTAGCCATTTGCTTGCATACCCTTTAGTACGGGAATCCTGAACTGGTGATATATAGAAAGAGCAAGGAACTGTTAGATTTGGCTACAGAGTATTTCTTCAAAACAAGGTATGAGTGCTTCTAGGTAGCCAGAAAAAGTACCTTTGACTGCATTCTCCAGCAGTTTCTTTTTTCAGATTACACTTAATGTAGCTAATAATTCTATGGCACTTGGGGTTTGGATCTTTCTCTCATCCTCATCCTCCTCTTTCTACTCCTCCTCCTCTTCCTCCTCCTCTTCCTCCTCCTCTTATTCCTCCTCCTCTTATTCCTCTTTCTCCTCCTCTTTCTCCTCCTCCTCCTCTTCCTCCTCCTTCTCTTTCACCTCCTCCTCTTCCTCCTCTTCTTCTTCCTCTTCCTCCTCCCCCTGCTCCTGCTCCTCCTCCTCCTCCTCTTCTTCTTGTATTACTAAGGAGTGAACACAGAACCTTCCATATGCTACTAAGCATACTTAGCTATAACCACAGCACTCTTTCCACTTTTGATTTGAGACAAGGACCCACTATGCTGGCTTTGAGCCCACTCTGTAGCTCAGAAAGACCTCAAATTTGTGATACTTCTGCCTTGGCCTCCTGAGGATTACAAGTATATGCTACCAGGCCTGTGGGACATAAGCTTCTGCTGATAATTGAACAGCCCTACCATACTGAAAGTATAGTAAGGAAGTGTTTTTCATTATGACACACTTCCCTGCACATTCATAACAGGATCCCCGGAATAGGTAAGCTAAGGGAAGGCATCTATTACAGTTCTTAGTTCCCAGAGCCTTCTGTACTGTGGGGTAAAGGAGTCCATGTATTCTCTTTTGTGTGTCACTGACAGCTATTCATTTGCCAAGGTTAATTTTGATTCAAGCATCAGTTAAATAATATTTATAAACAATTCCTTAAACAAGAATGCATCAACTATCAGGCTGTTTTCTGCAGCATGGGGAGGTGATGGCAATGTACAAAAGATTACTAAGATTACAGGAATTTCTTGGGTTCCCTAAAGCTGGAAGGAACCCATCTACATAGAAAGTGTAATTGCCATAGCAAATTTCTTCCAGAAAACAAGGGACCAGGAATGGGTCTTCTAGAACAAATATGATATTCCTGTGTCCTCTGAGTAACTACACCATTTAAATTCTGTGCCAGGGTGTTAAATAGAAGGCAGAGTGGTATTCAATGAATAATTCAGATTAATCTTACTAAAATTAATGCCTATATTTCCACTCAGTTCCTAGTGGGCAATCTCTAAGAGCATGAAATCGCCTTCTTGATATAACTGTCTCTGTATTTGGAGAACTTGGGCATGCAGGAGCATAGAAGCTAATGATATGCCCTAAGGTGAACAGCCATGGATCTCTATAAGATTAACTCAGTTCTGGACGGTTGAATAATAAAACCAGACATGCCGGGCAGAGGTGGCACATACCTTTAATCCCAGCACTTGGGAGGCAGAGGCAGGCCGATTTCTGAGTTTGAGGCTAGCCTGGTCTACAGAGTGAGTTCCAGGACAGCCAGGGCTACACAGAGAAACCCTGTCTCAAAAAAAAAAAAAAAAAAAAAACTAAAATAAATAAATAAATAAAACCAGACATGCATGCTCAAACACATCTAAGTGATCATTCCCAATAAAATTTGGGACACAACAGATCAGTATAAACCTCCACAGTTGGCAAGAACACATCAAGCATCATTGTTGAGAGAAACGGATGCTATGCATTCAGCCACTGAACACATAGGACCTCCGGGAACAATACCACTCCCTCCCCAGGCTTGGTTCTGTTGATTTGAATCTGCACTCTTTTGCTGAAATGAACAGCTTTTCTGAGTTCTGTAAATCTTTTGAGGAAACTATTAAATTTGAACAACAGAGATTTCTCAACAACAGCCTCACTAGGAGTCCTAAAGGCAACTGAACCTGCTGTTGGTTTCAGCAATGATAATAGTCCTAAGCTATCAAAATTGCAGATGGAGCTGTGTGAGGGATGAGGGAGAATCTGAAAATCTACAGACATTCTAAAGTGACTTCCTAAGGGCTCTGTCCATAAGGATGCCAGCTGTCATCAAACAACTGTCTCCTTGAACTTCCATTACACACCTTTTTTTGGCTCACAAAAAGTGGTCTGGTGTCCCTGGGAAGCTTCCACAAAACAGAGGTCCAGAGGATCCCCCCCACCTCTGTAACAAGGACTCCATAAAAGGAAAGAAAGGGAAGCCAGACAGCTCAGCTTCCTTTCATTCTCAGCATGGCATTTATTCAGTATATTATTCTAAGGCCATTTCTCAATATCAACTCATTAAGGAAAAAGATAATTATGATATTAACATCTTGCTTCTAAACACTTAGTGAAGTCACAAGCATTTAGCCTCACCCTTAAAAGGAATGGGTACCAATCTATCTGACACTGATTATTCAAATGCAAACCTCACAGTGCTGCTGAACACCGACTGGATTTCATTTCATTCCCTGCTATGGAGCAGATGGTATTTTCAGTGAACCAAATTCCAGTTGCTAGTTGGACTAAAAGGAAAATGCAGGTATCTGTACAGATCCACCTTAGAAAGCAACACTGTGTTCTTGGAAAAAATTATGTACATCTAGGCTAATTTCCACTTATGATGACAGTAGCATGTTGCCAAACAGAAAGTCTTTCCCAGCACCGACAATTTGCCTTTATTACAAGATTCCAAGCTGGAAAGCAGGCATGTAGGCTACATGATGGCAAACACCCAGGGTTTCTTATCACCCAAAATACCTGCCATATAATAACAGCACTCAACAAATGGGAATAGTGTGTGGATGCCACATCAGTCCAAGTTCCCTTGCTGTAGCTGAGGAAGGATTCCCCCAGGACTGACCTGGGCTAACTCTCCCCCTTCATCTTCTTTTCATCCACATGACAGCCCTGGAGAGAGAAGGTGTCCATCGCTCCCACTTCAGAATGATGATGGATCCAAAGCTCTCATGGGTTACGGAACCTGCCCAAGCTAGCCACAGCCAAGTCAACCTCCAACCCAGTTCTTCCCTCCTAAAAACATTTTTTTTTTTTTTATCACTACATGTTGAGTGTTCTGGTTAATTATACACTCTGATTATAGCGATTTATCCTATATATCATCAACTAATTGCTAATTTTCAAAGAATTAAAGCCCAGTAAAAAATACTCCTGAGTCTAGAAGCAGTAAAATTCTATAGAATATAATCAGATTTTTCTCAAATGTTTCAAATGACACTTTAAGCCCCTGTGATGTCTCAGGTGCATCTTTAGAAGAGTGATTGGGTTATTGAAGTATGGGTTAGAAGAATAACAGATAAATCAGCTCCTCTTACATATAATCACTACACTAATTCTCATAAATACTACTGCGGAGTTCAGGAGGTGGTGATCTACTAACTTTTTTTCAGCTCAAGTTAACAAATCTTTATCTAGCCTTCTTTGTGCCAAGCCCTGTGGTAAGCTCTGGGCAGCATTAATAAGTGTGATATAATGCCTGTCCTCGCAGAGACACATTTTGACTATAGAGTACTCTATTATCACTCTTATGGTAGAATTACCTTGTCAATATTTAATTGGCTGTAAGAGGCATATTAACAGCTCTACATCTAGCTACATTTTTTAAAATTGCCTATGATATGTCCATTGATGTTCTCAAGGACTAAATACATTTTTTTTTCTCTTCTCTGCTTTTTATATACTAGCTTTTCAAATGAGCTATCTATTGCTACCTTTCATGTTCCCTAGGCTTTCTCCTTAAAACCTTTCCACACACACACACACACACACACACACACACACACACACACACGCACGCAATCATGCACCTTAGTTAATAAATTATTTGTTTTGTTCTTTGCAGGGTTGCCTGGCATCAGTCACTGTTCACAGGAATCTTGAAGAAGAGTCCCTCTACTGAGTCTTGGGAGGAGAGAAAAGTAAGGAACAAAGGGAGAAGGGAGGGAGGGAAGGGGCATAAGCTCCTTTTGGCAGCTGTCTGGGAAGAGGAGAGTCTTTATGAGCACACTGGATCAAAGGCAAGTAAGTTTCCAGGCTGCCAGTCACAAAGCCACCAAAAACTCACTTTTAATGAAAAAAGAAACTGTTAACTCCTGCACTGTTGTAAAATACTTACCAAAGACACCTTCCCTGCTAAGTGCCATTCATTTCAAGAGTGAAATGCTGTAACAGAGAAAACCGCCCAGGGCACCTGGGAAGGAGAGAAGGATGGAAGTATGTGGTTCAACTGTCCCTGTAGGGGAGGGAAAGTGTCTTTCCTTGACAGCTACCCCACTTAACTACTGCGCAGTCAGCCTATTTGGTACCAGTGAAAATTCAGCCTTCCAGCAGATCCCCCGCCATCTGCCTTATGACTACCAGCCTACAGTCACACACCTTGAATGCTTAAAGTCCACAGTGTTCCCAGGGGCTGCCTTTTTGGGGGCAATTAGAAGACCCATGGAAAGAAAGCCTTTACTTTGCCACTTGGCTGAGGTTTCAGAATGTAATTGAGATTCTGGTAGAGTTTTCAGATGATAATATTTCCTGCTTTCTCTTCTTTCCCTCTGTGCTGTTTGAATACCCATAGCCAGCAGCCATGGGAGCGGAGGGAGTGACAAATGGCTGCCAGGAAACTCTGAGACTCCAGAAAATCAGCAGAGATGTTACTCCACTGGCAAGGAAGAAAAAGAAGAAATCAAAACAGAAAGAAAGCGACCCTGGCTTTTGGCCTCAGGGCTCTACCAGGTACCTAGCAATTTACTCAGACTGAAATATGAAGAGATTCCACACAGAACCGTTTTCATTGTGGGGTTGGCTTTTTTGTTTTGCTTTGAATCCTTTTATTTGGATTTGAGCAGTTATCATTCGAAAGTTCTGTGGATGGGGCTAAGAAGAAGCTGTGACAATAGTTCAAAATCTAGAGCGGAGTAGAAAAACTGTAGCTCTCCCATTAAATTATTTGCACCGGTAGAATATATTCTTTCAGGAGAACCAAGATCTTGCTCTACCAAAGTGTATCTATCTCAAGAAGAAAACAGCAATGACAAAAAATATGACGAGCAACTTGGAAGATTTCCCCCTACAAAATGAATGACTTGGATAGAGTACAAGCAAAAGACGCTGGCCTCAGCCTTAACTGTCCTAGCTGTGGCAAAAGCTAAATGACTTCGTGGCCAGTTCACATCCTTTGAAGCCTAAAAGTTTAGATTATTTCTTTATAGGTTTATAACCAGAAAAATCCTCTCAAATGATGGTACATGCAGTTTAGAAATAGACTTCTAATTTGGTTTTGGTTTTCAGAGACAAGGTCTCACTAAGGAGCCTAGGATAGCTCAAACTCATGATCTTCCCACCCCACCCCACCCCACCCCCAGCTCTCTTATTGCTAAGATAATAGAGTTGTACTACCAGGTCCAGAAAGAAACAGTTTGGATTTGGATCAGGTCTCCTCTAGTCAAGGCTGCCTCGGTACTCACTGTGTGGCCCATACTGCCTTCAAGCTCGCAGCCATATTACTGTGTCAACTCACCCGTGCTAGGTTATAGAAGACACCATCTATCTGGCATGAAAGAGGTATTTTAAAATGTCAGGTAGTATACTTCTTCCCATAGCTTCTTTCTCCTTCACTACTCCTTGATAATTTCTGTTGGATAATTCCTCTAAATTTCAATTAATAAATGTAAGCATCTTCAATTTATTTCACATTAATTAGATTCATAGCTCTTCCCATTTCTTAGACATATACTTAAAGAGGTCAATAGCTCAGATATAAATAATGTCTCTTAACAACTGTACTTTCCTATATAATATTTTAAAATGCACTAACATTGAAACAAAAGAGAATAGGAAGTGGCCTACTTTCCATCTCCCCAAAATTCATACCATCATATATGTAGCTTCTAAGGCCAATTTAACATAAAACTGTTAAGAGACATTTAATATGAGTTAACATGGACTTCAGTCATTTTCATTAGGAATTAAACTTAGATTGACATTACAGTCAGTTGTTATTCATCTTTCCTTTTTCTAAGATTCTTGGAGACAAAAATATTGTCTATGATCCAAGTAAGAATCCTAGACACACTGAGGATTTCTACTGCACCAGAATCAAGCCCACAATGGACAAATGTACTGATGTTTTAAAAGATGCAACTGAGTGGAAGATCCCAGGCATTATGACTGGTATGCATCTGAGGCCTCAGTTAAAAGGTCTGGAACAGCTAAATGGTGCTTCAAGAGCTCCACTGAATTTTCTGGAATCCTCTGGACTGTAACCCCAGAAGCTGAGAAAAAATCCCACAGAAAGAAGGGATGCTCTGAACTCTAGAAGTGTCTTTACTACTTCCATTTATTAAACCTGTCTTTGTTCAGGCATGGATTAACACCTCACCAGATGAATCTTTGTCTGGGAGATTGAGCGAGTCTTCCTCCAAGCTCTTCTCTCTACTGCCTTTTGTGAAAACTCTGAGGGCCTTGGTTCATTTCACAGAGTAAACCATAATATGCAGTGTGCAAAGTTGCCTGGATTCCATTTACAACCCAACAGCTGGAATGACTCAGACAAGGGGCCAACCCTCCCAAATCTTCAATTTACTTACACATGAAATATAAACACTACAACAGTCTTAGATGAAGTAACCAAGGGAACTTCATTTTGTTCTGATCTTATCTTGACTCCATCTTGTGTTTGCTTTGGTGTTTTCAGCACCAAAACCCCTCTACAGTCACACCCACCCTAGCAACAGATTTGAGAATTTCTAGGACCCTTAATGTGGCTGAGATGAATAACCAAAATAACTGATGTATTCTGCCAAAACAAAGGCTGCAAAGTTTTCCTGACTTATTAATTGACAGTGATGTCACTGTGGTTTTTGTCTTTATAAACACTGTACCTTTAAGTATTGAGAATTCTTTCATGTAAGGCTCTGCTTTGGATCCTGGATTAAATAAAAGACTCCTATAAAAAAAAATTTTTTTATATATGGATATTTACTTTATATACATTTTAAATGTTTTCCCCTTTGGAAACCCCCTCTTCCATTCCCCTCCCTTGCCTCTATGAGGGTGCTCCCCCACCCACCCCTTCATCCCTCCCTAATTTGGCCTCTCTATAATTTTTTCATCTAGACTATAACATGACCCTTTCTTGGCATACTCCTGCTTATGATTATTGTCTCTTTTTATCTTCAACATATGTCTTTATTTTTTGGGGGGGGGGGTGTTTTTGAGCCAACTGATGTTGGTTAGGGTTGCCTACAAGAGGAGTAACTTCAAGGAACACAGGTAACTTACCAGAGGTTATACCACTGAAGAAACCTAGCAACCATTAACTGCCGGCAATTCCTCAGAGAGAGATGGAATTTGTGATCAGCCCAATCTTGTGTATATTTTACAGAGCTAATCACAACTCTGTGAGTCCTGAGTGTGAAGATAATGACATCCCTAGAAGACAATGTTCCACAAGACTTCTGTTTCTCCAGCTTTTGTATTCTTTCTGGCCCCTTTTCTGGGATGTTCCCTGAAGCATAAATGGGTCAATGTCATTGTTCCACTATGTGTGGAACCCTGAGCAGTAGCTACTCTCAACACTGTAATCAGTTATGACTCTTTTTAGCTACCACTACCCGAGGCTAAAAGTAGCTTCTCTGACTAAGGTATTATATTATCTTCTTTCCCTGGAAACAGCTGTTGATTTCAGAACACTGTTGATTTCTGTTTGTGTTTGTTCCAGTATTGGAGACCAGCTTCATTTTACCTCCGTCCAAACCCACCGTACATCCTCATCCCTGTGCTATGAGCCCTAAGCTTGCATTGAATGTCCCACCTTTGTTTTCTCATTTTTTTGATTCTTAATTCTGCATTCTTCATTTTTGTTTCTTTTACCACACGCTGAGTTCTGACTAGTGCAGAGGAGGTACACATCGTTCTTAGACTCTCCCCTTAGACTACCCCAGGATGCCCCACACACACACCTCGGGTTAATCATGTTTAAGTTTAGCCAGCTCTTCACCAGTTCTCCACATACAGACATCTTTTAAGTAGTTTTGATCTTTGTTATTGTTCAGGCTAACCCCAGTTCTCTATCAAAGAAACTCTTGTCACCACATCTGATCTTTTCTCTTTATGTCTGCTGTCTCTTAGACAGACAGGTTTGCCATGCCTAGCTTATACCAACCCCTTCCGTTCATATCTTACCTCTCAGCTAAAACAGATATAAAAGATTCTGACTCAAGCTAGTAACATAGTCAATTATAACAACTCAAAGAAGTGGGGAGAGGCAGACAGTTTTACATTTATATCATTCTACTATCTCTCCTTCATTCCTGCCATCTTTAGTCTGCCCTTATAAGCTCCTCAGAGGCCAGGGTGTGGTTAGTGGCAGGACCCTTGCCTAGTACTACAAGGGTCTGAATTTAATTCCCAGTAAATTCCTGTCTCCTCCCAAAAAAGAAGAGAATGCATTCCTGTTCCCTACCAGATTAAGTCGAGAGTCCTGGATTAATTGCTTAAGTGTCTCTAGAAAGTAATCAGCCTACAGATAATAACATTTCATGGTCTTAGACATCCACATTGTTCATATCTGATTATAACAGAACTCAAAATGCTTTAGACCTATGTTTGGTTTTTGTTTGTTTTGCTGTTGATACTGGTTTTTGATTGTTTGGAGGTTTTGACATGTAATTGTTAATCTCGGTTGTCCATTTAACTGTACCTAGATTTAACTAACACCCAAGATACTGGACTCTCTCATTTTAGGGTGGTAGGTCCCATGGACGTTCCACCACAGGGCATAGCCACTTGGGGAGGCAGGACAGAGGGTGTTTGACTGTGCTTATCCCACACCACCTCTGGGCAGGTGTTAGGCTGTAGGAAAGCGCTGAGGCACCACAAAGGGGTAGGAAAGCACAGTCTGAGACGTAGGAAGCTATAGATGGTTGGGGTTCCCAGGCCTTTGACAAGGCCAGGGCCTTGGGGTTCTCAGACCCTTGGACACCCAGGAGCCACTGGGAATCACAGAAGAGCAGGCCAGGGCTGGGGGAGGGGGAAGAAAATGGGGAGTTCCGGTTGGTCCCACCAGGGAGTCCTTGGCTTGCTGGGCAGCAGTCTTGGTGGAGGTTGTGGCTGGGAATGTAGAAAGGCCTTCTACAGGAGACTAGACTGAGGCTCTGTAGACAAAGGCCTTCTCCAAGGCTCACCACAGTTGATTTTGATGAAAAGAGAGGGTCCACGGTTCTGAGACATTTATTGTCATGGCAGAAAGTAGATGTGTAAAACCATACCCCACTTCTCAGTGTGAGCTTGAGATTAGTTACCTTTTGTAGGGAGGAATGTCTGGGAAAGAAAGCTTATCAGCCATACCCTCCGGACCTCTAGTTACCTCATTAGCTTGGAGACCTCTGTCTTGAGCCTACCTTACCTGTGGTTACCTATGGGACTCTTTTATGTGAGAAGTGTGGCACATGTGTTCCAAGTCAGGAATCTGGCAGGGAGCTGGGAGTCACCTAAGCCTCACCTGTGCCCACTGAGTCTCCAGGTCTTGACCTGCTCTACCTGACCAAACGTCCTGGTATGGTTTTACATCCCACATCCCATTTTATAGTGAGCCCTAACCAAAAGTTATTCATTGCTACTTCATAACTGTAATCTTGCTACTGCTATGAATTGTAATGTAAATATCTGCCTTTTCTGAAGGTCTTAGGTGACTCCTGTGAAAGAAGAGTTTGGCGCACCTGCTCTAGGGTGTGATGACTCATAAGTTGGGAACCACTGCTCTAAGCCTTCAGCAACAGATTGGTTCTACTGAGACCTCCGGCTCTGTAGACTGAGCAACTACCTAATAATCAGGTTCTCCAGTGTTTGATAACCATTGACTATCAGAATCATATTCTGTAAGCCAATATAAAAATACCCCATATGTACATATATGTACAAATACTATATATATGCAGATATGTGTGTGTACATATATATATATATATTAAGAAAAGAGAAAATTCAGCCAAATGTCTGACCTATATGATTTTGGGCACCTTCTCACTTAAAAATTGTCTGGGTCCTAAAACCACAACAATAATCATACTATGTGTGTGTCTTTGTGTGTGTAAATATGTTCATATGTGTATATACACATATGATATAGATATATATCGAGATATCTAGATATATATATCTCGATATATATATGCATTCTATCAGTTATGTTGTAGAAAACACAGACATTCTTTTTTAGGAGAAATTAGTAATCATCTTTCAGAATACATATACTAAGGGGATGAGATTCCTAGGAAGCTGATCTGTGATTCAGACAGTCTCACAGACAATATATAAAAACACTTGTACACTGGGGAACAGTGAACAAGGATCTAGGGTCTCCTTGAGGCTTACAAAAGGAAGAAGGGAATTTCTTCTGAAATAAAGTAAGTCTCCTAGACAGACATGAACTGCTTCCTTTTACATGCTGTCAGGGATCACCATTACCCTTGGGGGATAAAAGAACCTGGAAATCATCCATCAACCCTGAGAGTTGCTGGGTTCCCACAAGTGGAGACCATTTATGTACAGTGAATTGTATTATTTCCTACACAGAAAAAGAACTTCTGACCTTCCTTGTCCCAGTAAGTATTGCCACTGGCCAAATATATATCACCTTTTTGACAGCCACAATTAGTCATTAGATAAATTTCCCCCAAAGAACTTCCTTTCAATTGATTATTAAATAAACTAGTACTTTCCAATAAATGATTGCCATCTACAGTCAAACAACTACAGTCTTTTCTGAACTGCCTGGTTACTCTTCTGGTTCTACTGCATTTATCTTGAAGGAAAATCATCTGTTCCTAATTTATAAAATTTGAAGAGATGTGTCATACTACTTTAGTGTGACCATAAATGTCCAATTAAGGAGAGAGAAAATTCGGCTAAATGTCTTAACTTTGGGTCTATATGATGTTGTGCACCTACACACATGCACACAAGAGCACACACACACACACACACACACACACACACACAAGTCTGGGACCTAAAACCACAACACTAATCACTACAGCAAATATTTCTAATGGTATTAATAGTTTCATTTATATATTAAGGATAGCCAACAACTGCCTAATTGGGCTTAATGCCCACTCAGTAGGAGGAAAATTATAAGTGATACTGTAATCCTACCCAAAAGCCATGGTTGATGATGGGATGGTCCATACAGGGGAACCCATTATTTCCTAAACCAATTTAATTTCTAATTAGTGTCTAATAGTCATCTTTATTTCCACAGATATGTGTAGCTGTCACCCCTCATCAAAGAAGCTTCTTCTTGCCACAGATAGAGGCCATCACAGAACCCCAATACTGGTAAAATGCAGTCTGTAGGGTGTGAAACTCCAATTGATACATCTTTAACACAACTGTACAATTAAGGCTCAAGAACGCTGCAAAAGATGGGGAAGATATATTGTAAGAACTGAAAGACCAGAGTGTCTGCTATGAGATAGTATCTTCTACTGTAACAGGGAATCTGTATCAGTAAAATCTCAATAATTTGGTTATCTAAACAAGACCAACATAATGACCATACCAGTTTATATGCCAATGTGGATGGGATAATTTTCACAAGGCTCCACTCCTATATAAAGAGCCATAATAAATTAATGTCTGCTAAGAAATGGAGACTAAGTCTTCTCCAGGGACAAAGTCCTTGAATGGTTTTCCAATTCCAAGTCATTATATATAAACACATAAGGCTGTGAGCAATGTTAAATGGACTCAGCAGGTTGTGTGTGTGTGTGTGTGTGTGTGTGTACCGGCTGGTTTTCTGTGTCAACTTAAGACAACCTGAAGTTATCACAGAGAAAGGAGCTTCAGTTGAGAAAATGCCTCCATGAGATCCAGGTGTAAGGCATTTTCTCAATTAGTGATCAAGGGGGGAGGGCACCTTATGGGTGGTACCATCCCTGGGCTGGTATTCTTGGGTTCTATAAGCAAGCCAATAAGTAACATTCCTCCATGGCCTCTACATCAGCTCCTGCTTCCTGACCTGCTTGAGTTCCAGTCCTGACTTCCTTTAGTGATGAACAGCACTGTGGAAATGTAAGCTGAATAAATCCTTTCCTTCCCAACTTGCTTCTTGGTCATGATGTTTGAGCAGACGTATAAACCCTGACTAAAACAGTGTGTGTATGGCCATAAAATCTGAAGAAGAAAAGGTCAATCATTTGACAGGGACTTAGGGCATCACAAAAGGAGTTAGAAGTATGAGAGGTATGGGTGGGGATAATGGAAATCAGTACTCCTGTATGAAATTCTCAAAAATTTTAAAAGTTTAAATTGAAAAAATAACTAGGTCAATGGTGTGCCTTTAGCGAGCAGTGTGAAAAAATAAGGCAAACATATGCATGGCATATTTTATATGCTTATACTACTGAAATTTTACTTACCTAATTATAATTTTGCTTTAATTTTAAATATTATGTTTGGAAGTTTTTCTTCAAGATGATTTAAGACCAAATTATCCTTAGTTTTTGATGTGTCTATCATGACTTTTTAAATATATTTACTGTCATTCACTTCACTGCAATATTTCCTCCAAGGAACACTCTTGCCATTTACTCTATTTTAGCTCTTTCATGATTAGAATATGACATGTTGCAGTTTTTCACTTTCTTTCTTTCTTGAAGATTTATATCCTTAAAAGCGTGATTTCTTACTTTATGTTAAACTTCTTGGATTTCACCATCTTTAAATAAAAAGTACAACATGAGAGGTGTAATCAAAAGGAAGTTTGTTGCCAGGTTTTATAGAAAGGAGAAGGAGAGAGAGAGAGAGAGAGAGAGAGAGAGAGAGAGAGAGAAACAGAATAAGGAGTGGTTCTGATTATTTAAATCCATCAACAATTGGGACTGTGGAGAAGCTCAGTAGTTAAAGGAACTTGTTGCTTCTCTGAAGTCTTCCAGTACTCCCTGAAGGTTTCCCACTATCTATACAACCCCAGACCCAGGGAAGCCAACCCTTCCACTAGCCCACAGGTAACCACACATAGTACCCATGGGGGCAAATATACAGACACATACATGCACACGCGCACACACACACACACATAAATAAAACCAATAAGGTGAATCTCTCTCATTGGTATATATTCTGACCTTTCCATGGCATATTACAATGTATTTTTAAGTGCTCAGTTGTTTCATGCAATGAGATACGTTTTCTATACATATACCACAGAAAAGAAGTGTTTAGACTTAAATATAAATGGTATACTTCTCTTTGTGTATTGAGTATGTATGGAGTATATGTACATGAGTTTTGGTGCCTACAGATGCGTCAGATCCTCCTGGAACTGGAGTATCAGGCAGTTGTGAGCTGAGTAACACAGGTACAAGGAATTGAACTTGGGTGTTCTGCAACAGGAATATGCACCTTTAATGACTGAGCCATCTGTCTATCCAGCTTCTGTTTCTCTTGTTGCATTATCAGGAGGTGGTAAATTAACCGAGCAATATGTTCTTTAATACACACTGCTTGTAATATGATCATCCTCATTATATTCTTAATATTTCTCTTAGTTGTTCAGTTATCTATAGCTATATTGTTTATTTTCTGCTGATGTAACAATTTTGGTCTGTGGTCACTTGATTCTGCTGATTATCCCCAGTAGTGAGGAAGAACATTATTGCAGTGGGAACATAAATCCACCTTATGGCTACCAAGAAACAAAGAGAGGGAAACATAAACAGACTCAGGAGAATATATCCTAAAGAGTCTGCTTCTTGAGAACAATTTGCTTCTGCTAAGTTCCACCTCCTAAAGTGTCCTGAACCTCTCAAAATAGTAGACCAACTGGGGTTCTAGTGTTCAAACAAGATTCCATGAATGGCATTATACATTCAAATAATAACAATAAAAATACAAGTGCACTGCCCAGAAAAAGGTGCATAATCAAAATTAATTTCTCACATTTTTGTAAGGTAGGAAGTTTCAAATCAAGATGCCAATGACATAACCAGGTTCTGGTAGGGATCCATTCCTGATTCGGGGGCTGCCACCTTCTTTCTGTATACTCACATGGTGGGAAAGAAAGAAAAGTAAGATCTTCTGATCACTTACTTCTTACAAAACTGCAGTCTTCGGTGGCTTCTACTGTCATGAAAAATTTCTTGCCATAATTCCCTTCCCCAACATTCCAACATACAGATTTGAAGAAGTGGAACACAAAAACTATCAGTCTGTAGCATACGTATTTCTTCAAATATATTTTAAAATGAGTGTTTACATTTATATCTCCTTGGAAATAATCATACCTCATACAACAGAATTTAAATAATTTGCTGGTGAAGAAATATTTATTCCAAGTGTCTATGAGAACCCTCATCACCCAATATACTCAGATGCTCAAAACATAAATCCAAACTCTTTTATCCTACTGGTCAAGTCCCTCTTGTTCTGTCTTAGCCTTTTATCTCATTTCTAATTACTTCCTTATTTAACATAGTTATCTAGTCTGAGGGTTACTTATTTTTATCCACTCTGTGTTCCCCCCAAGAGTTGACATTTTATGTCCCCTCCACCTGAAGGATGTTTTTCCCTCAAGTATTTGAATGGCACCTGCTTCACCTTCTTCATGCCTCACCTCAAATGTCACCTGTTCCCCTCATATGGGTTCACTCTAAACATCCCAGGTCTCTGATACGTTATTGTCCTGAATCATGCCACTTACTGTATCACACATGCTTCATTGGTTGGTGTCAGCCTTGCAGCATGACTCCCTAGATAACCGTTTCTTCCTGGGTCTTCTTCTCAAGTCTTGACACCTAAATGACCTTCACCTAAATGGGAGCTTTATCCCCAGTCATCCTGGGCACTGACATTACCACAGTTCTTGAACTGTTCAACTTGGCTGATCCCTCTTTCAACTCTCCTACTACTTCTTTGCTGCAAAGAAGACTAGACTCATCTCTCTGTGTCTTGGGTATTATATCCCTATATAGGGAGCTGTTTAAAACTTCTCACCTTTAAAACATTCTAACCACTATAGATACACCCAATAAGTCAAAATACTCCATTGAATACTGGCTTCCTTAAATAATGTGTATCAAGGTCACCGTTTTCTGGTTATTTTATTTTTGCTGTCTGATGAGTAGATGAATAAAATATATTTAATACTGAAAGTTTAAAATTTCTCATGAAGCTTCATAGCTTCCACACTGAATGCCAATTTCTAACTATATAGAAGTTGGGTTGTATAACTTGAGTTTGGTTAATTTTTGATGTGTTGTATTTTTACTTATTTGAAATTTTTAATAATATATTTTATAAAATAAAATGAACATAGATTTTTTTAAAAGAAATTATTTGAATACAAGAACTTTCATTCTTCTGATAGTCTTTGAGCTAGCAAGTTCTTTGAATACCACAGCACTCCTTGATAATTGTATGAATATCATCCAGAAATAATTAAATTCCTGTCAATCCTGAAACAATACTAACTTGATTCAGGTAGATTACAGGAAGCAACATACAGTTCCCAAAGTACTTAGTTTCATGAGTCTAAGATGAATCCTAGCTATGTCATTAGTAACGATAGGATGCTGGAGACATTCTCAAGAAGCCTTAACCTCCTTACATATACAGAAACTATTATAGAGGCTTTCATGACAATTCAATGAGCTGTTTTAAATGGCTTAGATCCAAGCTTGACGCACCACACTCTACATATGGAAGTACATAATGATACAACCCTATAGAGGATAATTTAAAATGTGTGCATGCAAACAACATATACATTTCCCTTTTGACCCAGCATGCTTCTCAGTGATTCTTCAGTTTATATGCCACAGGCATGAAATTATCAACGCTTTGTTTGCAATGGGAAAATACAGAGAAAAGCCTAAATGCCCAACCCAAGAATGTTGACTTAAACAAAATATCTATGCAGCTGGAAAAAGAATGTGTTCTCTGTGACCTGGAATAGAGATGTATTAAATTAAAAGAAAACGAGATTCACACACATGCTCACATCTATATCAGTTACTACTGTGACTGAGAAAATAACAAACAAAAGCTACTTAAAAGGCCGGAGAGATGCCTCAGTGTTTAAGAGCACTTCCTGTTATTCCACAGGACCAGAGTTCAGTTCCCAGCATCCACATCAGTCATCTCGCAACGGTACCTTTGTGTGGATACATAGATACATATAAATTGATGGCTTGTTTTAGTTTATAGTGTGAGACTGTAGTCATCACAGTAGGGATGCCTTGGTGTTAATCTTTAGCTACAGCAGCAAGAATGTGAAGAAACTAATCACATTCCCACAGTCAAGTCATAGAGAAAGAGAAATGCTGGTTCCTTACTTGCTTTCTTAATTTTTATTTAATTTTTAATTGTGTGTGTTTATGTGTGTATGGGGGCGGGGGGTGTGAGTGCAAGTACACATGAATGCCAAAAAAGGGCACCAGATCTACTGAAGATGGATACAAAAAGACATGAGCTAACTAATATGGGTTCTAGGAATTGAACTTGGATCCTCTCCGAGAAGAGTATATGTTCTTTAAGCACTAAGTGATTTCTTGAGCTCCATAGGTTTTTTGTTTGTTTTGTTTTGTTTTGTTTTGTTTTGTTTTTAAATACAATCTAGGACCATGGCTCATGAAATAGTGGCAGCTACCTTCATGATGGGTCTTCCTTAATTAGTTAGCCTTTCTGAAAATACCCTTGTTGACATACCAAATGGCGAATCTTCTAGTTTATTTTTGAAATAACATCAAGTTGACAATCAAAGCTAACCATCACAAGTACAGTTCTTGACAAGTTGATAGCCAGACATACCAATTTTTTGAAAAGGCAAAAGATTTATATGTAATGAAGAAAAACAAGAGTATCTTTACTTACAAGTCCACCACTGATCTACAAAGTTTCATGTTCATCTCATAATGCTAAATGCCTTTACTTCATCTCTAAAAGTATCTGCAAAAGTCTTAACATTTCCAGCATTATTCAAGAACATAAGTTCAGAACCTCTTCTAAGACTTAAACGCTCAACATTAAGCTTCTATAAAACCTAAAATAAGTTGCATACAATTTGTTTAAGCATACAATAAATATCTCATTCCAAAAGGAAGAATGGAGACATAGCCATAAACAAAAAACAAAAAACAAAACAAATAAAGAAACAAATAAACAAAAAGAAACAGACTAAAGCAAGACTAAAATCTACTAGAAAAAAAACATCAAACCTGCAAGTTTCTGAGGGCTTGTGATGCCATCATCTTTGTTTCAAAGGACTTAGCCAGTCCCTTCTCTCCAATTATGCTGCTTGTGTCACAAAGCCATTCTCTTGGATGAAATTTACTCTGTGGCTGTAGCTTTTCTCAGCTGATATCCCATAGTCTTGGTATCTCCAATGTCCTAGGATTTCCAGTGCAACCTACCTATCACCTTCACAGATTCATGCAAGGGTCTCTTAGTAACTCTTTGTATGGAGTCTACATATGTACATACGTACACATTTTCTGACCTCAGATGCTTTCTGGAAACTTAGCATAAGCCTCCATGACCATAGTCCATAGTCTATAGTCAGGAAGTAGAGAGAGATGAATGCTGAGGCTCGTTTGCTTCTTTCAGTCTCAGACACCAGCCCTTAACACTATGCACTCACATTTAAGGTGTGTCATCCACGTTCAATTAATCTCTTGGAATGCCCTCCCTCACAAGCACACAGAAGCATGTCTGTTAGTGTTGCCACCATCAGACTGACAACCAAGGTAAGTAATCACAACTTCCTTCTCTTGGGACAGAAAATATGTATGTACATAACATCTATATACATATAGAGACATATATGCATATATTCCTATGTATTATGTAAATTATTAAATATGCCTATTTATTTTTGAAAAATGATGTAAAGAGACACTATATTTTCTACTTATTGCATATTACATTTATTTTTTTAATGAAAATGTTACATATAAGGGACAAATAGAAACTGAAAGGAATATGAAAATAAGAGTAAAATTTTTTTATTCTAGTGTAAGAGGTTTATTGGAGAGGAGGAAAGTGAAAGGTGTCATGAAAGAAAGATCAAGGCAGACAGACAGACAGGGCAGAGAGAGACAAGGGCAGAGAGCAGAGACAGAGAAAGCAAGAGTAAAACTTTTAAGTTATCCACTTTGCTTTTGAAATGTAGCTTTGCCTTCTGAACCATAATGTTTAAATTTATATCTAAAAAGACTTACCTGAGGCACAGAGTGAGAGTTGAAACCCAACAGAAACAAATGAGTCTACAAGGCACTTGAAAAGAGAACACACACACACTCACACACACACACACACACACACACACACACTCACACACACACACTCACACACACACACACACACACACACTGACCATCCAGGCTTGGAACCCTTCCTGCCTGAATGTTCTCCAAGAATCATCTCAGATAAACTCAGATTGTGGGTCTTTCTTTAGGACACACAGACACACACCTGGAATTTTGGTTCAATAACATAACAACAAAAATCACAGAGCCTGTCATAGCTGAATGGAGATTAAAGAAACAAAGTGATTTGATTACTATGTGTGCTCCCACCTGGATTTTGAATTTAGCAGAAGAATAACAACAGAAAACCTTTGAGGCCAATTGGGGGGGTTTTGAAAATTGACTATATGTTCCTCCATGCTGCATAGCAGGGTTAGTATGCTTGGATAGGATTATAGGTGGGTCTTGTATTTGCATAGGAGTATGGTAAAGCATTCTGGAAGCAGCTATCAATGACTGTGTCTGCACTTACCTGCAGAGTTACAATCGAAAGAGAGAAGAGGTAGGCACAAATGCCCATTGTGTTGCTCTCTGAATTGTTCTCCGCATTTGGAGTTTTCTGAAATAAAAAGTTGAGGAAACTCCTTTAAACAAACCCACAGGGGAGAGGGGATATCAAAGGCTGATCACCATTACTATCTCTGATTCCTCCAATTTAGAAGCCTGGAAAAAAGAAACTTAAAATACACATATATGGTTGGTAATTAAAGAATCATGTGTGCCCCGCAATCTATTTCCAGCCTCCAGAAGCATGTCGGTGGATGCTTTACTTATTCATTTCCCATCGGGCTTTCCCAAACAAGTAAACTGCCTACAACTTTAAAATAGGGAGCGAGCAAGCTTCCATGGACAGAGAGGCTAAATTCTAGCCTTATAGCAGTGCCTTCTTATTTAGCAATGTGCCTTGGCACAAAGTCAAAGGAAATATGAATCTCTCCAGCCTCTGGAAAGCAGGCAGACAGCACGGCCTCCCGTGAATCATGCCAAGGACAGGCCGGTATGTCCAACCCGCCTTTCTCAATTGAGGTAATAAAACATCAGACCAAGGAGCAGATACTTGGGTGGTCAGTCCTATATGAGTTCAGACTTTAAGTGGAAGAGGAATCTCTTCTCCAAGCTCTGAGAATAGGAAGTATAATTTACAATAGATTAAGAACACCTTATGGGGGCATGCACTTAAAAATCTATAGGCTCTTTTAAAATCTTGATACACAATCAACCTAACAAAATACCTTCAGACACTCCTAAATCACAGCCTCTTTTATAAAAGTCTTTTTCCCTGATATATAATATTTGCCTCACAAAATGATGAAATAGCAATTTGCCCCCAATCTTCTACTTTCCTTTCTTTCAAACCTTAAAAGCCTGTTTCATTTCTATGGCAAGATTGTGCACAGGTAGAGGCAGAGACCCTTTGTAACTGGTTAAAAGCTATAGGAGGGGAAAAAACTCTATTGAAACTCAGTGCTGCTCATATCCCGATCCATGCCAGGAAGAATAAATTGCACAAAAGCAACTAAAGAAAACTGTTTTAAAGATACCACTGTGTTACATTAGCTGACAAGGGAGAGGTGATTACATTTATAGATTTCTTTTTTCCTTTTATAGAGGCAGAATCTATGTGTGGTTGAAAATGTGTGTATTATCACCACTGGAATTTGAATGCAGCTAATGAGAACTAACAGCACAAGGGAAAATGTCTTGCCAGGCTGCTTGTCTTGGCCTTACATGGGTCATACACTAGGCTGCTCCGATTCCTGTGTCGTCAGCATTGGTCTGCAAATGTATTTCAAGGGTCCATTTTACTTCGCAGCAATGGTAGTTTAAAATGTACATCTCTTGAAAGCACGCATCTCAGGCTAATTACACAATTGAAAGCTATTAATACCAAGCTGTAGTTGGAAAATAATACTTCACGTTTGAGTCTCTGCTCCACAGTACAATCACATGTGTAATCTCATTTCATCAGCAGCAGTAAGGTGAGTGGCTAAGCTTTCTCTAGGTAAGACAAATGAGCAAGGCATACAATGCAGAAGCTTAACATCCATCATCTATCAGAGCTCAGAACCACTGCAGAAAGGAGAGTGGGGGAATCTCTTCAGTGCTCTTCTCTAATTGGTTGTGTGCCCCTTCACAAATGATAAAACTTTTCTGAGTCTCAGTTTCCTTAGCTGAAAAAAAAATGACATTTTTAAAAAGTCATTCATTCATTTGAACATACATTAGTGTGCTGAGTGGTCAGCACAGTGGGAAATGCACATCTAAAGGCAAAATTGGTGTACAGACTATTATAGTACAGTGATGACCTCCAGCAATCCCACAGACAGGAAGAATGGCAGCCTTTTAAGTTCCATTTAAATGGAACATGGTAATGGGCAAAGCAGGCCAGAGCCACCATGCATAGTAGTGAAAGTTTATGCCATATGGTCCATAGGGCAAGACTCATGTCACAGTGTGTGTAAGTGGTAACGCCCTGAAATTATGTAATGTACAACTTTAAATATCAGACAGAGCAGCAGTACTTGTGAGAAGTTCTCACAGAGGTGCTCTCTGACTTAGGTCTTTAGAGAAAGGGGTCATGAGAGGCCACAGAGTAAGTCTGGAATTACAAGACCACCACCACTGTGATGGATACAGTAGGTATGTGCCAGGGAAATGGAATTGAAAAGATTAAGTAAGACACGTAGAAAACTGCCTTGTAACTCACGCATAATAATTGGCACTTCTATTTGTAAAACTCCAGAGTCCTTCAGTGGAAAGACACCTCGCTTCCTTAGCTCATCTTCATCATCCCATTGGCCCCCAGATTCTGAGTGGAGATGTGCACATGTCTAAGCATTCACAGTGAATGAAACCCAGAAATGGTAGGAAAAATGATGGTATATCTGGCATAGTGACTGACAGAAAAGATGGATATTTTTGATATAAATTCATATTTCTGAATTTCAGGAATCATAAGCTTAAATGCAAAAAAAGTAGTGACTTACCTTTACCCTTAAATAAAATTCATGTCCCTGGGAGATTCCTTCTCATCAGTCTAACCTAGGCAGACTCTCACTCTCTCATTTTCTCCCCTCTGCTTAATTTTTCCATTTATGTATATATTTATTCACTTTACATCCTAGCTGCAAGCCCCTCCCAGTCCCACCCTCACAAAACCCTCCCCTAATTACTCCCTCCTTCTCCTTAGAGCACGAGAAGCGCTGTTGGGTATCACCCTGGCCTGGAACATCAAGTGGCAGCAAGACTAAACATATCCTGTCCCTAGCAACTGAAGATATGGAGAATGAAGTGGCCACTTCTGGTAGCCAGGCAGGACTTCCAGTGGAGGGAGGTGGACATCAACCTATCCACAAAACCTTCCACCTAAAATTTTTCCTGCCTATAAGACATACAGGGATAAAGGTGTATCAGAGATTGAGGGAATGGCCAACTTGACTGCCCCAACTTGAGATCTATCCCATATGAGAGTCAACCCCTGACACTAGTAATGATTCTCAGCTATTCTTGAAGACAGGAGCCTAGCATAACTGTCTCTTCATCCATCAGCTTATGTAAACAGATGCAGAGACCCAAACCCAAACATTAGGTGTTACTCCGGGAATGTTTTAGAAGAGCTGAGGATAGAATAGAATGAGCTGGAAGAGTCAAGGACACCACAAGACCTACAGAGTCAGCTAAACTGGGCCCATAGGGGCTAACAGAGACTGAACTACCAACCAAAGAGCATTGCAAGGGCTGAACCCCCTACACATTTGTAACAGATGTGCATCATGGTATTCATGTGGGTTCCGTAAAAATTGGAGTGAGGGCTGTCTGACTCTGTTGTCAGCCATTGGATCTCTTTCCCCTAGCTGGACTACCTGATTGTGCCTCAGTGGGGGAAGAAAGATGGAATTTAAGTAAAGCTAATGCCTTAGCATGGAAACATGGGGACAAAAGAGATCAGGCTCCTGATGACTATATTGGAGACATGGGTCAAGCTTTGCCTGATGCCCACTTACTCTGGGATTTCAATAAGAAAAAAATATGAGGTAATTCCTTCTACAAATTCACTGTTTAAACTTTAAAACCCTGAACTTCAGAAAATGTTTATATTTGAAGTTAGAATGTTAAAAACATGATGGAGTTAAAAATGTATCCTTTAGTGCAGATCCTAATCCCATTATACCAGTGACCATAAGGATACAGGAGAAAGGTAGCAAATGCCAACCAATACGAGAGGTTGCAGAAGAAACCAGGCTCACTGACACCTACACATCAAGGCAGTGGTGGCTTTGAAACACCAGCCTCCAGAACCGTATGAAAATGGGTTTCCGTTGTTGAAACCATCCCATCTGTCATGTTCTGAACACAGCACTCACAAACTACTGTGAACGAGTTTAATTCTGTTTATTATTTAAGCCAGCTTGCATTTTATTTTCTGGTACTTCCAACTCATACACTTTTAGCTGAGGAAGGTGCCAGTGACAGACTCCAAGCAAAAGAGTGATGTAAGTGTCTGATACATTTATAAAAACATTACTGGCCTTGACAGAGAAAAGGACATGCTGGATGGAGCCAGAAGTCAGTAGAATAGTCTATCGCCAAAGTCTACACAAGGAAAGAAACTGAAAGAATGAGATTCATGTCCTAACATTAAAAAGACCTCATATTTTTCATGGGTAAAGTCAAGCCAAGTAAAACAGTTTGTGTTGTATAATGCCACATTTCTTTTGCTTTAAAATTTTTATTATTTATGTGTCTAATGCCACTTCCCTCTTAATTAAATATATTCTGTCTGAAATTTTAAATAAGACAATATTTTTGTATGTTTTTAAAAAGCAAAATGAATCTACAGTAGCCAAATGGCCTGACCCCACGGGTTTGAAGAGAAAGGGTAAATCTGGAAATAGTTTCAGTAAGGTGATTTTAAACTTGATATCCTCCTGCATTGGCCTTCCAGATAGCCCTGATTACAGGCCTGTGCTATTAGTCCTGACTGAAATGCACCTCTTGTCATCTTCATAATCATCTTCTTTATCATCTTCTTCTTCTTCTTCTTCTTCTTCTTCTTCTTCTTCTTCTTCTTCATTGTCATCATGTTACATAACAAGTTATAATAAGACTATACACAAACACTCATATCAGGAATGGTCAAGGCAACTCAGTAGGAGGGAAGAGGTCCCAAGAGCAGGTGAAAAGTCAGAAACACTCCCACTCTCACTGTTAGAAGTCCTACAGAAACACCAAGCTACATAACTATAGCATATTTGCCAAGGACCCAGTACAGACCCATACATGATTTGTCATTGTCCTTTCAGTCTCTGTGAGCACCTATGTCCCTCTGTAGTTCTGTGAGCTGTGTTCTCCTGGTGTTTTTGACCCCCTGGCTCCTAGAGTTTTTCTCCCCCTCTTTTGTGGGGTTTCCCAAGCTCCGAGGAGAAGAACCTATTCAAGGTCTCCAATTTGAGTTATTTCTCACCCTAATGTTTGACTATGCTCTCTGCATCTGCTCCCATCAGCTGTTGGAGAAAGCCTCTCTAATAACACTGGTCTATAAGTATAGCACAATATCATTAGAAATTATTGTATTGATTGGGGGTTATGGTCTCTAATTTCATATAAGTGAAGACAATATAAAGGTGTCTACTACATTGTACAACTAGCAGTCAATAGATTCACTCTATGTCAGTCTCATCTGGACAACCTAACCACTTGACTCTCCATGTTATGTTCATATAAAAGTATTTTTCCCATACTCCATTACCACCCTTGATTCTTCTTTTTCTATTTTAATGCATCCTGCTTGAGACAAATCAAGAACATGGTATTAATACCAAAAGAAGAAAAGGAGAAGGAGGAGGAGGAAAAAAAGAAGAGGAAGAGGGGGAGACAAAGAAGAAGAAGGAGAAGAAGGAGGAGAAGAAAGAGGAGGAGGAAGAGGGTAATCTTAAAGACATTTAGAAGCCATTCTGTGTAAAGCTATTCTTTGACATCCCATTTCAACCCCATGTAGACGACCCCTACCCCAAATCCCTTCCTCCTCGTGAACTCCTAACATTTCTACTACATGGAAACACACACACTCGTTCCACATCTGCCTGTACTGAAGTTGGCTTCTCAGGAGTCTGTCTCTTCCAGCTGACTGTTGTCCCCAGGAGGTCTGCCTTACTCTTTTGTTGTTTCACCACACCCAGTGTGGTACTCTGTACATATTAATCATCCTACGACTCCATGGTTATCTTGAGTTATTTCTTTCAGTAAACAAGACTGCCTTACATCCTCCACTTTCCCAGTGAACATCACCCAACTCCCCTTGTTAGGGAAAAGGCAGGCCTAGAAACCTTTGAAAGACATAGAGGCATTTCCTACTGGCAGTGTTCAAAGTTTCCATTTCCCAAATGAAACTATGCCTGTGCATTACCCAGTGATCATGGGAAGGTCTCAAGTTACCTAACTCTTTCTATCTATGTGACACAGAAATATCTCAGGATGTCAAGATCGAAAGTCAAAAAAGTCAAAATCTGCAAGGTCCAAAAAGCAAAAGCAGGCTGAAACAGAGAAGTATTACTGCGAAGAAAACAGTATTAAATTGCCTTTATAAAAAAATAAAAATGTGTCCTGATAAAGATAGCCATCCAATTCGATCAACAGGACAGGAAGACATAGCTAATGGGCTTCACCACCAGAAGCCTATGACCTACCCAAAGGATATTTTAGGTAGACGTATATCTCAGTAAATCTTCATTGTGTCAGTGTTTCTAAATTGCAATATAGGATATGAAGACAACCATAAGTCAAAAAACTGCATATTGCCTACATGAAGCTTATGCTCTAGTGAGGGATAGAAATGAGCAAACAATGCATTATGTCTTAGTTTACTTTTTATATTGCTATAATAAAACATCATGGCCAAAAAGCTACTTGAAGAAAGAGTGTATTTCATCTTACAGCTTACATTCCATCATGAAAGCCAGGTCAGGAATTGAATCAAAGATCATGGAAGAGTGTTGCTTACTGACTTGCTCCCCATGACCTACTCAGACTGCTTCCTTTTTAAATCTAGGACCACCAACCCAGAGTGGCACTGCCCATGATAGACTGATCCCTCACATATCAATCATTAACTTATTGAACCTGATGGAGGCATTTTCTCAATAAAGGTTTTCTCTTCCTAGATGATCCTAGCTTGTGTCAAGGTGATGAAAACCTAAACAGCATATGTTATAGATGAGGGTATTATTCCCATAGATACAATATTCATACTGTAGTCTATGGAACTAGCAACCTTAAAGTATATTTATATAACCTACAATATAAATGGTACCCTGAATGAAAAATATGGCTGTTATGGACTGAATCTTTGTGTCTCCCACCAGACTCCTATGTGCAGGTCCTGATACCTTTTGTGATGGTATGTGGACATAGAGTCTATATGGAAGTAGTTGAGGCTCATTGAAGTTATAAAGAGAGGTCAGCCATCTGATTCATGTTCATATAAAAATAGATACCAGAGAGATCATTCTCCCTCTATCATGAAAGGACATAATAATAAGTCTTACAACTACAAGCCAGCAGAGCCCTCACCAGAATCTGACATAGCTGAAACTTCATCTGCCACAAACCTTTGGAATCTAAGCAGGATTGCTTCTAGAGCCCTCTGCCTATGCCAGACTTGTATATGATTAAGTCTCTTATCTCAAATACCATAGTAGTTATACATGAGCTACATATATAATCTGTCTTATACTTGAGATACTGTCTAGATGACTCACAATACCTAATACAATCTAAATGCTATATAAATACCTGATGTATTTGCATTATTTAGGGAATAACACAAGAAAAATCCCACATATATTCAGTACAAACACAAATTTTAAAATACTTTTAATTGACTATTCGAATCCATCAGTATTAAGTCTGTATATGGGTGGAGCAGCTATACACCTACCCTTCAGAATCATGAGGAAAAATACAGCTTAGTAGAACTAGGGGAGGTAGTGATGGAGAGATATAATCACATTGTATGGTATAAATGTATGAAAATACAAAGAATAAACTAAAAATTTATTTTTAAAAGGAACCTTTTAAAACAAAATGCCTTTATACTATTTAAGTTACCAGGTCTGTAGGATTTCATGATTGCAGTCCAAGTAGACTCATAGGCAACTACAGAGCACTTTTGTAACACCTACTCCAAACTTAAGGGCTCATATAGGATGTCCTATGAGAAAATAAGATTTAATATTAGACCTAAAAGATAGGTAAGAGTTAGTAGTTCAAAGAAATATTGTGTGGGGCATGGAAAATGTTAAATGACATGGTTTCCCAAAGAAAGGGAACTGGTACAAAAGGAGAAAAACACAGTCACAGTCCAAACTGAATATATGATGGGGTTGAGGGACGCAGGCTGTGAGCAAGATTAGCAAGGGCAGAGTCCCAAAAAGCCTTTCATAAGCCTCCATAAGAAGTTTGCATTTTATTCTGTAATCAATAAAAATTCTACAATATTCATTCCTAATATATTCAAATTAATAACTGGAATTATTTGTTCTTTGTAAAAGAGTATGCAAACAATCTGGAAGGAAATTTCCACTTCTACAGCTTTTTAAACATCTGCTCAGCATTGCATGGTTGGCACTCAGTGATGTTTGCGTAATAAATGATTGGTTAAGAACTTTTCCGAGGAGATTATGATTCTCATCTGACAATCACAATGTACCTGTAATTCCAAATCAGAGGGCTTTTCACAATGATTTCTTTCGACCTTCAGAAATCATAGCAAGGATCCTTAATCATAAGAAAGTCCTTCTCTCTAGTAATCTTGATAAGAACTGGAATCCAGAAGATTTGGGTTGTCTACCTGCTGCTCTTTCATCTGCTATGCCTACTATGTGGAAGAGCTGGACTAAAGATTCAATGAAAATCCTTGCCTCTAGCTTCCAGAGCATTGTGTGTAATCTGGCACCTGCTACCATCTCATGATCCCTGGATGGTTTTCCCCCACTGCAACTTTACATTTTCATCCTTCTGGAAAACAATAGCTAAACATCAAAGCATGAAATAATGGTTTGTTCATGTCTCCTGAGCATGTCAGATCAAGTTCTTTTTATTGTTGTTGTTTGCAGACTTCAAATTGTTTTTTCTAAGATCTGTAATAGGATTGTACCACATTTGGTCTTTGTGAAAAAAGGCTAGGGGAAAAAGAATTGATAGACCCTGACAGCCATCATCATGGGTGTATCCCTCCAGCCAACCAAACATAAGAGATAATAGTTATATTTTTAACCTCAAGATAGTGCCCTGTTCCTCCTCTCCTCCAACAACACTAGGGTTGCAAACATTTTAGAGATTCACTGTATGCTCAACAGGCCCTGGTCTCAGCATTGAAGATGAGGAGTTTTATTTTTCCACATTGTTTCTATAACATATATTTGGAATAGGCTCTGTGTGATAAAGCTGAGAATGGGAATAAGATACAACAACCCCAGGAAGCAAATCCTAATTCCCTACACTCCCCATTGAGCACAGAAGGGAATGCAAGCTGTCCTCAAAAAATCCTCTGGAGGGGAGATGTTTCTGGGATCAATAATCTTTAAGTAGCCTATTC
Organism: Rhynchomys soricoides; assembly: GCA_019843965.1. NCBI lineage: Eukaryota > Metazoa > Chordata > Mammalia > Rodentia > Muridae > Rhynchomys > Rhynchomys soricoides. The sequence goes on along the minus strand of JADRCH010000099.1, from coordinate 1,179,005 downwards.
AAAATTATTGAATGTGGAACTCAAGAGATTCTCTGAGAAAGCAAGAACAGGACCATTCAAGCTGGCTGTCACTCTAGAGGAAGAGCCATGGTCAAAAGTCAACTCACCTGAACTCTGCAGACAGTTTGGACCTTTTTAGTTATTAAATCCTTTCTCATAGAATTCATACTGAATACCTGTCCTACCAGAATAGCTGTAAATGTCTCTGCTGCAGTATTCCTGTATAGTATAGATATCAGTGCAGTACTCCTCTTTCCTCTTGATCAGCCATCAGTCCTCCAGAAAAACCACCTCTTCATCCCTGCTGTTCCTTCTCTACCTATCTATTAGGTCACTGGAAATAGTCTCAAAGACTGGCTTTTATGCAAGTTTGCTACTAAATGCAGTTAGGATCTGTCTTAGTCAGGGTTTCTATCCCTGCACAAACATCATGACCAAGATGCAAGTTGGGGAGGAAAGGGTTTATTGAGCTTACACTTCCATGCTGCTGTTCATCACCAAAGGAAATCAGGACTGGAACTCAAGCAGGTCAGGAAGCAGGAGCTGATGCAGAGGCCATGGAGGGATGTAACTTACTGGCTTGCTTTTCCTGGCTTGCTCAGCCTGTTTTCTTATAGAACCCAAGATTACCAGCCCACAGATGGTACCACTCACAAGGGGCCCTCCCCATCCCCCTTGATCATTGAGAAAATGCCTTACCACTGGATCTCATGAGGGCATTTTCTCAACTGAAACTCCTTTCTCTCTGATAACTTCAGTTTGTGTCAAGTTGACACACAAAACTAGCCAGTACAGGATCACTATACATAAGTAAGTGAAGATATAGGTTTTGAGGCAGAAAAAAATGAGTTGAAGTGAGATATACATCAGCAAAAATATACCTTACCAGAAACCAGATGTTAGTTGTGAATCCTCAGCTGCAATGCTCACTGCATCTAAGGTATTCTTGGGCTGGGAGTGACATGGATGATACTCCTGAGAAGTCACCTCAGGAACTTTAGACTATTCCACCAGGACCCCAAGCACATGTGCACCCCTCCCCTCCTGGAAGAAACAGGTTAGAGCACACATAGGCTGGAAGGAAGGGGCTGATTAAGCCCTTGCTACCTCATTCCCTAAAGACCAATCAGTTTAAAAGTCACACTGTTCTGCCAGTCACATTATGCCTAATGACTGCTGCTCTAAAAACCATATAAAAGATCCCTGAACGGGCTGCAAGTGGCTGTTCTCTCCTGCCTTGATTTGCAGGATGACCCCAGCATGCTGGATCAATAAATTCCTCTTGCATGTTGCATCGATCCCCGACTCCATGTGTTTACTCAGGGTCTCCTGTAAGTTAAGGCTCGCCAGAGTCTAATGTGACTAATGTGTGTCACTAATGTGAGGAATAGACCAACATGTATTAGCATTTTTTCTAGGCACCACCCCATAGTCACTTGGCAAAAGCCAGGTGTGCCTGGGTCACTATAAAAGGGGATGCTTGGCCCCTCCTCTCTCTCTTGCTTTCTTGATCTCTGTCCTTGCTTCCTCTCTCCCCATTTGCCTCCCTTCCCTCCATATGCTCAAAGTAGGCCTTTACTACTCCTCTCTCTCCTCTCTCTCTCTTTCTCTCTCTGCCTTTCTCTGTTTCTACTGCCCTCTCAACTCCTCTCCTGCTAAGAGCCTGCCTTAAAGTTACTTACTTAATTTGCTTTCTCTCTGTGTGTAGGTCAGCATCCCCCTGCCTCATTACTCCCAAACTCTGATGGTGTTAGGAACATGGCCCAGTGGGTTTCCTGCTTCTCCTCTTCTAAAAGTGTTGGAATAAGGCAGGCTGTTTAAGGTACAGTGATTTTAGAGTTGGCAGAGTTTTGATATGTTTGTGTGGATGCTTTTTAGAAAGGGGGATTTCTAATACTAGATTCTAATTCCTCTTGCTGGCTTTAATTGTGAATGCACACTATTTCAGCTACATTTGGGTTGGATCAATTTTTGTCTATCATCCAAGAAGCCCTGCAGCAATTGTTTCTATGGGGAAATGTATGCAGTCAAAACACAGCTGAAAGGAAGCTTTGGAGTGGCGCCCAGGTGGGGAATGCACACAGGTAACATGGAAACGAGCCTGGATGGTACAGTCATCAAAGCACACAAGGAGGGCAAAAACCTGGGAAGAGCTGAAGTTGCCTTTCACTGTGACTTGCTTTTGAAACTCACACTGTAACACCAAAATGGTGTTCTTGTCAATGTGTTCCCAGCAAATATATCCAGTACCACATACTCTTAAAAACCAGGTAGGCTATGTTGGGCGATCACACATTTTAATGGAATCACACTTCATTTCTAGAACAAGCGCATCTTGCCCAGGCAGTTCAGCTGTCATTATGAATAGGATCTACTCAGTGCTCTCTGTCCCTAGCATTATCCCTGCTTTACAGAAAAGAAGCTGGCATGGGATGCTTCAGTGACTTTAACCCCAAACTAAAGATCAGGCTGAAGCAGCAAGCAGCTGGTGATCAGTCTTCTACAGCCCTGCAAAGGTTGGCCCTGGCTCTGCTCCCCAGCCTGGACCGCTCCCAGCTGCAGGGTCTGAAATGCCTCTTTACTGCTCCTTGGCTCCTTTTACCTATAAAACGAGCCGAAAACACTCTTTTCCAAGAAAATTCATCATCTAATCAAAGTAGAAGGCCCCAGCATCCCTCAAGGAGGACCCAGAAGTTAGCAGTTTCTGAGGCGAGTCCCAAATTCCTCCCCGAAGGGTTCAGGATTTTTCAGGTCTAGGCTCTTCTTGTTCTTTTGACAGTGACATTAATAATTGTACCAGCTCTCCCCTGGCAGGACCACACCACAGAGTAAAGCCTGGAGTAGGAGCTGTGCCCAGTGCAATAATACCAGTTAAATAAGTACGTTCATTACCTCCCAACAGTCAAGGAGTTTAAAATCCGTCAATTCAACCCACATGAGGGAGATTATGTGATTTACATGTTAAAGTGCCCCCGTGGTTTGATTTGCATAGCAAAGACTTTGGGGGCACAGAAACAAAGCATCCGCATGCATGATAAGAGGACTATTAGCATAGAGAGAGAAGGTTTTCGACAGCCCAGCCTGGCAAACAAAGCTGAACCCTCTCTGCTGCTGGGGTTTATAGGATTTGACAGTTTCTCATCTAAGGGAGGAGAAGGTTAGGGAGTTAGGGTGGAAGGAGTTTCACTAGATTGGCTGTTTGCCTTAAGCACAATAATTTGTCTTTCTCTGAAAACCTCCCCTCCTCTTATCACCTTTATCGTTTCTTTGTGATGTTTATTCAAAGACATCTTCTGCCCTGCAGAAACCATAACTGTTTCCCATTGTTGCAGTGTTTGAGGCACAGATCCTAGTCTGGGAGACTGAGAGCCCATGGCTTTCGTGTCTCAAAACTAAAAACTGGGCTAAGAACACAGTAAAAGTAATACAACGTGTGTATCAGGAAAGAAAAAGAAATCCCAAGAAGGCACACATTCAAGAGCGTTAGGCTACAAGTCTAGTGACTTGCCGTTTCATTGCATAGGCAGCCTTCTCTCCAGGCTGTGTACTACAGAAGCTTTCCCCACTCACACTCTATTTCTTACTCATGGTCCAGGTAGGAAGTAGTTTCCAGTCATTTTCTTTGAACTGGCTTCTTCCATATGTTAATCTTTATGGCTTTGTCCCTATCCCCCAGCCATTAGAGAATTTGGCAGTGGCTCTGCCCCCTCAGGCCCTGATGCTCAAGACCCACAGGTACAGGCCTGTGTAACCTTCCAAAATTATCCTGGGCTATGAAGGTCTCTCAGCTCCCAGGATAAAAGCAGTTATGGCTGAGGTGGCTAGGCAAGGCTAGCCTCCAGCAAAATAGGGAACCAGTTTTCTTTTTCATTCCCCTCCCAGTCATCTCCTGACCAGCTAGTCATTGTGGAATTGCTCTTGAGTGACTCATAATGGCAGAATAACCAATATCAGTCTCACAGAGCTGGTCATTTGGCTAGATATGCTTCCTGCCATGGAATTCTCCTCAGGAGGCAAGGTTAGCCCACTAAGCACAGAATCAGTACAAATAGAGGCCGGGAATGTCCTGAAGGGCCTTTCCATCGTCTCAGTATCCTGTAAGTGTAATAATCGTAGAAATCTAGAACACATTCATGTGTTTCTCTGAAGCCATTACGTATTAAATAACAACAAATACACAAGCTACAGCAGTTTGAGCTTCAATCGTTTGCTAGATACCCTGTTTTCCATGGTAACACAAATGCTTTTATCCCAATTTTAATTGCTAAAATTAATTCTCAGGTCATTACTATGCATCACATAGTAAATCTATCTCTATGTATGTCTGTCTGTATGTATGTATGGTTTGCATGCATGTATATGTGTGTGTGTGTATCTAAGTTACAGAATGGCTGTAAAGGATTAAGGGGGAAAGCAAAAATTTTCACAAAGCCCTGGGAAGCAAAGCTGGAAATCTGACATTGTGAAGAAGTCTGTATTGGTCAGATAACAGACCTAAACAGGTTCTGTTATCCTGAGTCAGGTCTCTGTGGGTTATCGGTTTTTTGAGAGCAAACCTTCCAAGTTGAGTCCAGCTGTAATGACAAAAGGGTGGGGTTGGTGCTGTATAAAGAAAGAGACAGACTGAAAGCAGGTGCAGATGGGCAAACAGGAATATTGGATTGACAGGAATTGAGTAGGCAAGTCAACAACAAGGAACAAGCTACTCTGAAGACTCTGGGGGAGTGAGGAATTCTCAGCTTGTGAGTCCGTTCCTTAATACTCACACCAGGTAGTCAGATGACAGATCAGTGGGGACCAGTGTCATCACAGAGCTAAATGTCTGCTTCTTTGTGTAGTCCAGATTAGGGAATTGCACCCCTTTCTTTGTCTGCTGTGTTTAATAAGCCTTTGGGCCTAACTTACCAGACATCTGCCCATGTGTTTTCATAGCCCCAATTCACACATATAAATTTATAGAATGACACCCCTTATCCTGTCACAAATGACATTAATCAGTCTCTGCCCTGTAGATAGTTCCACACAGGTAGAGCCTGATAGATGGTATCTTTCATATCCCCACCCAGACAAAGAATTGCCGTCCTCAGAGTGAAGTCAAAAGCTGGTTGTACAATGGAATCTCTCAGGGCAAGACACAGTCTAAAAAGAATCACTCTTTTACCATATGGACTTTATTAGGTCAGACTAGATCAGGGCAGAGTCTGCCTTCAGCACTCCTTAATCATTTTACTCTGGGGTTACCTTGGCTCTCAATCTAATTCTCATTTAAATCAATTCATGCCAACATGGTCATACCAAAAAGGACTAATTTCTACCCATTTCTTAATCTCTTAAGGTAGCAGCTATTGGAAAGACTTGGTAGAAGTTTAAAGAGTTGTATTTAGCCAAAAAGTCTTCCCTTGGCCAAACTCATACCAGGCTCTCTAAGCTTTCTCCTTAACTAGCCACTAGGGTTGACTGCTGGCCTCTCCATCACTCAATTGAATCAGGATTCCCCTTCTTCTATATCCTATCACCCTGGTTATCTTAGCCCCTGTCAACAGGGAATCCTCGACCCTTCTCCCTGAGGCTTTCTCTCAATAATTTCCTATTTAGGATTTCTCCATCCTGCTCCTTGCTCTGAATTCCTACTCTACCTTACTGTGTTCTGAGTTGAGCCCAGTGTATCTTGCCTACTATAAAACTAATTCCCTTCCCTAGTTCTCTGCACCTATTGTGGTATTCCTGAATAAATCTATTTAATTGAACATGCATTGCAAATATTTTTTATTATCAAGTTCTTATTTTTAAACTTTTTTTTTTTTACTTTTGAGGATTTAAAAGTATATATATGAAATATGATCATCTCTATTCATCCAGCTTCCTCCATAATCCCCTAACATGCTTTCCTCTGAAATTCATGCTTTTTCCCCCATGTAACCCACTAAGTACAGGTAGTATGCTTATATATGCGTGGCTGTGGACCCATCAGCTGTAACATGAAATACCTATCTACGGCCATATCTTCAATAAAGAATGACTCTCCCTCTCCTCACCAACATTCTCTGCTCCTCAGTAAAGTGTGGAGCCTAGAGTTACTCTACCACATCTATCAGGGAACTGGGGCTGTTTTGATCATGTGTAGGTCTTCATGTAACCATGTGGACAGAGAAGCTTCATTTTACAGTAGTCAATGAAGAGAGAATTATCTGGTCCAAGTGCTGAGGATAAAAGATTTGTGTGTTCATCCATAAATGGGACATTAATTCCACCTCCATCAAGTCTCAGGAAAGATCAAAGAAGATGAGGTACAGTAATGTTAGAGCTGGAGGATGAGGAGGAAAGCTATGGAACCGTGACATCTGGATGCAATGAAGTCCTGATGTTACCACTTTCGTTACCTTGGACAAGTCGCTTAATTTCTCTGCAACTTGGTTTCCTCTTCTCTAAGATGAATAAAAAAGCTTCTAAGATTCTTTTTAGTCTTAGAGTAAAAGACAGTAATATTATGCAAAGTAGACCACTTTGAAAGGAGGTGGGCGAAGGCCAAGGTAAATGCAGCAGAAATTCCTTCAGTGCTTTGTCATCCATCACTTTAAGCATAAGTCACTAAATCTGAGCCAGTCTCTAAGTCTTTAAAAGAAGGATACCAACAAATGTACCTGAGGACAGTTATAAGAATTAAATGCAGGATTCTTCGTGAAAAGTATTTTTGCAAATTGTAAATGCAACCCATTGTTACTAATGTGTTAATTTAGATGAGATTTAAATTACAAGTATTAAAAGCAGGATGCAATGGAATATTTAATTTATTGATTTCTAGAGGAGAGAAGCCTCCAATGAGATTTGGCCCTGTCTGGAAATATTTTTGATTGTTACAATAGGAGGTGGTACTTCAGAGGAAATGCAAGAGTTCCTACTGGCATCCACTGATAGGTTGTGGCCAGGGATGTTACTAAATGTTCTACATCTCACATGAAGAATGCAGACAAAGCTTATAGGTAGAGCTACTACTCAAAACCCATTCTACAGACAGGAGTTATAGCCCAGTTGGTAGAATCCTTACTTAGAATGCACAAAAACATCATTATGTTCCCTAGCATGGCATAAAGTCTGGTGTATAGGTACATTCCTATAATCCCAGCATTCAGGAGGTAAGAGGCAGGAAGATCTACGGATGAGGTGAGTTTCAAGGTACGTAGCAAATGTGAGGCTAGTCTGAACTACTTGAGACCATGTCTTAAAAAAAAAAAGTAAAACCATCATGCTAAATAATGACTGGGTTTTCCCAAGGAATAAGACAAGTCTAATCTAGGCAGATAGCTGAATAATTAGACTGTCAGAAACTTCCACAGCCTGGATAGAACTCCAGCCAAAAACATCTTCCCCAGAGATATTTATCACCAAACTCTTGGGTACTTGAAGTGTGCATAGAGACTGTGTGATGAACAAAGATTCCCGGAACACATGTGCAAATTGAAAGGGCCACCGTGCTTAAGTAGATGATGGGAGTTGGAAACAGAATGTGTGAAGACTATCTCGATGTGTCATCTGTCACATGCTGCTAGCTCATAGGTTCTGTGTGTATTACATTTCCAAGCACATAGTTAGAATGCAGCTGTAAAGATGAACCTTTCTGGAAATCTGTGAATCCAAAGCAGTGCTAAGAACACCCATGGTATGGGGATAAAATATCTGTTATAATAGATATTCCTTTTAGTTACCTTTAAAAAGTGTTGGCTCACTAACTGGGTATCACATATTATGAAGCATGGCTGTTGCTGTGGGTGTCTGGAAGCCTTGGTTCTAGAAACACAGCTTGTGAGGCAAGGTCTTCACGGCATGTGATTCAGTTAAGCCTTTTAGTGGGTTGATAGTCTCAGTCTCCTACTTGTTCCGTTCCTGAGATGTGACAAACAGATTCAGAAGCAAGAAGCACTTATTTCACATTTAAATAACAATGCTTTGTTCGAAAGGGGAAAAATCTTTTTAAACTCATTGATATTATGTTTTACTGTAGCCTATGAGGAGGATGTCACAGTAAACACAGAAACAAGGTTGCAAGGAATAACAATGCTTTGAAGAGAGGAGGGAAACTCATAACCAATAAGTTATTTAAGCTCAAACACAGAAGTCTGAAAATACTGCTGCTGCCCCCTACACTTTCCCCTCAAATCGGGTATTTTCATATTCCATGCAATGCCAATATGTTCTCTAAAGGACTTTACATTGCACAGAATTGATAGGAGGCGATTTTACAAAGCTTGGCTGTATAGATGGGATTTGACTGGTTCATACATTGTTTTTCCATCCTGAGCCTGGTGTTAAGGTCTTGGAATCCAGATATTTCTGACAGGAGCAAGGAGTTCTCGCTTTGCCTCTTGAAATGCTATAGGGGCACAGGCAGGGACTCTCTCTGCTGAGATAAGAGCCCAGCAGTGCACTAGCACAGCAGAGGTGAAGCCCTTTAAAAGACAGAGCTCAGGCATAATGGCTTTATGGTGAACAGAGGTGACTGTTCCAAAGAGCCCAGTGAGGTGGTATTGATAACACCTACAGAAACCTAGGTTTTGTATCAGGTCAGTAATTATAGTCGATTTGTAAGAAAGTCTACTTAGATAATATTCCAGATGTTCCCTGGGTCTGAGTCCAAGCTTGGCACTTTTAAAATGCTATGAAATCTGTCCAGTCACCAGGGTGCCATTTTTAAATTACTATTACAATGAACTAAGTGGCCCCTCACAGGATTTACCCTATGTTCAACATTGTTCTTATAATTAAAGGGTAAAAACATTTGACAAAAAATCTTAGAAATAATTTAAGTTCTAGAAGAATCCAACTATTGAGGGCCTGGCTTTTTTCTTTTTGGCCATGAACTTCCCTCAAGACCCAAATGAACTCTAAAATTTTCTAATTAAGAATTCGTTCTAAGAAATTCTTGAAAAGTATTATTCTTGTTTCACTGTCAAACACATGTGCATGTACACACACACACACACACACACCTCTTTATAGTTCTTGTCTGGGGTTTCTAGTATAGGAAAATCCTAACTTCAGGTACTGACTTTTTAGACTGATACAGGTATGAGCGGCCTTTCAGATCTATAGATTATTGCTAATAAGGACATGATATTTGAGTTCAGAAAATTAATGGCTGCAGGCAAAAACATGAAGAGATTATTCTCTAAAACCTGACAATGGTTAGAATGGAAGAGGGAGGTTTTCAGTAGTTCCTGGTTTACAGAAAGTTAAATAAACTGCCAAGGCTCTTTCTATAAACAACTGAAGCTTCCATATGGTGGGTGACTTAAGCTAGGTGACCCTGCTTACACACTGAAGAGCCTGAAAGCCTTCTGTCCTGCCAGGCTCATAAAACTACGAAGGCCAAAGGGAGAGAAAACATCTGACTAAAAGCAATGCTTTTCCAAAAGCATTCCCAGAACCTCTGAGAGCTTCAAGAAGAATGGTTGTGATGGTCTTTTTCTTTGACATAATGAGGAAGTTGACAGTCCCACTGGTGGAGCTAAGGAAAGGCAAGCTCCTAGGACCTGGGCCAGCACTCACAAGACTCCCAGGCTTTACTTGTGCTCTGGGATAGAATGGGAGCTCTGGAACAAGAAATCAGCAAACATTCCTGGGATGCTGGTCTAGCGTGGGAAGAAAACAACAACAACAATGCATTGGAGACCAGAACAGGGCAGCCTCATCCTTACTGAAATTTTATATGGAAAATAACTGCCAATGTGTCACTTGGCAGGAAAAGTCTTTCAAATTGGAGTAAACAATTCTGAGAAACAAGGAAAAGGTAAGAAGATACATAATTACTCTTCTGCTTTGCTTTCCCTGTAGATTTACCCTATAGAGTTCCTTTTCTTCCTGAGACCAACAAAACAGGAATTCTATCTTTCAAATGCACAGAAAGTTCTTTTTCAGCGTGAATATGATCATATGATCTGCTTGGGTCCTGTTGACTCTAACCCTATTATTTTGAGTGGGAAAAATAACAACAGAAAGCAATTTGAAACATAAAAAACCAATACTTTTCTCAAAAACGTCATTTAGATCACTTAGACATAAATGCCTATAGATAAACACAGGACTAAGGTAATAAAACACAAAAACTCAGAACAATTCAAAAATAGCTTGTTCTTGCAATGTGCTCTATCTTCTAGAAATAGAAGTAATGAATATTGCCAAAAATTGATTGGAAATTAATTAGAAAATTCTATGACCTAAATCAAATAAGAGATTATGACAAGATAGGTACTTCTCCATATAAACAAGACCAGTAATATTTGTTTTTTTATTCAGTATTTTATACATGTGTGTGTGTATATATATACATATGTGTATATATATATATACAAATATATATAATTACAAAATAAATTAACGTCACTTGTTTTAGTACATGTCTGCTTTTGTTTCATATATAAGGACACAAAACTATTCAAATACACTTAGTACTATGAAAATATCTAATATTTGATACATTGCCTAATAGCAAATGACAGGCAAAACACTTTGTGAAGATAACCAAATAAAATGATGCATTTTAAAGTTTTGATTAAATAGTGACAACCCATGACCCAAGCAGAGAGCTTCTTCTTGAGATGCTAGTGGGGCACAGCAGAGACTCTTTTCACTGAGATAAGAGCCTGGCAGAGCAGTAGCACAGTGGAGATAAAAACCTTTCTAAATCACAGGGCTCAGAGCTTAGATATAATGGTTTGAAGGTGAAGAGGTCACTGCTCCTGAGAGCTCAAAGAGGTAGCATTGACAATGTCTACAGAACTCTCAGCTTTGTAATATGTTAGTATTTATAGTTTCTGTAAAAAGTAGCTGATTATAATCTATGTAGTTAACATCCTGGATTTTTCTTTTCTAAGTATACTGAATTGACCAACACAGATATTGTTGAAAGGTTTCAAATCAGTGTGCTACACTAAGACCATTTGGATAGCTGTGTATCTAAAACAGATCAGTATTAAAACCAGGAAATGTTAATGGGCCAGAAAACAAATAAAGTGTAAGCAATTTAGATTAAGCTATCAAGTACTCGAGTGGCAGTAGTTACAAGACATCTGAGATGGCTACTGGTTGTCAGATTGACTATATCTGGAATGAATTACAATCCAGAAATGGAGGTACTTCTGTGATCCAGATCTTGAGTCTGGAAAACCAGGCTTTGTTCCAGATCTCATAGCAGGAAGACACACCTTTAATCTGGGCCATACCTTCTGCTGGAAGCCTATCTAAGAACAATGGAAGAAAGAAGGTTTTGTTCTTTGCTTGCTTGCCCTCACTTGCTAGCACAGCCATTTCTTCACTGTCACTGGCACCTACTTCTTCAGGATTCTAGTATATACAGAAGACAAGCTGAGACAGCCAGCCTTGTGGGACTGAACAACTACTAGACTCTTGGATTTTCTGTTCACACCTAGATATGCATGTAGGTCATTCCAAAAAATTCCATATACATGGAGAGATCTGTACAGTAACTTCTGTGACTGTAGAGAATCCTGACTGATACAATGTCTAACAGGGGAAGCTTGAAATATGCTCTAGTATGAGAAGGATTGAAAGAGAGACCAAAGATCAATGCCAACTGTCCCGGACAGGATTCGTCTGCTTTAGAACCTCAGAGATATATCTCAGTTCTGCTTCCTGTAAAACACCACCTAATTTATATTAAAAACAACTTGAAGGCATTAGAGATTTTGGTGTACAATCATGAGGACTTGTGATCCCAGCATCCTGGTAACAAGCTAGACATGGTCTCATGGACACCTGCCATCCCAACAATGAAACAGGCAGAAGAGAAGAGAATAGCTGCAGTTTGCTGGCTGTCAACATAAGCCAAACATGCAAACCCTGGGTTTAGGAAGAAATTCTGCCTCAAAGGAGTAAGGTGAAGAGTGATAGGTGGGGAACACCAAACACCCCCCTTGGATCTCTACATATGCATGCAGGTATGGGCACCTGTGTACACATGCATGCACACACACTACACACTCATACACACAAACCTTAAAGTGTGTGCTCTTGGGGAAAAAAGATTTTAAAGTTTTAAAAAGGTATGAAATAATCAAAGGGAGACATATCTTACAAAAGCTTTGTCTTCATCTGTTAATGCTGTAATAAGTAAGAGGGGGTAACAATATAAGGTTAAAAGTATTTCCATACCTGATCTTGATCGGGATCTGTCCCATCAAAGTGTTTGTAAAGGAACTATTAGTAGAGCTGGATTTAGGTGGCAGCAAGTTGAATCACAGAAGTTATTTCTTCACATCAAGTTATCACCTTGATAAAAAGACATCTAAGGTAACTGGCACAACTTTCTTATTTACAGATTTGAAAAAAAAAAAACGAGCAATTCACTTGAAGAAGATGAATGTTTACTCTAAGTTGACATGGTGAGTTACGGCAGGCAAGTAGGCTTGAGAGTGAAATGCTTTAGATTGTGTGGCTGTGTGTGTGTTCATCTTCTCCATTGGTGTGGTAAGACCATAAGCATGTTTCTCATTGTCTTTTTGTTTAAACTTCTTTTATATGGACTGAGAAGATTGTATTTATATATTTAGATATACATGTATATATAGTATATATTTAAATATATATTTTATCATACACATGCAGACATATATATATATATACATATATACATACATACATATAAATCAACCATTAAAGATAAAGAGACTGTGAATTTGAGAGAAAGTAAGAGAGGAATGCAGAAAGCAGATGGAGGGAGAAGAAAGAAGATAGAAAAGTATGTAATTGTGTTTTCAAGAGATAAAAAATTATTACAAAATGTATGATTTCATGTTGTCCTTGTTTTTAAAGTTGAGTAATATTTCATTATGTAAGTGAACCACATTTTCTTTATCCATTCTTCAGTTGAGGGACATCTAGGTTGTTTCTAGTTTCTGTATTATTACAAATAAAGCTGCTATGGACATAGTTGAGTAAATGTCCTTGTGGGATGGTGGAGCATCTTTTGGACATATGCACAGGAGCAGTATAGCTGGTGATGCCATGTCAGGTAGAACTATTCCAATTTTCTGAGAAACTACCAAGTTGATTTCTAAAGTGATTGTCCAAGTTTACACTCTCACCAGCAATGTAGAAGTATTCACCTTGATACTTAATTTTTAAAAATCATATTAATTCTTTAAAATTAGTTTTTATTTTAAATTATGTACATACATGTGTGAAGGTCCCCACAGAGTTCAGAAGTGGGCATTGGATTCCCTGGAGTCAGACTGATAGGTGGTTGAGTGCCACCCAACAAGGATTCTTGGAATCAAACTCCAGTCCCCTGGAAGAGCAGTTTGTACTCTTAACCACTGAAACATCCTTCCAGACCCTTGGGCTTATATTTTATATAAAATTCATTATAATACTTACCTGGCAGAGAATATATAATCATGTAGGTATTTCTCCCATGCCAAGACTTACTGCACTCCAGGATGTGCTGACCCCTAGTATTTCCTCTAATGGAGGAAATTCAACTGCATAATTTGTAGTAGAAGAAGAGCTGCATTAAAAGCCTCCCTGAAAGAAAGAAGCAAAGAAACAAAGGTTATTCTATGAAGTACTTATTTTGTCAAATTATGTTCCCTTTAATGAAAGTATGTAACTGAGTTAGTGACTAAAGCTGGTTTAATTACATTGGGTTCAAATACCCCTGACTTTCAACATGACAGACCCGAACAAACATGATCATCTTCCCGAAGAGCTGTCAATGTGTCCATTCATTCCTGGGGTTGTCGATGTTCTGTAAGCAACAGTACACTTTACTGGTGAACTGCAAAGCCTGTGATCACTTAAATTCAGGGGGTCAAGAAGTTCCATCAAAAGCCCACAGAAAAACACTAGCACACTTATCAAAAACGCCACCAGAATGTAGCAATTAATTGATAAACTTTGTACTCATTCTTTCTGAATTCTTGTCAGAAAATAGACATTTGTAAATAAAAGGGACCCTTTCTATGGTCCATTTTCGTATTGACATATATTCTCTATTATTAACATAAATAATTAATGTTTATTTCCTATTAACTTCATTAATAAATTTTACAAATGATAAATTAAATATTCTAATAAATATTAAGAGATCTATTCTAGACTTGTAGTAAATACAGTCTCTATCATATGAAAAGTAACTTTTTTTACTTTCAACGCAAAAATTATTAAATCAAATGAGACATTAAATATTCTGTTATAAAATGGGCTTTGTGCTAGGTGATGTTTTTCCAACAGTACACTAATGAGCGGTTCTGAGCACACTTAGGGTGAGCTGGTCTAAACTGCACTGATTATATAGGTCTATGGACTAAAGACATTTCTAACCCAACGTATTTTGAACTTACAATGAGTTCAATGGATACAATTACCTTCATCATAAGTCAGGAAGTACCTGTGCTCAGAGCACAGATGATTCTGGATTTCCCATCCCAATTTTATTTGGTATTGCATGCCTTTCTAATAGACACAAAGATTCAATTTAGTACATAAAAAGGGATACTGCATTTATTTTTTTTCAATTTTCTTTTCCCCTATTTTTATTTTGAAAGTTCTTATATAATATATTCTGATTATTCTTTCCCCTTTCTTTACTCCTCCATGTTCCTCGCTATCTTCTGTCTTTTTCAAATCCACCCCCTTTCTGACTCTAGTTATGAAACAAGCATGTTCCTAAGGAATAATAATGCTATACTATACAACAAAAACTAACACACTGGAATTGGACAAAACAAACAAACTGAAAGAAAAAAAAACAAAAACAAAAACAAAAGAAAGCACAAGAAACAGATACCCAAGGTTTGTACCCAAAACTGTAAACCATAATATATATGCAAAAGACCTGTAGTGTAAAAAGAGAGAAGAAAAATACATAAATAAAATAAGAAATAAAAGCCCTAACATAACATTATGAGATAAGGAATCTCCAACAATACCACTGAGTTTGTTTAGAAATATTTTTTATTCAGTAATTGATTTCTGGTTTTCTGCAAATTAAGCTTAAATTTTGAATGCTGTGTTATTCTAAAATGAAAAGTCACCCAACATTTTAATATCATCTTTGAAAATCTGAATGCACACTTAATGTCCCTGACACCTTATAGTTGCAGCATACCAGGTGGCGGTCATAACAAAGTGACACAGTCTGCACATTTGTCCCCTTGAGGTCCCTACATCAAAATTCAGAAGTGACAGCAACTTGAAAGCAAATTGCAGAATCAATAGCGTATTACTCTTTTGAGAGATACTCTATCATGAGTGATCTGAGGGGCACAAAAGCGGCAATATTGTATGGGAATATGCATGCCGAGACAACCTGGAAGAATTGCAGGAGCCTCTGAACTTTCAAACATTTGTCAGTTCATTTTATATATATTTTTACTTTTTAGTGACACAACGGAATGATGTGTATTAAAAAATAATATCTCCACATCTAAAAACTACATATACATTTCCACTATGTTATTTAGCATCAGGTACATGCATGGACAGCTAGAAGTGTCTTTACAGCCAGTTCCTGGACCCCATGATGTGATACCATCTCTAGGCGACAGCATCGTCACACCTGCATCTGTCCCTTTGCACATGTGCCATGGCCCTGCCTCACATCCATCTGCGCATGTAGTACTACGCAGATAAAAGACTCATCCTCCCCGCCCTCTCTCTCTTCTTTCTTTCCACTCCCTCCTGCAGGCTGCCTCTGCCCCTCTCCCAGTAAAACCTACCACATGAGACCTGTCGCTTGGTGTAATTTGTCTGGAACCACGTGGCTTATTCTAAAAACGTATTTTCTCCGGTTTAATATAGTATTATAAATATTAACACTGGCAACTGGGCAATAGAAATAAATAAAAAGCAAGCAGATTAAAAATAGAAAAAGGCAAAGAATCCATAAACGAAAATCACATGAATTTATAAATGGAAAAATATAAGTATGCTATCAAAGAGCTGTTAAAACTAAAAAATGAGTTCACTAAAGTCGCAGGACGCAAAAATCAACATTCAGTAACATTTTTATGTGTCAATAGTGCACTTGCTAGAAAAGAATTTAAAAATGCATCTTATTTTAAAAGGTTACAACAACATGAAATATTTACATTTAACCAAAGTAGTAAAAGAGCTCTACAATAATATTATTTTTAAAATGATGATAGAAACTATAGAAGACAAACGAAATTAGAAAATATACTCGTACTACTATGTATATGATAAAAGGAGGCATAATCACTAAAGAGTTACCTACATTCCTATGTCTATGACAATATCCAATATTATTCAAAATGCACAACATACAGAGTCAAACAAGGTATCCATCTCAGGGGATGATGATTAGGGAAAGTGTGGTATATATGCACAGTGAAATAAATATTAGTGCATCATTAAAAATAATTCTGACATGTTCAGCAGCATGGATGGAACTGGAAGTCATCGTTGAAGTGAAACGAGTCAGAAGACATTGAAGACAAATAATACATATCCTCACTCATCTCTGGAAAGAAGTAGTTGATCTCAGAGAAGAAATAAAAATGAGATAGTGGTGTATGTCAAAGGACAGAGAGATGGAAACATTAGAAGTTAGGTGAGAGGGACCAGAGCGCGGGAAGCAATGAAAAATTACCTCTTACTTTTCATGACGCAGTAGGGTAACTGCTGACCACAGCACCTGTATAATTCAAACTGACTGAAGAATATGAAGGTTCCCAACACGTAGAAAAGTTTAGGGTTTGTGGAAATAGAAGCCCTATGACCTCAATAAGACCATTACATGTATACATGCATCTATTTTCATACTGTCCTTAATTAAGATTTGCGGATATTATTATGAACACAATCTGAAATGACAAGTACAATACTGGGACACATTGAACCTTATATGCCCAGTATATACAAAGGGGCTCTTGTGTTGATGTCACAATTTCTAACAATGAAGGAATAACTGGCCCAGAATCAGTGCTGCTCATATCATGAACAAGCATATCGGGAGGTCAAACATATACAATAACTGCATTAGGACATTGTCCACACACATTAAAAGATTGGGAGTCCTGATCAAAAAGAGCTTGGGAGCCTCAGACCAGGCCAGCTGTCTGCCCCCTTGGCAGAGGTGGATTTCCATGATCTACTTGGACTACAGCTCACTAAAATCAGATTTTGTCTCCATCGAAGAGTTAGTTATGAAATATACAATACAGGACTCCAGAAGAGATATTGTGGAGAGGAAACTCACAAAATTTAAGACAGGCTTTTCACAAGAGTGCTTAGCTAGGGGCCATGCTCCTTATGGCCAAGTGAGATGTTTTAAGGCTTACCAGAGTGCAGGAGCTACAAGGAGCAATATAGACCAGAGCACTAGTGACTAAATCTCACTTGTTAAAATGGTAATATCGTGGATATTCTCCGGAAAAATGCTGCTTTTGAAAGGACCATTCCTGATTCCAAAACCACAGAGCAAAACCAAATACTAACACTTAACAAAATCTGCAAGTAGATAAAGTTCAGAAGTTCAGCTCTATCAAATTTCAGGGTCTGGAAAACACCCTGGCTTTCCAAACATCTTCCCTAACAAGAAAGGTTAACCTTAAGTAAGGTTAAGGTTACCTAATACAAGGAAATAATTGGACTATATACAAATAGTTTTCAAATAAAACCAGCAACCTCCAGAGGCTTTATAATTCATTATCCAAAATGATTGCTATATTCATATCTGTGTAGAAACATGAAAATCTGAGTCATGTTCAACAAAAATGTTATTTAAGATACATACTTAATATAGTCCATATGCTTAGCAAACAAGATCTTAAGAACACACACACACACGCACACGCACATATTCTTAAGAATATATATATATATATATGTATATATGCATGTATTCAAAGAACTACAGAAAACTGTGTTCAAGAAAAGAAAGAACTGTTATAATATGGATTGAGCAGCATATGCAATGTGGCAAAATAGTTAAAAATATTAGCACAGCCAAGACAATCCTGAATTTTTCAGTTTAGATGTAGAGACTGGAGATATTGGCTAGAAGTAAGATGAAAGAGAGGGAGGGAGCGAGGGAGGGAGGAGGGAAGAGAAAAAAGGAGGGAGATGGAAGAGATTCCCGAATATTTGAGAGGATAAGTTGAGAGGTAAAAATACCTCTATTTTCAAATTATATGATCATTACACATAAACAACCTAAGAATCTACAAAAAATTGTTACATTAATAAATTATTTTAGTTAACAAATAGGGATACAAGTTCAATATGCAAAAATAAGTAGTGTCTCTAAATACTTCCAAGTAATTGAAAAATAAAATATTTAAAAGGTGAAGATCATTCATAGGCCATTAAAAATGATCTTTTAAAGAACAGGCTCATTTTATGAGCTCTATATACTAAAACGACAAAACATTGCTGAAAAAAATCTAAGAATTTTCAAGACCAAACAATTACAGAGAAATATAAGGTGTTCATAGCCAGGAACCTATATGCTGATATATCCATTTTCCCTAAATCTGCCCTGTAAGCCATCATAGCAACAGAAATTAGTATTGTTCTAACTTATCTATACCAGTGAAAGGATTAAAGTAATAAAAATAATTTTGAAATTGAGAAAAGTAGAATAGTGACATCATCTGATTTCTAGATTTACAACAGTTACTGTAGTCAAAACATCATAACAATTTATAAGGCCTGGAAATACACCACTGCACACAAAGTCTAAAAACCTTTCGTGCACACACTGTCAAGTAATTTTTATCAGAACCGCTGTCATAATCTGTTAAAAACACATAATTCATTTTCCAAACTCAATTACAGAGCATTTATCTTGAACTCCTATCTCATGCCATACACAAAAATTAACATGCGATAAATCACACCTAATGTTGAACATGATACAACTCCTAGGAAAAAATAAAACTCCCGGAAGAAAATATGGGCGAGAATCTTTGTAAAGTTGAGATAGGCAAAGTGTATTACAAAACCTGAAAACAGACCCAGAAAGTAATAATGGAAACAAAATAAATACAAATATAAAGACACAAAACCAAAGAAACAAAACTTTGCAATGATAATTTCATAAATATTAAAAATTACGGGCAAGGCTGGTATTAATGAAAGGTGGATATTGCCAATTTACACATGACTTTAAAATTTTTTATTTATTTTAATGTGTGTAGGTATTTTTTCTGAACCACATGTATTCAGTGTTGGTGTACCCAGTGCCTGTGGAGGTCAGAGGAGTGCATAGGATTTCCCAGGAATTAAAGTTACAATCTGTTATGAGCCACCATATGGGTGCAGGTTCCCAAAGAGGTCAGAAAGGGGCTTGGGGTGCCCTGGATCTGGAGTTACCAGTTGTGAGCCAACCATTATAGGTGCTGGGAACATGGATCATTTGGAAGAACAGGAAGTACTAAGATATCTATCTTTCAAATCTGAATTTAAAGGTTACACTAAAACGGTAATTTTTAAATCACTGTTTGGAGTTTTTGTCTGCTGTATTAGTTTGCTTTCTATTGCTTTGATGCAACACCAACCGAAACAACTTGAGGGGTTTATTTAGTTTACATGTTCCTATCACAATCGGTCTTTGAGGAAAGTGAGGGCAGGAACTCAAGCAGGAAATTGGATGCAGAGACTGAAGCAGGGATCACAGATGAATGGTAGTTACTGGCTTGCTTCCATGGTTTGCTCAGTGTGGTTTCTTAATAAATTCACAACCACCTACCAAAGGGTGGTACCACCCACAATGGACTGGGCTCTCTCAAATTAATCATTAATCAAGACAGTGGCTCCATTGACTTGCATGCATATCCATGTGATGGAGGTATTTTCTAAGTTGAGATTTCCTCTTCTAGACAACCTCAGATTTTGTATCAAGTTGACAAAAGACAAATAAGGAGTTAACCAGCCATTCTTCAGATTTAGAGCTAGAGGAGAGTGGCTCACAGCTCTGGCCCTGATTTTGTTTTTCCTCAGTGCTGAACTCTGCATTTACAGTGGGATCTCCTGGCCCATACTCAGTTCTTCCTCCATTCCCTGGAACCTGAAACCTCTCTGGTCAGCAGAGTGGGACATTGACGGGCTCACCTTATCTCTTCGTAGGAATTATCACCGTAATCCAAATGCTAGACATCATTACATCAGTTGTTTTGTCTAGTGTTCCAGTTGACTGTGAAAGACAGATAATTCTGGCTCAGAGCTGAATGTGAAATCACTTGCAAAAGCATTTTCATCTCAAGTGTTTGTATCTTTAAAGCTAGGTGAATGTGACAAGAATTCCATGTACCCCAGTTAATAACCAATTTCAAAGAGAGGGCTATGGAAACATTCCCATGGTGTTATATCATTTAATCTATAGGAACATTTTGCAGGTGGCCTGGAGAGTTGGCTTTTGTTTTGTCACAGCTGCTTTAAAAAGAAAGGATAAGATATTTAACATTGATTCAGGAGATTTTTATATGAACTGTACTGGGCTAAACTTACACCCAGTGTTCCAGCCTGTGACTCAGATTGTAATGTGGTTTATAACTAAAGAGCTAGGATGTTTTGGGGTCCCCTGAATGATACTAACAGTATTTCTATTCTGCAGAATGGTGAAGGTATATTCTCTGTGCATAAGAAAAGCTTGAGAGCATTTAAAAGAGCCAATTTCCTTTTTAAACTGGCTACAGCAACCCCAAAAGACAGATAATCACTATTTTTTAGTTCAGGAAAACATGGTCTAGGCTCAGAGAAAGAACGCCGGTGGATCTGAGAGTCATGTTCAACTGCATGGCACCATAGTGAACCCAAGAAGGAAGGTCTAGAGTCCAGAAGGCCAAGTCTATATCTATGCATACGCTCGGACCTGATCAGTCATCATTTACCTTTGCTGGTATACAAAAACTATTGACCCTCCATTAGTGAGTGCTCACTGCTATGTAGAAGAAGAGTGCACTCTTATTCTGTAGTTGTCAGAGTCTGTATTTAGCAAGATCCAGCAACAAGTATAAAACAAATCGGGGGGAGGGGGGAAGAATTTCTACTCAAACCATTTCCAAAGGGGTAATAGGTATTATTTAGATTAATTTTGATTAAGAGAATTTTCTTTTTACTCCCCCTTATTGAACAGTCAGAACAACCCCAACACCATTGCAACCTGTGTTTGCTGCTACACCAACATCAAAGAAACTGCTACCTACCAGGCAATGTGTAAGAAAAGGCCCGCTCATTAAAATGGTTTCATGTCTTCTTATGCTGGCAGAGAATGTCAGTCAGCCATCCCCCAATTGTGATGCATTTTATGATAGAGAGACAGGGAGCTAGACAAAGATCACCAGTTAATTTCCGTCCTAACAAATGACAAAGTATATCATGAAACACAATCACTTGAGCCAGGAAGCCTTGGGTCATGGCTTCTACATCACCCCAAGAAACAACCTTTATGCTTTCTAGAAACTGTTTTAAATTTAAAATGGATCCAGCAGCTACTGCCTCTTGGTCACAGGTTTTTGTACCAGAGGGCTCTGTGGAAGGATGTAGAGGAGATTTAGAAGAAACTTACACAAAACTAGCATGGATGACTCAAAGATAAATTGCTCATACCTTTTCTGGTTATTTTAGTCAGTGATGCCTTCCTTATGTTTTATGTCAAATATACTACTTACAAAAAGACTATGCGCTTACCCAAACAATGAAGTTATTTTAATAATATTTCTATACTTTGAAACTTTCATTCATTTATATAATATGTATTGATCATATCTACCCACCATTACCTCTTATCAACTTTTTTATCATCCAGGGCTCCAGGAACATCAAGGAAGTGGGAGTAGAAAAGACGCAAGAGCTTGTGGGAAAGAGAGCTTTGAAATGTCAACTTTTGATAAGGTTATTTGGATCTCTGGAGTCTAACTTCTTGAGTTCTTTGTATGCATTGGATATTAGCCCTCTATCGGATGTAGGATTGGTAAAGATCTTTTCCCAATCTGTAGGTTGCCGTTTTGTCCTATTTACAGTGTCCTTTGCCTTATAAAATCTTTGTAATTTTATGAGGTCCCATCTGTCGATTCTTGATCTTAGAGCACAAGCCATTGGTGTTCTGTTCAGGAACTTTTCCCCTGTGCCCATGTGTTCGAGATTTTTCCTCACTTTCTCTTCTATTAGATTCAGTGTATCTGGTTTTATGTGGAGGTCCTTGATCCAAATGGGCTTGAGCTTTGTACAGGGAGATAGTGGTTATGAGCCCAAAAGTCTGAAATACCCAAGAGTCATTTCACAGCAACCATAGGGCTGAGTGTGCGTTCCCAGATGGAGGAGTTGGAGAAGGGACTGAAGGAGCTGAGGGAGTTTGCATCCCCAGGGAGGCAGCAACAGTGGCAACTGGCCTGACCCCCCCCCCAAACTCCTGGAGACTGATCCACCAACCAAGGAATACACATGGAGAGACCCATGGTGCTGGCCACATATGCGGTAGAGGAGGGACTTGTTGGCCATCAGGGGGAGGAGAGTGTTAGATCCCCCAGTAGAGGAGAATGCTAAGAAGGGAAGAAGAGTGTGGGTGGGAGGGTGGGTGGGTGGGAGAATACCCCCATAGTGACATGGGAAGGGGGGAGGAAATGGGGAGGTTCCAAAGAGGAGATCTGGAAAGGGGGAAACGTTTGAAATGTAAATAAAGTAGGAACAATAAAAAATAAAGAAAAAAGAAAAAAAAAGAAAAGTTATGAAGTGAGGATTGAGCGTTCATTATTTACAATTATATAGTTAAAACAAATTGCTTATGTAATATTTATACATTTTAAAATAAATAAATGTTCACAAAAAAAAAAAGGAAAAGAAAGAAAGAAATGTCAACTTTTGGACTTGACACAGCTAGTGCATGCATTCACCCACAGCAACAGTTGCTATCACACAGAATTTGCAAACGGTCAACCCAGTCAAAACAGCATCAGACATACAAAAGAATCCCAAGACCCCACCCCTATAGACAGTCGCTCATGCTGTGGAGAGAGCATGGGTGTCTTAGTTGCTTTTCTATTTCTTTGATAAAACAACTTGTAAAAGAAAGGGTTTTGTATGGAGCTTACAGTTTCAGAGGGTTAAAGATCATGATGGCAGAGCAAAGGCACAGCAGCTTAAAGAGATAAAGCTAACATCTTGATTTGCAAGGTGGAGTCAGAGGGAGACACTGGGAATGACACAAATCATCTGAAACTTCAAAGCCCACCCCCAGTGACACATCTCAGTGAATAAACAACAAAACCTATTAATCCTTTTTAAATAGTTCTGCCAACTGGGAACCAAGTATTCAAATATCTGAATCTATGGGAACATTCTTATTAAACCACCACAGGGAATCTCCCTATGTGGAAGTGGCCACCGATTGATTGGTTGCTGCTGCCCCAGTGAATTGCCACACGCCCATGAGCATATGGGTATCCTTATGTGTTTGGCTTTCTTTAATATCATATTAAAGCATTATAAGTAAAGGGAATTTGTGATAATTATATTAAAATATTTGATTGTTTATATTTCACTAGATTCTGGTCTGAATTTTGAAGAGGATAGTAGAAAGAATTTTTAAAAATCAATGAAAAGAAAATCTCATGTATTAGCTCTATATTTCTACAAAAACAATATATAAGTTGAATGGAACAGGTTTAAAAACCAACCATTTATTATAATATATCAAGATTATGTGGGATGAAAGATATTTCTGCTAATCTCATTTGGATTCTTAGCTTTAGTAAGACAATGACTTTGTCTGGTGATAGACATTTCAGTTGCCTGAACTGTCACTAGTTTGCAGCCTCTTCTGATATGTCTAAAGTGACAAAGACAGTCAGGCTTCTTAGTAGTACCACATGTTCTTTCATTCTGGACTCTTTCAAATGATGGTAGAACCAATTCAAAGAATAAGCAAATCTACAAGTCCCTTTGAAACTTGCATAGCCTCAGAGGCAATATGACCCATCAGTCAGTGATGAACAAAATTAGTCCAGATGCAAATGTCAGTAAATAGTCTTCTTTTAAAAGTTATGAAGAATTCATAGCTATTTGTAATCTATGACTTCATATCTCAGGATCTTAAAACTACTTTTAGAACTGAATCGTGAATATGAATAACAGGAAGGCAAAGCATTACTGAATGCTAATACAGGTCAGTTAATTTTATAATTTTTGAACATGACATCTAGCACAATATTCATTATAATACTAAGAATAATCCATAGTGAATGATGCTATTATTATATATGAAATTTATGAGACATTAAGTAATTTGCCCAAGATTGTGTAGTTTGTAAGCATTAAAGCAGAATTTGAACCTAAACAGTTGAGTGCATTTTGAAATCAAGTTTCTTAGATAGCAACAATTGTATAGTTTTGTATACTATACAATCATAATATTGTATAATCATATGATAATATATCATATTATCAACTATATATTCAGTGATTACAAACAATAAAAAGGTATTATTCCATAGTACTCTAGGTCAGAAATTCTAGTTAACTTGTCTGATTTTTTTGCTGTTGGATCCACAAAGCAACAAATAAGATTGAGCTATTAGCAGAAGCTCTGGGAAGGATCCACTTCCAAATTCATCCAGTTTGTTAAGTATCTGGAAACTGAAGGTCTGGAGACCCATTTTCTTCTTGGCTGTCAGTTAGATGAACCCAGCTGCAACAGGAAATTGATGAGTGTGGATTCTTGTGCATATTTCAAATCCAGCAGCAATGCATCGATCCTTTTCACACTTAGAATCGCTCAGATTTTCTTTTGGCAGCAGCTGGCTATACCTAGAAGTTCACTCCCTATAAGAGAGCAGGTAATTAATGCGCACAACCCATATGATGCAGGATAACTTCCCTATCTTAAGGTTTACTACATTAATTATACATGTAAATTCCTTGTTTAGCTGTAATGTAGCACATCATAAGTTCGAAGGACTAGAGCATATACATATATGTAAGCTGTCCTGCCTACTACAGGCATTAAGTGTTATTGAAGTTAAAAGAAAATTTGAGACAAGTTAGTTACCAAGTGTTCATAAATGTACATTTGAGATGGATTTTAAGCACAGTATATGAGATATTGTGAGGCACATACTGTGTTGGGAAGGAAGAAGGGAATCCCTATGGGGAACTGGTCCAGATAAGCAACACTGATAACACAAATAAGGACACAAAGGATAATATGAGTCATTTGTGGTAAGTGATAATGATTAAAACAATGGATTTGTGAGCACAAATTATTGGAGACCCATGCAGGAGTGCAGAAAAGGTGAGCCTTGGATAACCAAAAATGCCTCAGAGAGGAATTTGGGGTTTATTCTGCAATCAACAGGAAACCATTATGTTTTGGTTGAATGGATGAAAATTAAAATAATTTCTTTGGAAGATAAATTCAACATGTAAAGAAAGACAGAAAGGAAGGAGGTATGCAGTTAGTCATGTGCGTTAGAAGCTATCATAATGATCCAGTTGCATAATGATAAGATTGCTAGGAGAGAAAGAAAAGAATCATAAGGAAGAAACAGTTGGACCGTAGGACTGACTGAATTCTGCTTGAGGAAAAGGAAACTGATTCTGGATTAAGGGAGTGGGGGTGGGGGGAGATAAGGTGGAGTCTGCTACAAAGAGGAAGCTAAAACATCAACTGTGGTTACAACTCAGAAATTCCTACTTTGCCTTAGTAAGAAACAGGCCAGGGCTGCATCTAGCTTCTTGGCCCACTGCTTTCATTACTATAAGTAATGGGTTTCTCCAGAAGCAGGCTCCCTACTGGGATCCCTTCACTTCAAAAATCACATCCCCAACCACAGAGAAGAAGATGCATTTTTTTTTTTCTATTGAAAAGTTCCTTTTAATTTCTGGAGTTATTTTCCAAACAGTGGTTTAATTAGTGTTATTAATTTCTATACTTAATGAAAAATTTACAGCTTCATGGTTGCTTCTGAGGATTCTGTGCATTTGGAAATGAATCATATCTTTTTCCTTTCTTCTTCTCCTTCTTTTTAAATACAAGACTTTCATTGACTCAGAATCTTCTGAACTTTAATCTTCAAGGGTGCATCTCCGCATCTCAGAATTGATGTACGAAATAATGAAAAAGCTCTCTGACTGAACAAAAGGATGGATTAAGAGGCTGGGCTTGAAGGTACTTGTTAATAAACAATCTTTGGAGGGCCTGAGATTTACAGGGGGCATCATCAAAGTGGCCATGTAAATGGGGACATATTGACAGTGTTCCTCCTTAAAGGGAGAGGCAAGCACAATTTATATGCTTCAGCTACAGTTCTCTTGGGAATTCTACAACAGGCTTACTTTGTTTCTCTTTTAAAAGCTTCTTCTGGGTACTTTATGGACCAGTTCTCTCATTTCAACTGTCTGATCCCAAGATATAAATTAATTTTTAGATGCACCTTTTATCCATCTTGTCTGATACTACAATATTCACTATTTGTTTGGGTTGCCATGGAGATAATTGACTTCCTGCCATGCTAGAAGTTTGTTTGGTGGTATTAAAAGAGTTTGGGTCCAGAGATTATTTCATATTAACACAGTAAGGAAAGCCATCTCATCAAAGAAGCATTTATATACATCTTCCACGTACAATTGGAATAATTTCTTTATCACCTTGTAAATTTTCTTGTTTTATTTTTGATTATTCTCTTTTTATGTTTTTAACCTCCACTCTCCAAGATGTTGACTAAAGCCACAGCAATCAGCAAGCAGTCTCTTTACTATTTGGGGGTAGCATGGTTGGACACAGCATCCCAGACCAACAGTTTCTGAAAAAACAAAGCAAATGAAAGACCTGCGGGGAGGGGGGAGGGGGAATTATAAGGTAGGTGCTATACTTTATCAAGGAAAGAAATACCTAGACCGTCAATTCATAAAATGAATCTCCTAGTAACCAATCAGGCTTTAAAAATTGGGTTCCTCTAGAGTTGGTATTAGTCTTAATGTTTGTAATGGTGATTGTCAGATTCTGCTATAAACCGTTGGAACAGGCAGACAAAGGATCCCTCTTCAGTGCAATGGAAAAAAGGTAAGTATCACTGTTATTTTGAAGGTATACAAATAGCAAAATGATAAAATATATTTATATGCATTCCTTCTTACCTAGATCAATTTAACTACCATAACCAATTATGAAAAATTTTCACCACATACTAAAGATTTATTGCATTTTAATTGCATTTTGAATCATAAGGATCAGAAAAACATCATATTTGTTACACTTCATCTCTGAGAATTGTATGGGCTATGCTATTCCCAGACACATATTTTAACATCAAAGTATAATCCTATACCAATTATCCACAAGCACAATATTTTTGCTAAGTTTTTTTTTTTTTTTTTTGTATTTCAAAAGGGTATTACGAAAAGAAAAGAAAAATAATAAATCAATGATCAGAATGGGAATTCTTAGGAGCAGTAATGAATGAACAGTAATGAACAAAACACTAAGAACCTACTTACTTCAATTCTTTTAAGTGCACAGCACAAAATCAATTTTCAATGACCCTGAGAATTGGTCTTCCTCACCACATGACAAAAGAAATGGGGGAAGAAAACAAATTAAAGTAGGTCCTTAAATGTCTTTTTTGCCTTCCAAAGCTTCCAGGTACCTTCCAACACATCTTCTGGATGTTTATCAATGTCACTGGGGCTTTTCAAGGCAATGGCTTTTAAGCCAATCTCAGAAGGTTGTGATTCCTTTTCTGATTTCTCTTTCATTCTCATTGCTTGTTCAATCAAAAGGAAATCTGTTTTGAAGGATTTTTATTCATATAATGCTATGCTATGGAATTGAGAGAAAAAATAATTGATGCAATCTTGACACCTATCAAAGAGAGAATAATACAAAGTGTGTAACTGGATACATGTCCAAAGACAAGAAAGACTAAGGAAGCAGAAGGGTAAGATACACAGTTTTAGGCCACACCTCTTTTTCTCCCTTATTTAACTAGGATATCCTAAAAATGAAAGGCAGTGTACTACTTCCTTTTACTGTCAAAGAAGCTACATTTTAAAAGTCTGTGGCAATAGTCAGATACATCTGATGCTACAGGTCGCCATTTCTCAAGCCAAGCACCAACTAACCCACAAACCTTATTTATTTCATTTGATAGCTAGCACAATGCTAACTGCTCCCTACACATTACATTATTGCACCCTCACAAGGACATCTTCATTTCAGATATTGCTATTATTGCTATCATGTAATGTAGAAGTGAAGGCTCAGAGAGATCAAGTAGAGAGTCTACAGTCAAACAGCTAGCAAATGGCAGAGATGGCCCGAGTGGCCTAGTCTTCAAGAGTATGCTTCTGTGCTCTCCTATACCCTGGATACAAACCTGCCTACATGCATGGAGTCTGATTATAAAATGCAGAAGCAGACAGGACCAGGGATTTATTGATAACTTCACAAAAGTAACTCAAGTCATGATAAACAGGACCACCACTGCCCATCTTTTCTAGATTTTGGGGGATGTCATTATCATTATTATTTACTTTTTCATGGGAGGATAAACTAAGCTCACAAGGAACTTTTTGAAAGATAACTCTGAAGCAAAGAAAAGTGTGGATTGAGAGAGATAAATTCTCAAGGCACTTTTGTTTTATTAAGAACACACTTACATTGGCTATTAGCCCTCTATTGGATGTAGGATTGGTAAAGATCTTTTCCCAATCTGTAGGATGCCGTTTTGTCCTATTTACACTGTCCTTTGCCTTACAGAAGCTTTGTAATTTTATGAGGTCCCACTTGTCGATTCTTGATCTTAAAGCACAAGCCATTGGTGTTCTGTTCAGGAACTTTTCCCCTGTGCCCATGTGTTCCAGACTTTTCCCCACTTTCTCTTCTATTAGATTCAGTGTATCTGGTTTTATGTGGAGGTCCTTGATCCACTTGGGCTTGAGCTTTGTGCAGGGAGATAGGAATGGATCAATTCGAAATCTTCTACATGTAGATAGCTAGTTGATCCAGCACAATTTGTTGACGATGCTGTCTTTTTTCCACTGTATGGTTTTAGCTCCTTTGTCAAAGATCAAGTGACCATAAGTGTGTGGGTTCATTTCTGGGTCTTTGATTCTATTCCATTGATCTACCTGCCTGTCACTGTACCAATACCATGCAGTTTTTATCACTACTGCTCTGTAGTACAGCTTGAAGTCAGGGAGGCTGATTCCCCCAGAAATCCTTTTATTGTTGAGGATAGTTTTTGCTATCCTGGGTTATTTGTTATTCCATATGAATTTGAGAATTACTCTATCTAAGTCTATGAATCTGACAGAAGGCTAATATCCAATGTATACAAGGAACTCAAGAAACTAGACTACAGAGATCCAAATAACCCTATCAAAAAAATGGGGAACAGAGCTAAACAGAGAATTCTCAACTGAGGAAACTCAAACGGCCGAGAAGCACCTAAAGAAATGTTCAACATCCTTAGTCATCAGGGAAATGCAAATCAAAACAACCCTGAGATTTCACCTCACACCAGTCAGAATGGCTAAGATCAAAAACTCAAGTGACAGCAGATGTTGGCGAGGATATGGAGAAAGAGGAACACTCCTCCATTGTTGGTGGGATTGCAAGCTGGTACAACCACTCTGGAAATCAGTTTAGCAGACCCACAGAATATTGGACATAATACTGCCTGAGGACCCAGCTATTCCACTCCTGGGCATATACCCAGAACATGCTCCAACATATAATAAGGACACATGCTCCACTAGGTTCATAGTAGTCATATTTATAATAGCCAGAAGCTGGAAACAGCCCAGATGTCCCTCCACAGAGGAATGGATACAGAAAATGTGGTACATTTACACAATGGAATACTACATAGATATTAAAACAATGACTTCAAAGGCAGATCTACCAGAATTACACCAGACTTTTCACCAGAGACTATGAAAGCTAGAATATCCTGGGCAGATCTCATACAGACTCTAAAAAAACACAAATGCCAGTCTAGGCTGCTATACCCAGCAAAACTCTCAATAATCATAGATGGTGAAACCAAAAATATTCTACAACAAATCCAAATTTGCACAGTATGTTTCCACAAACCCAGCCCTACAAAGAATAATACATGGGAAACGCCAACTCAAGGAGGGAAACTACACTCAAAAAAAAGCAAGAAAGTAATCTTTCAACAAACTCAAAAGAAGATAGCCACACAAGCAATATAAACAACATCAAAAATAACAGGAAATAACAATCACTATTCTTTAATATCTCTTAACATCAATGGTCTCAACTCCCCAATAAAAAGACATAGACTGACAGACTGGATCCATAAACAGGACCCAGCATTTTGCTGTATCCAGGAAACGCACCTCCGTGTTAAAGACAAACACTACCTCAGAGTAAAGGGCTGGAAAACAATTTTCCAAGCAAATGGCCCCAAGAAACACGCTGGAGTAGCCATTCTAATATCGGATAAAATTGGCTTTTAATCAAAATTCATCAAAAAAGATGAGGAAGGACACTTCTTACTCATCAAAGGAAAAATCTGCCAAGAAGAACTCTCAATTCTGAACATCTATGCCCTGAATGCAAGAGCTCCCACTTTCATAAAAGAAACTCTACTAAAGCTCAAAGCACACATTGCACCTCACACAATAATAGTGGGAGACTTCAACACCCCACTATCAACAATGGACAGATCTTGGAAACATAAACTAAACAGAGACACAGTGAAACTAACAGATGCTATGAACCAAATGGGTTTAACAGATATCTATAGAACATTTCATCCTGCATCAAAATAATATACCTTCTTCTCAGCACCTCATGGTACCTTCTCCAAAATTGATCATATAATTGGTCACAAAACAAACCTCAACAGATATAAGAAGACTGAAATAATCCCATGCCTCCTATCAGATCACCACGGATTAAGGTTGGTCTTCATTGGCCACAACAACAACAGAAAGCCCACATACACATGGAAGCTGAACAATGCTCTGCTTAATGATAACTTGGTCAAGGAAGAAATAAAGAAGGAAATTAAAGACTTCCTACAATTCAATGAAAATGAAAATACAAGTTACCCAAACCTATGGGACACAATGAAAGCAGTGTTAAGAGGAACACTCATAGCTCTGAATGCCTCCAAAAAGAAACTGGAGAGAGCATACACTAACAGCTTAACAGCACATCTGAAAGTTCTGGAACAAAAAGAAGCTAATACACGTAAGAGGAGTAGAAGGCAGGAAATAATCAAATTAAGGGCTGAAATCAACCAAGTGGAAACTAAAAGAACTATACAAAGAATCAACAAAACCAAGAGCTGGTTCTTTGAGAAAATCAACAAGATAGATAAACCCTTAGCCAGACTAACCAGAGGGCTCAGAGACAGTATCCAAATTAACAAAATTAGAAATGAAAACAGAGATATAACAACAGACTCTGAGGAAATTAAAAAAATCATCAGATCCTACTACAAAAGCCTATATGCAACAAAATTGGAAAACATGGAGGAAATGGACAAGTGGTTATTAGCCCAAAAGTTTGAAATACCCAAGAGTCACTTCGCAGTAACAGTAGTTCTGAGTGTGAAGTCCCAAATGGAGGGCTTGGAGAAAGGACTGAAGGAGTTGAGGGAGTGTGCAGCCCCAGGGAGGTAGTGACAGTGGCAACTGGCCTGACCCCCCGATACTTCTGGAGACTGATCCACCAACTAAAGAATACACATGGTGAGACCCATGGTGCTGGCCACAAATGCAGCAGAGGAGGGTCTTGTTATCCATCAGGGGGAGGAGAGGCCCTTGGGCCTGAGGGTGTTAGATCCCCCGGTATAGGAGAATGACAAGGAGGAAAGATGAGAGTGGGTGGGTGGGTGGGAGGGTGGGTTGGAGAATATCCCCATATTGGCAGGGGGAAGGCGGAGGGAATGGGGAGGTTCTAACGGGGAGATCTGAAACATTTGAAATGTAAATAAAATATGAAAATAAAAAATAAAAAAAAAATGAGCAATGAACACACACACACACAAAACAAAAACAAAAACAATGACCTCATGAAATTCGCAGGCAAATAGATGGATCTTGAAAATATCCTGAGCGAGGTAACGCAGTCACAAAAGAATGAACATGGTATGTACTCACTGTTAACTGGTTATTAGCCTAAAAGTTTGAAATACCCAAGAGTCATTTCCCAGCAGCAGTAGTGCTGAGTGTGAGGTCCCAGATGGAGGATTTGGAGAGAGGACTGAAGGAGCTGAGGGAGTTTACATCCCCAGGGAGGCAGCAACAGTGGCAACTGGCCGGACCCCCGATACTCCTGGAGACTGATCCACCAACCAAAGAATACACATAGAGAGACCCATGGTGCTGGCCACATATGTGGCAGAGGAGGGTCTTGTTAGCCATCAGGGGGAGAAGAGGCCTTTGGGCCTGAGAGTGTTAGATCCCCCAGTAGAGGAGAATGCCAAGGAGGGAAGAAGAGAGTGGGTGGGTTGGTGGGTAGGTGGGTAGAGAATACCCCCATAGTGGCTGGGGGAGGGGGGAGGAAATGGGGAGGTTCCAAAGGGGAGATCTGGAAAGTGGGAAACATTTGAAATGTAAATAAAGTAGAAAAAATAATTTTAAAATAAACAAATAAATAAATAAAAAGTACATGGACTTAGGAAGGGAAAGTGATTGGGGAGATACAGACAGTTGGAAGGGATGGGTTAGCACTCAGCTAATGGATGTCTGTGAGATATACCATTCTCAGGTGCAATAATAAAACTAATTTTATAAATAAGTAAAAAAAAAAAAAAAAAGAACACACAAGTAAACAAACATATACATAGCATACCAAAAATCATAAATATTATGTATACACATGTATGCAAAACACACACACAAAACACATGTATAAATGACATCTTCTCATATAAAAATCATACAAACATATAAATTTAGCATATACATATATTTACCACTCACATGCCTGGACACACAAACACACACACACACCACACATATACACGCAGAATAATTAAAGCAAGGGAATGGATACACAAACACACACATATATATGAAGAGTATGTGTGTATGTGTGTGTGTGTGTGTGTGTGTGTCCATTCCCTTTGAAAATGATATACAGACTCAAAAAGCAATAATCACGTAAATGCATTCATATGATTTTCTTTCTGACTCCCTCTCACACAGAGAACACTGGCCAGCATTCTTAGCCTTCAGAAGAATGCTTCACACTCCACCTTTCATTCTACGATCTGACATTAGAAGGTCTTGACTCATACAGAACTTCCTTCAGCTAGAAATCACACCAAGTAAGCTATTTAGGTGTGAGGGCAGTGCTGTCCTCAATTTTGCAGATGATACTGTGATCACTTATACCTTAAATTAAGCAATACATTTTGCTTTCCTTGCTTTCATATAGCTTCTTATTAGAAATCATCTATTTTAAATCTAGACAGTGATAGTGTTCTGACCATATTGGACAACTCCAAGTCTAAGAATTCAGTAAAACTACATGGAGACCTTAAGTAAAGTTCATATTTAATTTCATACATTGTATAATAAATGTAGAAACATAAAGCTGATTATTTGTAATAATAATAATGTATCTGAACAACATAAAAATATTTATTCTTGAGTTGAAATGACTCCCCCCTCAATGCTTAATTATACCCAAAGTAAGGTTTGTGTTCATAAATTCCTTTTAAGGCTTCAGAAAATTCTGGAAAGCAAAACCACATTTCTGAGCAAACATGGTTTAAGTTTCACTGAGGGACCGTGAAAACTACATCCTGTGGAACACACACAGGGTATTTACAGGAAATGTGCTCTGAGATGCTGAGCTTGTTTGGTCTGAATGGAAGATCACATTTTCATATTTTAAGGTCAAATTACATCAGCTTCATTCCAGTAAAAAAAAAGCATCATCCTAGAATGTTAATATCTTTAAAGCCTCAGAGCCTCACTATTGTGATCTCTCAGGATAATTCACTGAGGACCTGACTGATGAGCTGCAGTAGCCATTTAATACCCGAGTTGTGCCGAGGAGAAAGGATTTCCAGGATAAACCATTTGCAGGAGAAATTCAATCTACAGCCTTTATTTTCAGAACATACACTTAGAGTAGAAGAAAGAAACCTCCAACACACACAAATACATATGCCTCCTGTCTTCTATGTATTTCACATTATTGAGCTAATTTGGAACTTTGGCCTTTGTGATTAAATAAAGTTATTTCAATGAAAGAAATGTCCAAAGTAATTTATCTTAGTGTCCTCTCTCCACACTTTTTCCCATTCTTGCTGTGGAGTTTGTGGTATTGTTATGTTTACAGGACCACACACAAAATATATTCAAGAATCATTTCCTGAGCCCCACTCTGCCAAGTTAAGAATGAGAAAAACACTGCAGGAGGTTTCACATTTGTCCTCAGTGTGTGTGAAATCCAGCTGGAGAGATATGGTACTTATGGGACTATCTAAGAAACAAAATCACAGTCAAATGAATGATCAGGGTGGTACCCATGGCTCTAAGAACACAAGCTGGAGATGAAAAGAATCTTGCATCCTTCCAACAACAGGAAATGAAATTCCCACTTCAGGTGCATAAACTTGAATTCTGTTGAGGGATGTTTTGGCTGTTGTAGCAGATGTTTGAGACCCCATGCTACAAATAAGGAGTGTTAACGATTACAGGTGGTTATCACACCAAATTGACAAATAACAATAACAAAAATTCCATAAAAACCTGAGTGGCTTCTGTGAGGTTTGCTGGCGTATTTTCAAACTGCAAAAGGTTATTCATAAATTATCTTTCTAGTTGATTTCTTATTATTTTGTTTGCTAGTGAAATGTTTTAATGAGCATCGACACCACCTTGATGCAATAGGGAGCTAGTGTTATTTGTGGAAAACAGGTTAGGTTATTGCTGAAGGACATACCTTAGTGAAAGATGTTTTCACCCCAGCAAAACATCAGTGATCTCACAAATCTTCTGGTGACTTGGGGACAGCCACAGCAACTATCAAAGCAGGAAGGCTTGGGTCCCTGTGGACTTTTCCTCAGAGTCATACAGATGACTCTTTCAGAGTCCTCCAGGTACATTCTGAACAATCATCTTCCTTTTTCATTCTGCTAGTGTGTGCAGCTTGAGTCTCTTGCACAAAATCACATCCATCTCTGTCATATGTAAGGGTCAAACTGGATGATAGACAGCTCTCCCGCCCACACCTATGGGGAAGGAAACCACAGTTAATATTCCTGCTGTAGACTGAGCAACCTAGTTCTATAGGTTAAGTAAATGCTGTATCAAAATTGCCAGCCTACAGGGGTGTACTTGCTAGTTTTGTGTGTCAACTTGACACAAGCTGGAGTTATCACAGAGAAAGGAGCTTCAGTTGAGAAAATGCCTCCATGAGATCCAGCATTAAGATATTTTCTCAATTAGTGATCAAGGTGGGGGAGGGTCCCTTGTAGGTGGTACCATCTGTGGGCTGGTAGTCTTGGGTTTTATAAGAAATCCAGCTGAGCAAGCCAGGAGAAGCAAGCCAGTAAGTAGCATTCCTCCATGGCCTCTGCATCAGCTCCTGCTCCTTGACCTGCTTGCGTTCCAGTCCTGACTTCCTTTAGTGATGAACAGCAGCATGGAAGTGTAAGCACAATAAACCCTTTCCTCCCAAACTTGCATCTTGGTCATGATGTTTGTGCATGAATAGAAAACCTGACTAAGACAAGGGGAAATAGCACTATGTACCATTTGCAGGATACCGATCATGTTCTTTTTCTTCAATACTAAAGGATTAACTAATGCTTTTTTTTTTTTTTTTCCACAGAATTCAAGTGGCTAAATAATCTGCCCAAGGCCATACATACAGTAAGAGGTAAGACTTTAGGATTCTATATCATTGTTATCTGCTCTGGGGTTGAAAACAGCCCACAGGAGAATTTCAATTTTTCAATTGAAGCAACATAAAAACATGGTGATCTACTAAGTAGTAACTGTATTGAATTAATACTGAGAAACATTGATAAAAAGAAAATGCTCTTTGGAAGTCCAGCTGATATTAATTTGTGTGTGAAGAGGCTAAGGAAGGAGCCCAGAGCACACACTGGAACTTCATTTAAATAGTACAGCACCCTACCTGAAGTGGACTATAATACAGAGCATGGCTTTTTCTAAGATAGTAATTTCACATGCATGCAAACCTTCTCAGAACCTCAGTATGGAAGTTGATTATTTATCCAGCTATGCACAGTACCTTCTAGAGTGTACTGAGTGAAAATCTGAACCCAATTGTATTATATATCTGTATGTTTCCTTGATGAGCAGTTAGTCAAAAGTCACAGATTTCAAGTAAAACATTTCAAAACCATTGTGCTATCAGTAAGAAAATAGATGTTTAAAAAAAAGAAAGAAAATACGTGTTACTAAAAAACTACAAAAATTGCATGCCCTTGAAACAGAATGAAGAAAAATGAAAAGTGAAAAGATTTTTTTCTTACATAATATCAATCTTACTCTGTTCCAATTGCAATTTGAATGTAATGTAAACTAGATTATGAAAGATTCTCAGCATTTTACATGAAATATCATGTCATTCTTTTGATTTTTACCTCTTTCATCCCTCTCTGTGGAGGCATTGATTTCAGAGTAACATAGTCGTTGAGATTGGTAATAGTGTTGTCAACTTGACAGAATCAAGAAACATCTAAGAAACAATTCTAGGTATACCAGTGGGGGATTATCTTGATTATAACAACTGAGGTGAGAATGCACACCCACTGTGTGACCCATTCCCTACCAGAATCCTAGATTTCATAACCTGGTAAAAATGAACTGAATAGCTGGAAGCAGTAGTCATTCTCTGCTGCCGTGGCAGCTGCTTTCCCTTTTGATTATTTTGTTTTTAATTATAGGCGTGTGTATATGTGGTGAGGGGACATGAACACATGCACACTGAACCTAGATGAGGAGTATCCGCTCCCCGGGCACTGGAGTAATAGTCATGAGCCATCTGATGTGGGTGCAGAAAACTGAATGCTGATCTTCTACAAGAACAGTATGTGTTCTTGATCATAGAGTCATCTCTCCAGCTCTTCCTCTGCTTCTTGGCTGCACATGCTTTGTGATCTGCTCCCTCAAGCTTTTATCCCTGTAATTTCCTTGTCTTGTTGGACTAAAACCTGAAACTGTGATTCAAATAAACCCTTCCTCCCTTGTATTCCTTCCTCTCTGGTATTTGATCACAGCAAAAAAAAAAACAAAAAATGTTTGATAACAAATGAGAGAAAGCAACTTGTTCATTTATCTAGAGAGTATCAGACTATCTTCTTTGATCCTGAAGGATATTGTTAACCAATCAACAATCCTTACCATTAGGAAACACCTATTCTAGTGATGGGAAAATAGCCAAAAAGACAAATAAAACAGAGTATTATTAAACAGTTTGCAAGAATAAAAATAGAGATAGTAAGTACCTGCGATGCAATTTTAAATGTAGTAATTATTTAACATGAGATCTCATGGAATCCAAAGAATTGCTGCAAATTTCCTGAGGTTTCCATAATGAATTACCAGGCACTAAGTTTTCTTTGCTTGTAGGTTCATTTTCCCATGTCCACATTTCTTTTTTTGTTGTTGTTTCTGTTTTTTTTTTCTTTCTTTTTGATTCATTTATTTTATAAGTGTTTTGCCTGTATATATGTATCTACACATGTGCACAATGTGTGTGCCTGGCACCCACAGAAGTCAGAAGAGGGTGATAAATATTCTGGAGATGAAGGTACAGATTGTGAGTCACCAAACGGGTGCTAGGGATCAAGCCTTGGTCCTTTGCAAGAGCAACAAATGCTCCCAACCATCTGAGCCATCTTTTCAGCCCTTAAATTTCCTCTTTTTGTAAGGTTGTGGGAAAAGGAAACTAATTTTCCTTTTGACCTCATCTTAGTTTGATCATTATAAAGGCCCTATTTCCAAATAAGATCATATTCATAGGTAATAGTGATTCAGATCTCACCATCTACTGAGAAGTGACAATTCAACCTATGAGAATAACAATTCAAAGTCCTGAGAGTACTTGATGGAGGGAGGAATCATTAAAGAGTTGATTGCTTTCATCAGGGAATGGTGATGATTCCTGTTTCTATATTTAATAAAGGCTAATTTCAGGCCTACAAACATCCATAATGAATTATTTAATGTGAGCCGGCAAAAAAAAAAAAAAAAAAAAAAAAAAAAAAAGTGCCTATTGAACACAGATGTTGTTTTCTGCTCCTATTGCATTTGGGCTATAAAATAAGAAAGGAATTAGTACTCTCTTGGGACACAAGGCCACACAAAGTCATACAGGCGAAGGTGTCCTTAGCCTACCCGGAGCAAAGCTGCCTACAATGAGCTAGTACCTATGCCAGGAGTGGCCCAGACTCAACTGCTTTGTTTTTATTAAAAATAAGGATAGTTTCTTTCCATGAAGAAAACAGAAAATATTATCAAACTAAATTTTCCCCTCTGCCAATAAGGTAGGGATAATGGGCATCATATGGAGCAAGCTGATCACATAAATCACAGCTTTGAAGCACAATATCTGAGTGTTTCCCAACTGAACACTCCTTTTCTGTATGAATTAAAAATGTCTAAAGGGGGGTTTATTAGAAGGAGACTATCAAAGCTTTTTATGAACATGCTTCCTCTTTTGATCTATATAATTTTCAAAAAGTGTTAGACATCTCATGATTTCTAGCACAACTGGAATTTTAAATCCAAGAATCAGAAGGAAAAAATGCAAATAGAAAATAATACATGATTCTGAAGCCGTATCTATTTTACCACAATTAGTCATTAAGCACAGGAAATGAATTTCAGCAAACAGCCTACTTTACCTAGCATTTTATCAGATGAAAAGCTCCAGGAAAAAAAGGACATTTTTAATATCTCCTAACGCAAATTCCAGTCTATTAGCTACAAAACTACAATAAGGTGAATCTTAGCTTTCTGACTGGTTTCAGGGAGCAAAGAACAATTGCATATTGGTGAGATTTTCTTCAAATAATTCAGTTTTACATGTCAATTTCCTGCTTATCAAGTATTATCTATGTGAGTTTTCAGTCTTACCCAAGAGAAAAACATTTAAGACACAGATAATACTTATAAATATAACTACTTTGAATATATATATGCCTTAGAGATGATCATAGTCTTCGGAAGACATACTTGTGGATCACTGAGCCAGAACAGGTCTGAAATGATTATTTATTCCTGAGACCTCTCTTCAAGTACCTTAATATTAAGATCCAAAATATTGGGAGACTGTTTTTCAGAGTCTATTAAAAGCCTTGTGACAAAAGTTCTGGTGCCTCCATGGAGGTGACAGATTATCAGAGGGTAAAGACAATGTCCTTAAGATGCCTGGTTTCTAATATAATTCTAACTGCATTCTCAAGACCTTTGTACTCACAGACAAATGTAGCTCTCACTTGGCATAAAAAGAAAAAGCTTCTCTTTTTTTTTCAGACTTGAGTGTCTTGAGACTGTTACAGAAATCTACAACTTGTCAAAATGCAGACAAGTGACCAGGAGGTATCAGGCCTCAATTGGTGCATCTGCCCTACACGTAAGACTCAGGCAATATCATGGAAGATGAAGTGGAAATATTAAAAGAGCCAGAGGCCCAGAATTTCTGTTGCAAGATAGTGTCTTATATATAATAGGTATTCTGTACCTGTGAAATCTCAGCAATATGGTTACCAGAAACAAGACCTGCATAATGACTGTCTCAGTTCGTGTGCCAACATGGATGGAGGGAATTTCATAAAGCCTTGTTCCTAAATGAAGAACTTGGGAGGGATGGGGCAAAAGGTATGGTGGAGGTGACATAAGTATAGTACTTGTGTATGAAAGTCTCAAAATATTAAAATTAAAGTACATAAATAAAAATAAATTTTATGAAACAGAGCAACTCAGTTTTCCTGCTTCGTTGCAAATATCTTTGAAATGGGTGGTTGCAGCATCAGGATATTTAATAGATCATGGTCTGTTTGTTTTCTTGTTTGTTTTTTAAAGATGCCTGGTTTGGTGATTTTAAGAAGCTGTAATAGAACAATGAAATAATAATTGGTTCTCTCTCTCTCTCTCTCTCTCTCTCTCTCTCTCTCTCTCTCTCTCTGTCAAGCTACTCGACTATAGAATATTCAAAAGAGGCCAAGATACCTGTTCAGGTTAGCTTGAATTTCTCTAACAAAATGCAACAGACTAAGTAACACAAATTGCTGATTAATTTTGTAATAGATCTGGAGGCCAGAAGTCCTGGATGAAGTTGGCTGAACATAGTTTCCTCTGAGAACCATACAAGACATCCTGCTGCAGATATCCCCTTTGACTTACAGATAATCATCTTCTCACTGTACCTCGATATGGTCTTTGCTTAGAACTTACGAAGTTAGAGTCTCTCTCTGTGTTCTATTCTCTTATCAGGACATTAATGAAATTAGGGATCATACTAAAAACTTCATTTAGCTTAATTACTTCTTTAAAATTCCTGTGGTACATTGACACTCTGTGATGTTAGAGGTTAGAGTTTCAGCATAGGAATTTGAGAAGGGGATTGTGCAATATGTCCCATAAATGCGTGGTAGGTGGTAAGGGGGTGAATAGGAATGGTCCCCACAGGCTCATATATCTAACTACTTGGTCCCAATTGTTGGAACTGTTTGGTGGCCTTGTTAGAGGAGGTCTGTTACTGGGGTGTGGGGGGAGGCCTTGAAGTTCCAAAGGCCCATGTTGTTCTCTGTGTGTTCTCATTGCCTCATACTTTTAGATCAAGATGTGAGCTCTCAGCTACTGCTCCAGTGCCATACCTGCCTGCCTGCTTGCATGGTCTTCATGGTATCTCAGCAAGCAACACAAAAGTAACTAAGACAGGTGAAAATGATCTGTTAGGCTTGATAGTCATGATTCACCATCCTGAACTGTTTCATATTCTTTCTGCTTAAAGGATAAAAGTAGACTTTGTCTTACTTGTAAGAGCCGCAACATTGTCATCTCCCTTAATGAAGGAAGAATGAACAAAGCATGGATCATAACAGCAATATCAACCTTCGTCTGTGCTTGAAAGTTGCCAGTCTCCCCCTCTCTCCTTTCTGCTCCTTGCATCAAAAGCTACATGGATTGTAAGATTAGTCTTTAGATATCGTAGCCCATGTGCAATCTAATTTCAGATTTAAAGCCTTACCCAACACAGATAAGAGCTATTTTGGCTGGTGTTTTGTTTATGTCTTTCTCACTGGCAAGTGTTTTCTGTATGAGCAGGGGTTTATCACATGTAAAAGGTTTTTCCAGGTCTCAGCATGCTAATGGATAGTCCTCAATTATCCAATTAAAACTTGCTGAATGAGAGAATGTTCCTTCATACTGGGGGAGTTCTAGAGCTAGGACTGTTAAGGAAAAGTTCTGTGATTACAGAATCACTGCTTCGGGCTTTTCTGAGTAACTTAGATCTTCTACCCATTCAAGACAGGGGAAAGGGAGTTTGATGTGATCATAAATCATAGTTATTTCGTGTTTTCCCCACTCATCTTTTTATTTTATTTTGTTTTATTTATTTTTTTGATACTTTATTTACATTTCAAATGCTTCCCCCTTTCCAGATCTCCCTTTTGGAATCTCCCTATTCCCTCCCCCCTCCCCTGCCTCTATGGGGGTATTCCCCCACCCACCCACTCTCAGCTTCCCTCCTTGGCA
Source organism: Rhynchomys soricoides (assembly GCA_019843965.1). NCBI lineage: Eukaryota > Metazoa > Chordata > Mammalia > Rodentia > Muridae > Rhynchomys > Rhynchomys soricoides. Next base: position 1,137,302 of record JADRCH010000099.1, on the reverse strand, counting down.
TTCTCCTACATTGGGGCATGGATTTACAATATTTTCTTATCTAGCTGAAGGATACAATTCTGAAAATGATTGATTTTTCCACTGATTAGATTTTCTTTTGGTTTAATTTGTCTGAATTCTAATTATGAAAGAGCCTTCCTATAAAGTCACTGGTGATAAGACACTAAATTCATTAAAGTAATAGAACTTCTCAAACTTTACATGCCACCAAAAGCTTTTGTATTTTCTAATTATGCTGCATTGCATTAAAATTCTCAAGGAAGTGATGCAAGGACACTGTCCTCCTGGTTTGTGAAGGACCACTTGCTTGCCCATAATAGTGCATGGCTGAAAGGAGATAATATATTATCTCTAATGTGATCCTTTGAAACTGCAAAGTCATTGTGTATGCAAAATCCTGTGTGCTAGAGTAAGGATTCCTTAACACATCCCTACTTGCCAAGACTTTCAGAAAGGAAAAAAAGGCATTCCAGAGGCACCAGAGGTGTCACACAACTTCAAGAGGAATCCCAGAATCAACAAAGCTCTCTGTCTTTCACTTCTTCCCGGCTTCCAAGGTAATGAAGGTGGTAGGCTTTACCAGGTCTAATGATCCCAGCCCCATGGGTACCAGGGATGGAAAGTACAACAGGAAGCAGTGGGAAAGATTGGTTGCAGTTTTCATAATCACACTCACATTCTCAGGATAGAGATTACATTACCTAAAGGGAAATTCTTTCAACCAAAAAGTTAAGCTTCCAGGAAGCTAAAAACTCATAAGCTGGGTCTTTCCTGTAAAGCATCAAACCTTGATCATTCCCCACTCAGGAGAGCTTATCTGCAGGAATTCTTGCCTATGGCGGAGGCATTATGAAAGAAGGGAACTCAGTGCTCTTTTCTTAAGACATAGTCCTGAAGTTCTCCCTCACTCTTCCTCCGAACTCACTGTGTTTATAAGTACAAACTATGACTCTGGGTATGCAAATTCTGATACCATCAGCACAAGTGAAGCAAAACAAAACAGAGGGGGAAAAAAACCTTCATCCATCTGGACTTCCATATGCTTGAATGTTGGTTATAGAGCAATGTGATATGGATACCAGCTATGCTCTGAGCTTCTTTAGACAAGTATTCTTTCTAGTCGATAAACCTTTGCAAGGATTAAAGTCTAATCAGTCCAAATTATCTGTCCTGAGTTTGACCATTCACTGCACAGACTTTCTGGGTTTACCCCCAATCAGATTCTTTATCCTATAGACCAAGTGAATCAATAGGAGAAACCTGACAAGTAGAAATGTTGGTAAGTTTAGCGTGATGAGGATGCTGGATACATGAGCAGGTAAGCAATACCTGGAAGATCATGGTAAATAACCAAGAACCAGATTGTAAGTGGCCTCACAGGCTACAGTGGCCTCACAGGCTACAGTGGCCTCACAGGCTACAGTGGCCTCACAGGCTACAGGGTTAGTGCTACCATTTGATGATCTGCAAGTTTTTGAAGTAGTGTAAGGATTTTTGTTAGAATGGAATGTTTTCATGAGTAGACAGTGGACAGGAGCAATAAACGGATGAAAGGGAGACAAACCCGTTGACACTGTTTCAGCGGAGACATGAAGACAAACTTCAGCAATTCCAAAAGTGTGCAATGGAAAGACTAGATTGGGGTCAGGCTTATACACTGGGAAAATTACCCTCTTCCCTTTGAGGAAACTCAAAGAAATACTTCCTCCTTTGTTTTAATGAGATAGTTTAGCTGGTCTAGCACTCACTATGTAGCCTAGGTTGGCCTTGAATTTGTCATTCTCCCTCCTCAGCCTGCCAAACACTAGAATTACAAGACTACACCACCACATCTGCATTATGAATAATAATATTAAGGGGGAATTTGGAGACACTTATGGAAGATAACTATTAAAAAGGAGGTTCTTAATATTGTACATAGGGCTTCCTTATCTTATAGGACAGCAACCTTTAATACAGTAATTTCCCATCTTAACATATACATTGCCTCTTTATTATTTTTAAATGCCAGACTTTTCTGTGTCCTAATTTATTCTTTTATGCTGGCTCTAAAACATGCCCTTGATTTTTGTCCCTTTTCGTTTCATTTCTAATGGTGCCTCTGAATTCCACCTCTAAAAGCTACGGTAACAGCCTTGACCACCAGCCCTATAATACACTTCATAATGAAATGAAAACTAAATGGATTTCAATGATCAAGTTTAAATGATTCTAGGTCCTCTTATACAGACATCCTTTCAAAGTGGAGAGCACATGATAGCCTTTGTGCCAATTCCTCAAAGAGACATTTAGGAGCACACTTTTCTCCTAAAAATGTAACCCTCATGTTAAAATCCCACTAATGTTACCTGAAAGAATTTAAAAGATTTGTGACTCAGCAGGCAGGATTAAGAAACAAACACTGTCATATAATTTACAAAAAAAAAAAAAAAAGTGTCATACTAACAAAAACTCTTGAATGATCCTCAGGAAGAATAATAAAGTGTCCCAAAGACCTTCACCTGTTAGAAAGAATGGAACAACTGGGCTGAACACTGGTTGTAGGTCAGCAGGTTCAAGATCAGCCCTTAGAAGCAGCTTCATAAGAGCCTTAGGGTGTGATTTGAATTAGCTAGATGTACTGACCTTAGCAGAGCTTCCTGCTGGTGCTCAGGGATGCACAGCTGGGCACTGAGAAAGGCAGGATCTTACACATTCGAAGTAAGTAGCAAGAAGCGTGAGACGTGTTTTTAAGAGAATTGCCAGTTCCTAAAAAATAAGTGAAAACCATCTAATATATTCAGTGAAGATTCTCAAGCAGCTTGGACACCAATTCATTTCATCGGAGAAGCAGGTATTTCTAATTTCCCGTTGCTTTTCTGTCTGTTATGAAATAGATCATGGGGTACAAAAGAACTCCTTTTGTTCGACCGCACTGTGACATGGGAGCGGCAGCTTCAGAAGCCCTCACCTGTATTCGTGATAGGCTGTGCTCAGCAACAGGCTCTCAGGAAGCAAACAAGCTTGTCAGCTCACCAAAGAAGCAGCAGACCGGCTGTCACTTTATTGCACAACATTTAGCGTTTAATTTTATTCCAAGACATGAGAACAGGAGTCCAATACCAGCTCTAATTTTTCCTAAGTAGCACAATAGAACTGAGATTCTCTGAGTCACGAAATAAATGTGATCACAGTAGCTGCAATAGAAAATATATATACTACATATATTCTCAGATGTATATTCTCATATATATGCATCTATATATCATTATTTAAGTTCTCACAGACATACACACCAGCCACTCACTCAAGGCCAGATATTTCAGTGGGCCTTCTTAATTGTGTCTGCAGTCGTAAATGCCAGCTTCCATTTACACCAGTATAAGACACATTTCAAAAGCAAATTGGATACCTGCATGAACAAGCAGGCAGTTAGGCAGCTAATTACTGTTTGCAATTCAATTACCTAATTACTGTGGGCAAGTGCAAGTTGTTTGTGCAAGCAAACAGTCCCGCCCACAAATATTGCTGATTTGATTAAGAAGGCTTAGGTGCAAAGATCCATGTTCACGCTAGTGCCTTCACAGGCTCAATAATTTCCCCACCCTGGGCCCAGACAGGTCCTGGTTAAATACTCCTACGAGATTGGATTAGAGTCAAGCCAGTCTAAGTAATCCTCACCAACCCATTCCCATGCCAAGCTGAAGGCTCTCCTGGAACTTCATCTTGCTACTCAAAGTGTGGTCTGGGGACCAGAAGGCAGCATTAGCTTCCTCTTGGGAATTTAGCTAAAAGGCAGAATCTTGACTTCTTTCCTAGATCCACTGCATTAGAATCTGTAAGATGGCAAAGGGTACCTAGGTAATGCACACGGATCTTTGTGTTTGAAAAGCATCTCCCTAGAAAGTTGCTCGAGGAATAAGGTTTTCTTGGCACAGAGTTATACTGAGCTGTTTGTGTGAGGATTACTCTGTTTTTCTTTCAAATGAGAGAAAGGCTAGAGGAAGAGAGGAGATAACACTTCTCGGCTATAATGAGCAAACTGAGCAAATTTCTCTTCAAGTGAAATCCCAAATAGCCTTTCAGGAACAAATCCTATAATGCTAAACGTTCTTATGTGTGTGCAAGGAAGAGAAAGTGCAGATGAAGTGACAACCTTGTGGCGGATCCACAGGACATCTTTCCCATTCTCCATTCATTGAGGACTCCATGTCATATTTATCTTTATCTGTTACTATGGGTTCACCCACAGAATCACTCTGTGGATAATCCCAACCAGGGCTTGGATTCCAATTAATCCATCCAGTCTGTCTCCACAGAAGAACACAGTAGATGATTCTGTTTTCTGGGCTCTTCAGAGATAGGCTGCACTGATCCATTTGCCCAAACAGTACCGAAAGGATCTCTGTGCCGCCTCAGGGACAGACATTTTCTACTCCCAAATAGACTGCTTCAATGATATCATCAATCTCTCTTGCTTTTGCATGGTATAGAACCTGAGCTCACTGCCACTTTAGGCAAAATTGTGCGGTTTGTCTTCATGATGTAGAGGGAAAAGAAGACATAGGAATCAAGGATCTGACCCCACCATTTACTAGTTGTGTGATATTGGAAAATGCCCTTAGGTTTCCATCTTTATCCCTAAAATGAGAGAGTTGAATTGATAGCTTTCTAATTCCCTTCCAGTTCTGGCAATAATTTGTCTCTAGTCCCAGCTTCTAAGTGTATTGTAACTGCCAGGTGTGTCTTTCGACTGTGTTAGGACCTTCTGGTTTCACAATGTGGAATTTATCAATGACTGCCTCACTACACTTTTCCACTGTAAATTGTATCTAATTTAGACCCTCCTTCAGCTAGAGTCCCTATGGACAGCCTTCCCAAAAATGTGCAGAGTATTAGCAGATAATTTAATCACATTATCTTCTTATGGAAGTTTTTGGATTTGGATGGCAAACTCTTTCCATAGCAGAGGATGCTGATGCAATGTTAAACTTGCATTCCTATTAAGGAAACTATGGCATTTCTATAAATAACTGAAGCCCTACTCATGAAACCATAAATAGCAAATCTCTCTATCTTTTCAGTTCAGCAGGAAGGTCCAGAAATTTTAACTCACTTCATCAAGGAGGGGCTACTAAAATTAGAATTAGTATGTCCTTCATCTTAACCATCTGTAAGGTCCTCTTACTGTTATCCTTACGCTGCAGTTTGTGGTACAATGACCGATCAGCATGACAATGAACTTTTGTTTCCTGAAAGGTGAAGGGCAGTCCAGATCTCAGACAGAAAAGTATGCATGTCACTTCAGGGTTCCTTCCATAAAGAAAAAAGAAAGTGCCTTTCCCAGTGACCCTTTGTAGCCATAACCCAAGCTAAAGTTAGTAGGCTCTTACACTAAAGCAACCATTCAACAACTCAAAAGAGAAAGACAATGCTGCTGGAAGCGCAGAGTCTGATGCAAGGCAGGAGAGGCTAGGGCAGGCCCCAAGAGATCAGCTGCTCTACTCCCAAAGCTCTCAAGGTCAATGACTTAATGCCATTCTCCTGGACTAAACTGGACTCAACCAGATGACCTCTCATTGCCACCAGATTCTGAAAACCCTTAGAAAAAACATGATCTATGAAAATAATGAGCCCAAGCTAAATCAGAGTTCATGAGGCACAAGTAAAACCCCATATGTGGATCCCAACACAATCGGGTGCTTAGAAACTGATAAAGTTTGAAAAATCCAGAAAATATTTTTTAACTTTGAAATGGCTAACTTCATTCAAGGAGCATTACTCTATATTCATTTGAATATAGGTTAAGCAAAGCTATCATTATACATGTTGGTTGGTTAGTTCCCCACCCAACATGTTACATTCAACTTTGGTACCACACTTAAGATGAACATAAGCGAGAAAAAATAGGCCTGCAAGAAAATCTGTTAAGCAGTGAGGAGATTTGAACCTTGACATGTGTCCTCACAGGACAGGGTGCGAAATGCTTAGTCCTTGGAAAAATACAAAGGCCCCAGGTGACCGGGTGCCAACATAGAGGACTGTCATTTTGTAGAAGAGCTGGCTTATTTAGTATAATCCCAAAGAGCAGAGGCAGCATCAGCATGAGGGAGATGCACAGTGGAGGGACTTCATCCAAAGGCTGAAGAGCCTCCTGAGGTCACTCAGCAGAGCAGTTCAAGCCCTTCTGTTTGTTCTCTGGAAGTGGTCCAAGCATCTGATGAGCAAATGAACAAGGTGACCCATACCATCTCTTTCCAGCTCAAAGTCCAGAATGGAGAAAAAAGGTAGGGGAAAATGAACAGTGAATGGGAGCAAATGCCAGGCGTTTTTTTTGCTGCTTTAAACAAACCCTTGCTTTATCAGCAATGGCAGTGAATCATTTATTTTTTTTACAGGATCATATTTTATTAGATGTTGATAACATATGCAGGTGACACTGCCACAGAATTTCAACCACTTGGGCCTTCTCAGTGGGATTGAGGCAAGCTTATCATTACCTATTAGTGAGTTTTATTTTCTGCTAATGAGATAAAAATATTTTGTAATTATAACTAGAAAACTTTTTGTTTTTCTGCACCTAATATGTGAACTTTTCCCACGCCTCTTCTTTAAGGTCAATCATATCCCATTAGCAAATTTTATTTTTACCAGATCAGTTAAACATATATTATTGCATTAATGACAAATCTCGTAATTAAATTACATGAAAAAGTATTGTGTCCTTGTATTATTGCTGGTTTCTCTGCCGTTGTTAGTGTAACTTTCATTTATTAAGATGTGACTGTCATCAGTAGTGTGGCCATCTGTGTTACTAATATAAAAAAAGCAAAACAAAACCTGTTCCTTTAATCTTACATACATGGCCTCCCCTCCAAAAATCTAATGGTCGGCTTAGTCTGACTTGCCCAAGAGACAAGAACTCTTCTGATTTTAAAAGTACTCATTTTGAGAATTTTAGGTTTGCCTTTTCTCTGTAGACCTTGGGAAAAATCTCTAAAATTCTGACAATAAACATCATAATCAAATGTGCAGATGTCCACAGCTATTAGTTAGCAAAGATACTGAGATTATCAGAGAAAATGTCCCTAGGTAGTTTGTCTCACAATTGTGTGCTTTGGAACTGTACAGCGCTACCTACCAAAAGACTGAAGACAAAGGGAAGGAAGATGTCAGTCTGCAAGGCAGTGATCATTTTTCATACATAATTAGAGCACCAAACTACTAATTCTGTCCCTAGGATTTATGGAAAGACAAAAACATAAACTTATATTTTTTAACAGCTCAGAGGCAAAGTAAGACTTCAGTACTCTTAGGAAGGAGCTTACGAAGAAATTGTAAAGAGTATAAACAGAGATATAAAAATGCCAGGATCCATTTTTGTAACCTAGTTTGAGGTTTTGTGTATGTTATATTTAACCTAATTACTAAAGAGAGTTGGTCAGCTCATACCTGATGAAGAGACAAAAGTATTCTGCTTTGGACCAATAGGAATTTCTTTTGTTGTAACAACTTCTGAAAAGTATACACTGCCCTGTAACCCTCTCCAGAGCCTCCCAAAAGTGTTTATTGATCGAATGACTGTTGTTTCCCAGGGAGTTTACCCTTTTAAGGACTCATAATTTTAAATGGCCTCTATTTTTTTAACCAGGCATTTATGAGTAGCTTATGGAAGGAAGAAGAACACCCAGAACAAAATAGTCAAACATAAAGTTCATGCTCTTGTTTCAGAGGCCATGGGCTTTTACTAAGGCCCTTTAACTCCTAATTGCTGATTTTTTAAAGCAACCCTCTGGCCTTCTGGTTTCCTTCTGTGGCCAGGGGCCTCAGTCTGTGCCACAGAGCTCCATAACCAAATAGGGAGAAAGCTAGCATCCCAGGAGTGTGGACAAGCCTGTGCATGGAAGTAAGATGAGCACCAAGGCTCATCGGGACCCACCCGGAATCCTCAGGACACAGGGACCCACAAGCAGACTTCCGGTTTACACCTGTGGTCTGTGCCATGCGGCTCCATACACAAATAAGCACAAGAAAGAGCTACCCTCCCAGGAGTGTGGACAAGCCTGTTATGAGGGTAAGGCCAGTACCTCTGCTCAGAGAGACCCACCCAGAACCCTCAGGACACAGGGACTGAGAAGTGGCCTTCCATTTTCCTTCTGCTGCCAGGGAGCTGATCCTGTGACACAGGGCTCCATACTCAGTGCCAGGAGAGAGCTGGTCTCCCAGGAGTGCCAATATACCTTTGAGCACAGGAAGATCACCACTTCTGTTCAAATTCCTCCATCAAGAGGGACCCTCAAACAGCCATCAGGACACAGGAACCAAGGAACAGCTGGAGACAGGATCCTTCTGATTTCTGTCTGTACCCCAGCACTGACACTGTACCACAGCTCTTCACACCCAAAGTTCTCTCAGAGAGAGCTGGTCTCCAAGGAGCACTGACTCAAAGGCTTGCAGGAAGGACAAGGCACAGTCAGAGAGAGCAAGACCAGCTAAAACCAAAGATAACCAGATGGCAAAAGGCAAGGACAAGAACATAAGGAACAGAAACCAAAGCAACTTGGAATCATGAGAACCCAGTTCGCCCACCACAGCTAGCCCTGGATACCCCAACACACCAGAAAAAGAATACTCAGATTTAAAAGCACTTTTCATAATGATGATAGAAGACTTTAAAAAGGAAATAAATAGCTCCCTTAAAGAAATACAAGAGAACACAGGCAAATAGCTAGAAGCCATTAAAGAGGAAATACAAGAAAACACAATCAAACAGGCCAAGGAAATGAACAAAACCACCAGGATCTAAAGGTGGAAATAGAAACAATAAAGAAACCACAAAGGGAGACAACTCTGAAGATAGAAACCCTAGGAAAGAGATCAGGAGTCACAGATGCAAGCATCACCAACAGAATACAAGAGATAGAAGAGAGAGTCTTAGGTGCAGAAGATACCATAGAAAACATTGACACAACAGTCAAAGAAAATGCAAAATGCAAAATGCAAAAAGCTCCTAACACAAAACATCCAGGAAATCCAAGACACAATGAGAAGACCAAACCTAAGGAAAATAGGTATAGAAGAGAGTGAAGATTCCCAATTTAAAGCATCAGTAAATATCATCAACAAAATTATAGAAGAAAACTTCCCTAACCTAAAGAAATAGATGAACATAAACATTCAAGAAGCCTACAGAACTCCAAATAGATTGGACCAGAAAAGAAATTCCTTTTGTCACATAATAGTAAAAACATCAAATGCACAAAATAAGGAAAGAATATTAAAAGCAGTAAGGGAAAAAGGGCAAGTAACATATAAAGGCAGACCTATCAGAATTGCACTAGACTTCACACCAGAGAGTATGAAAGCTAGAAGATCCTGGACAGATCTCATACAGACCCTAAGAGAACACAGTGCCAGACCAGGCTGCTATACCCAGCAAAACTCTCAATAATCATAGATGGTGAAACCAAGATATTCCATGACAAAACCAAATTTATACAATATCTTTCCACAAGCCCAGCCCTACAAAGGATAATAGATGGAAAACACCAACACAAGGAGGGAAACTACATCCTAGAAAAAGCAAGAAAGTAATTTTTCAACAAATCCAAAAGAAGATAGCCACACAAACATAAAACTAACATCAAAAATAACAGGAAGCAGCAATCACTATTCCTTAACATTTCCTAACATCAATGGTCTCACTTCCCTAATAAAAAGACATAAGCTAACAGACTGGATACATGAACAGAACCCAGCACGTTCCTGCATACAGGAAATGCACCTCAGTATTAAAGACAAACACTACCTCAGAATAAAGGGCTGGAAAACAATATTCCGGGAAAATGGTCCCAAGAAACAGGCAGAAGTAGCCATTCTAATATCGGATAAAATCGACTTTCAACCAAAAGTCATCAAAAAAGATAAGAACACTTCATCCTCATCAAAGGAAAAAATCTACCAAGAAGAACTCTCAATTCTGAACATCTATGTTCAAATGCAAGGGCACCCACATCCATAAAAGAAACTTTCCTAAAGCTCAAAGCACACATTGTACCTCACACAATAATAGTGGGAGACTTCAACACCCCACTATCATCCATGGACAGATCTTGGAAACACAAACTAAACAGAGACACAGTGAAACTAACAGAAGTTATGGACCAAATGGATTTAACAGATATCTATAGAACACTTCATCCTAAATCAAAAGAATATACCTTCTTCTCAGCACCTCATGGCACCTTCTCCAAAATTGACCATATAATTGGTCACAAACAAAGTCTCAACAGATATAAGAAGATTGAAATAATCCCATGTCTCCTGTCAGATCACTACGGAATAAGGCTGGTCTTCAATGGCAACAAAAACAACAGAAAGCCCACATACACATTGAAGCTGAACAATGCTCTACTGAATGATAACTTGGTCAAGGAAGAAATAAAGAAAGAAATCAAAGACTTCCTAGAATTTAATGAAAATGAAAGTACAACATACCCAAACTTATGGGACACAATGAAAGCAGTGTTAAGAGGAAAACTCACAACTCCGAGTGCCTCCAAAAAGAAACTGGAGAGAGCATACACTAGCAGCTTAACAGCACACCTGAAAGCCCTAGAACAAAAAGAAGCTAATACACCCAACAGGAGTAGAAGGGAAGAAATAATCAAACTCAGGGTTAAAATCAATCAAAAAGAACTATACAACGAATCAATAAAACAGGAGCTGGTTCTTTGAGAAAATCAACAAGATAGATAAACCTTTAACCAGACTAACCAGAGGGCACAGAGACAGTATCCAAATTAACAAAATCAGAAATCAAAAGGGAGATATAACAACAGAATCTGAGGAAATTCAAAAAGTCATCAGGTCATACTACAAAAGCCTATACTCAACAAAATTGGAAAATCTGGAGGAAATGGATAAGTTTCTAGACAGATACCAAATAACAAAGTTAAGGCAGGATCAGATAAACCATCTAAACAGTCCCATAACCCCTAAAGAAATAGAAGCAGTCATTTAAAGTCTCCCAACCAAACAAAAGCCCAGGACCAGATGGGTTTAGTGCAGAATTCTATCAGACCTTCAAAGAAGACCTAATACCAATACTCTTCAAACTATTCCACAAAATAATTCATTCTATGAGGCCACAGTTACACTGATACCAAAACTTCACAAAGACCCAACAAATAAAGAAATCTTCAGACCAATTTCCCTTATGAACATCGATGCAAAAATACTCAATAAAATTCTTGAAAACCGAATCCAAGAACACATCAAACCGATCATTCATCAAGATCAAGTAGGCTTGATCCCAGGGATACAGGGATGGTTCAATACCCAGAAATCCATCAATGGAATTCACTCCATACACAAACTCAAAGAAAAAAAAAACCACATGGTTATTGCATTACATGCTGAAAAAGCATTTGACAAAATTCAACATCCCTTTATGATAAAAGTCTTGGAAAGATCAGGAATTCAAGGCCCATACATAAACATAGTAAAAGCAATATACAGCAAACCAGTGGCCAACATCAAACTAAATGGAGAGAAACTTGAAGCATTCCCACTAAAATCAGGTACTAGACAAGGCTGTCCACTCTCTCCCTATCTATTCAATATAATACTTGAAGTTCTAGCTAGAACAATTAGACAACAAAAGGAGGTTAAAGGGATACAAACTGGAAAGGAGGAAATTAAAATATCACTATTTGTAGATGGTATACTTAAGTGACCTGAAAAACTCCACAGGAGAACTGTTACAGCTGATAAACCACTTCAGCAAAGTGGCCGGATATAAAATTAACTCAAACAAATCAGTAGCCTTCCTATACTCGAAGGATAAAGAGGCTGAGAAGAAAATTAAGGAAATGACACCCATCACAACAGTCACAAACAATTTAAAGTATCTTGGTGTGACTCTAACCAAACAAGTGAAAGATCTGTATGACAAGAACTTCAAGTCTCTGAAGAAAGAAATTGAAGAAGTCCTCAGAAGATCTCCCATGCTCATGGATTGGCAGGATTAATATAGTTAAAATGGCCATCCTGCTGAAAGCAATCTACAGATTCAATGCAATCCCCATCAAAATTCAAACTGAATTCTTCATAGACTTAGAGCAATTCTCAAATTCATATGGAATAACAAAAAACCCAGGATAGCAATAACTTTTCTCAACAATAAAAGGACATCTGGGGCAATCAGCCTCCCTGACCTCAAGCTGTACTACAGAGCAGTTGTGAAAAAAACTGCATGATATTGGTACAATGACAAGCAGGTAGATCAATGGAATAGAATTGAAGACCCAGAAATGAACCCACACACCTATGGTCACTTGATCTTTGACAAAGGAGCTAAAACCATACAGTGGAAAAAAAGACAGTATTTTCAACAAATGTTGCTGTCTTAACTGGCGTTCAACATGTAGAAGAATACGAATTGACCCATTCCTATCTCCCTGTACAAAGCTCACATCCAAGTGGATCAAGGACCTCCACATAAATCCAGATACACTGAATCTAATAGAAGAGAAAGTGGGGAAAAATCTCACACACATGGGCACAGGGGAAAAGTTCCTGAACAGAACACCAATGTCTTATGCTCTAAGATCAAGAATCACAAATGGGACCTCATAAAATTGCAAAGGCTAAGGACACAGTCAATAGGACAAAATGGCAATCAACAGATTGGGAAAAGATCTTTACCAATCCTACATCTGATGGAGAGTGAATATCCAATATATACACAGAACTCAAGACGTTCCACTCCAGAAAACCAAATAACCCTATCAAAAAATGGGAACAGAGCTAACCAGAGAATTCTCAACTGAGGAAACTTGAATGGCTGAGAAGCACCTAAAGAAATGTTCAACATCCTTAGACATCAGGGAAATGCAAATCAAAACAACCCTGAGATTTCATCTCACACCAGTCAGAATGGCTAAGATCAAAAACTCAGGTGACAGCAGATGTTGGCGAGGATATGGAGAAAGAGGAACACTCCTCCATTGCTGGTGGGATTGCAAGCTGGTACAACCACTCTGGAAATCAGTTTAGCAGACCCACAGAAAATTGGACATAATACTGCCTGAGGACCCAGCTATTCTACTCCTGGGCATATACCCAGAACATGCTCCAACATATAATAAGGACATATGCTCCACTAGGTTCATAGCAGCCATATTTATAATAGACAGAAGCTGGAAACAACCCAGATGTCCCTCAACAGAGGAATGGATACAGAAAATGTGGTACATTTACACAATGGAATACTACTCAGCTATTAAAAACAATGACTTTATGAAATTTGCAGGCAAATGGATGGAACTTGAAACTATCATCCTGAGTGAGGTAACTCAGTCACCAAAGAACAATCACAGTATGTACTCACTGATAAGCAGATATTAGCCCAAAAGTTTGGAATACCCATGATTCTATTCACAGCATATGTTGGACTGAGCATGGGGTCCTGGAGGGAGGAGTTGGAGAAGGGACTGAAGGAGTTGAGGGAGTTTGCAGCCCCATGGGGAGAGAGCAACAGTGTCAACTGGTCAGCTTCCCCCCCGCCCCGTGCTCCCAGAGACTGGACCACCAACCAAAGAATGCATATGGAGGGACCCATGGTGTTGGCCACATATGTGGCAGAGGAGGGCCTTGTTGGCCATCAGTGGGAGGAAAGACCCTTGGGTCTGAGATTGTTAGATGTCCCAGTATAGGTGAATGCCAAGGAAGGAAGATGGGAGAGGTTGGGCAGGTGGGGGAATACCCTCATAGAGGGAGGGGGAGGAGGGAGGGATAGGGGGTTTCCAGAGGGAATACCTGGAAAGGGGAAAGCATTTGAAATGTAAATGAAGTATCAAAAATAAAAACAATAATAGATAATAGACACAATGATGCAGTTCAAAATGTTTACCTGTTGTTTAAGCATGCAAAAGCTAGCCAGGCAGTGGTGGCACATGCCTTTAATTCCAGCACTTGGGAGGTAGAGACAGGTGGATTTCTGAGTTCGAGGCCAGCCTGGTCTACAGAGTGAGTTCCAGGACAGCCAGAGCTACACAGAGAAACCCTGTCCTGAAAAACCAAACCAAAACCAAAACCAAAAAAAAAAAAAAAAAAGGCATGCAAAAGCAAAAAATAAAAAAAATGAATCAGAAATTTTTCTCTCAAAAAAAGCAACCCTCAACGTGGGAGGCCTGTTCCGACAGCCTCATGTCAAGACCACAACATTAAAGTCATCATGAAGAGTCCATAAAAATAAATAGCAATGCTCCCCACTCTGTTGGTATTGAGAAGATAGTAATTTTGTGTGTTTCACTGCATGGGATTCTTCAGCTACATTTTTGAGCCAAGAAGGATGGTTATGAGATTTATCCACTTAGTAAGAGAGGAAATCAAAGTGCAAAGAAGTTGGGCCTGCGCCCACTTTGCCTGGCACTCAACACTGACCCGCCACTAAGAATCAAGAAGGTCATCAGCTGATTAACACAATAGGATTAGAACTTGCTAAAAGATATTTAATGTTATTTGGGCTAGACACATCAACTCTCCAACACCATTTTATTCCCAAGAACAAAGGGTATTAGGTCCAGGAACTGTTCTAGATCCAGATGAGTCAGTCAAGCCCCAGAGAAATCTAAACACCAACCAGGTAAGTAAAGCATTAGATTCTTACTGTGGATTCTAATGGAAGCTTGAAAATGATGGTGGGGGAAAGGCATAGCAGGGAGTCCCAGAGAGAATATCAAGTGGAGAAAATGTTTAAATGACTTTCTTAAGACATAGATTAGAGTGCTTGAAGGAGTGCAACAACAACAACAACACACACACACACACACACACACACGTAGACTAAATAAAGGGAAAGAGAAAAGGAGAAGAAAACTGGAGCCTAAGTAACAGTCAATAATTGAAGGAATGAATTATGATGGCGCTATGCAGTGGAAGAGAGAGTAGGTAAGTCAGAAAATTGGGATTTAACTAGTCAGGCCAATAAAAGCTAAGGAAGTTGTGGATGTTTTGTTTTAGAGTTGATTAAGACTGTGAATACTCACTAAGGGTACCACACAAGGTTACACATACCACTTTCTGGCATGCTGGCTAGAAATGAGAACAGCATGGCTTCTCTTTGCTTATTCTAACCTGCCTCTGCCCAAGCTGACATAACCATTCACCTGCCTTTCTACAGGATCAAGGAGGCATCAGATGTAACTGAGCATCCATAGCAAGCTCTGTGTTGGCACTGAGTGGAGTCATTCATTCTGGCTACAGGATCTTCATTACAATTGCATGAAGCTTTCACTGCGGGCCATACTATCAGTGTCTACTCAATTCTGGCACAAGGAGAGCTGCCTGGTGGAGCCAACTACAAATGTCATGTCCAGCTTTCAGGCACAATAGAAGTGAAAGCTTTTATATATAAAAGTCCAACACCCATTATCACTGATTCATCTTCCCAGCAGCACCAGGATGTCTCAGATTACATTGTCTGACACTGGCAAGAGAGAATGAGGACAAGGTTGAAGGGAAGGGGTTGCCACTGGGAAGTCAGAGGCTATCATTTGAGGTTCCAGCTGCAAACAGCCATATTCCACACTGGAAGTCAAGCCAAGGTCTTACCAGATGATGGTTGATAAAGCCTTTATAAGACAGAATGTGAGCCCTAGAGTCTACTGCTCCTGGCGGGAGTTGAAAAAGGGATTTTCTTTGTCTGTGATGACAGAGCAAGGGATAGAGGTACCACAAACATGAGGGAGAGGAAATGAGAGATCTTTATGCTGAACCACTAGATTCACCAGAAGAGTCTGAAAACTGCAGAGTTCATACAAACACCTGCATGTGCTGATGCACTTGTGTGTGCGTGCACACATGCATGCACACACACACACACACACACACACACACACACACACTTCCCTGGGGGTGTTCTAGAACATTAAATGCAAGGATCATTATTTTCAATGCTTGTTTTATTTTCAGACAAAAATGCTCTTGCCTCAAAATTTGAGTTTAATCTATGAAGCCCTAAGTGCCTTTATTAGAGAGGGTTCAGTCAGAACACAATTATCATGAGGATTTAACTTTGCACCAATGTAGGATCTGGTCACCATAGGACTATTGGTTTTACATCTATAGCTGGGCTTAATATCTACAGGGAAGACAGGAAAAGGGGAGATAGCCAATTGGGTAGTAGGGCCAAGCTAGAGGCCCTGTCAGTCTCACTGACATCTCTTAAGAGATTTTCCTTCACAGCAACAATCACACACCTTGATCCGAAGCTCTGAGAAGCTGAAGGAGAATCCAGTAGAAGGTGGAACAGCTCCATGCTTAACTGCAGCTTGATACCATCTAGGTGAGGAATGTGTAATTGAATGTGGAGATGACAAGGCAGGTAGGCAACCATACAAAATATCCACAGACTCCTTTACTGACTTTGCTGCTCCAGCTACTGTAGTGCACCAAAGCACTCACAAATACATCCCTATGGTATACCTTAATAAGACACAAGGAAAAGAATCCCAAGAAACACAGCACAGTACATTTAATCTGTGTTGTAAAGCTGCTCCATATGCCTTAAAAAATTAATTTTCCTAGCTTCATATAGGAGGTCTCTGGTCCATAAGTATGGTAATGATTTCCCAGGGCATCTGCAACATAGTACCCTAGACTCAGGGATTAAAACGACAGACATTTATTCTCTCGTGCCACAAAAGAATGAAAATCGGAAATCTACATTTTCTCAGGACCGTACTTTCTCCAAAGGCCCCTCAGAGCCAAAAAAAAAAAAAAAGTCCTGAGGAAAAGAATATCTGGTGTTTCTTGGGACATAGTTCCTGGTTCTATTTGCCATTACATGGCCTTCTCTGTGATTCTCCAAGTTTTTCTTGCTTCTTACAAGGTACTCATCCCACTACCTTTTGTATCTGCCTTAACTGACCTCACATGAGTATAATCACATTTGCCACAACTTTATTTACAAGTGCCATTGTTCTGACAGCACGCATTCCCCAAGAGTCCATTATGAGTTAAAGCTTGGTAGATGGCGTTGCTATATAGAAATGATGGAGCCATTGGGACATGGGACTTCCCCATGAAGCCATGAAGGAAGTCCTCAGGTGACTGAGGAGTGGCCTTACAAAGGGGCTCTCATGAGACTTCTTTGTTTTTCTCCAAAAAGGATTGTTATAAACCCCATGTTAAGGGCCATCAGTTTTCTCTGCCTTCACATAAAAATGTAATCATTTGTTTACCCCTTTGCACACTCTCCTCATCGCTTTCAGCCATGAAATGATACGACCAATGAAGTCAAGGTAATACCTTTGTATTTCTACATTATGAGATAAATAAGCCTTTTCTCTTTATAAAGTTAATTGTGCTTCATTGTGCCAAGGCCAAGTGTATTTGTGGCTGAATTAAATCATACCCCAAGGTTCTGAAATGTGATAAACTGTGAGGGAACTACAAGCTCTTACAAATGCTAAAAGGGAAGCCTGGAATCAGAAATGAATGTGTGAACAAATAAGATGAATCTTCACTTCAAAGAATCATATGCTTGTTTAGAAGTGTGGTCATGATACCAGGAAGCGCGTGCATTGATATAATGCTTGTGCTGATATAAAAATAGGGGATAGCAAGACGGCTGAAAGGCATGTGTTTACTGGTTTCCTATTCATTTCATCATGGAACAGTCTACATTGTTATTCAAACTGGAAAATCTTGGCTCAGAGAGATTAAATATTGCTCCCCAGATATCCCATCAGAAAGCAGTGAGGCTGAGACTTAAAGCCAGGATTATCACATTCCAGAGAGTAATTTTTAATTCCCCATATTCTATAATATCTAATGCTAGTGAAGTAAATGTTCACAACCTTCCTTCTTCAGGACAGGTCTTAGTCATCCTTTAATGATTTTAGTTAAGATTACCTACTCTCTGAAGTTTTCTTCAACTCACTTTGACAAATTGGGTCTTCTCTGACCTCACATATAATGACTTAGTACTAGCCTACCATTGTATGCATGCCCTTGTACTAAGCAATCTACTTGTGCATCTGTTTCCTCCTCGTACATTGATGTCATAGCCCTAGTTCCCACCCAGGGCCCAGAATGTAACAGGAATTCAATCTATCTCTTAACTCCAACTCCCAAGGAAACAGATCATCATAATAGCTTTAAAAAGATAAAAGGCAAGGGTAAAGCTCTTTGGAGCTACTGTCTAAAGGCTCACTGATACTGACTGTGTGGTTAAGAATGATTGCTAACTTGATTGGATCTGGAATCAACTAAAAGAAAGACATATGCCTGGGAAGTCTCTGAGGTTATTTCCAGGAAAGGTTATCTGCAGGGAATAGACCCTCCCCAGAGTTGGCTGCATCTTCTGCCCCAGATCTACAGATGCCTCAGGGGAATGCAGTGCTGTTTGCTTGTTGGCACACATTGCTGGTGAGTGTGTCTCTATTGCTACTGACACTGTTCTCGCATATCAGACTCCAGTTCCAACCCAGGCTGAAGACTAAAAGTTCTTTGGGAATCCTTCAGGCTTTTATCTCCAGACTGGGGCTGCTGAGGCATTGCAGCTTCACGAACCAGAGCATCTACCAGAAGCTCTCATTCTCTCTAGCATGTGAACAGACATTACTGGACTATGAAGCCCTTATGTGTAAGCCAATCTAAAATGTCCTTTTTATAATATATATTTAATATCAGATGTGTTCATCTGGAGAATTCTATGATCCATGAAACTTACAGCAACCAAATCTTATTCTTCTTCATTTAACCTCAATTTGTGTGCTCTGTCTTCCTCTGTAATCCACAGGATGGGCTATAAAGTCACAGATGGCTAATTTATTTTAGCTACCTGGACATCTCTTACCTCTCTGAATATTGTAATACATGCCTACTAATACGTCCTTTACCCTGACTCCTTAAAGGATGCTTTGAGATCCATTGTGGGAGAATCACCCAGGAGCCTGACTGGAATGCACAATGGAACTTTGTCATACTTGGTGCCTTGACTCGACATGTTGGGAAGGTTTCTAGCTAATTTACATGCACACTCATTTTTAAAGTGGCACATCTATAGGTACTGGAAATGGCTGTGCCTTAGAGGAACTGAGACCTAGGCTAGAAACTTGCTATGCTAAATTTCTCTCCGTGTGACCTTTAGAAAACTACTTTGCATCTCTGACTCTCAATATCCTCAACTACTATGGAAACTCTAAAGTGATCCAAGAGCCATTGCAGCAGATTCTTAAGTCTCCCTGCAGTTACTAAATCAGACTCTCTCAGAAGGTTATGTTTTTAACAAATTCCCAAGCTTATCCTTAGGCACACTTTTACTTAATAGTCAGTACAGACAAATCAATATAAGGAACAATCTTTTCTGTCTTCTTGTCATTGCCAGTGACATTAGAGTAACTCAGAGAAGAGGAGTGATTTGAATAATCTCTTGGAAATTCATGCTCATGCCATATTTTGCCTTCCTTCTTTAGTCTACACCACAGAGAAGGGATTGGTAGTTCTCCCTAAAGCTGAGCTGTGGGAGGAAATCCTTTTATGCATGACCTTTCATGATAGGCTACCAACCATTCGTAACATTCTCCCTAGACAAAAATGTATGGTGTGTACTAGGTGAATACTGCTATCAGTGGCTACTCGCTAATCTTCTGACTTGGTTAGGAATACCCATAAGGTTTCTATGAAAAGTAGGTTCTCACTTTCTAATTCTCAGATGTTTCTTTGACTGTCCTCTCAGTAAATAGTTGAAAACCAAGTACTTTCTTCTTATTGTGATGTAGTCTTTACCAAACAAAGAAATCCCTTCGACAGTTCCCAAAATCTTAAATTAGGGAAGAAATGATGGTGACAAACATTTGGTGAGCTTCTGCTCTATGCCAGACACTATAGGTCATCTTCCACTATTGGTACATCTACAGCTGCAAATTCAGAAAGTCCTTTCTGACTTCCTAAGATGCAAATGTTGATCTGCTGCATTCCATATATGAGGATGAGCATTGGACTCATTGTTTGCTATTTTCTTGCATGTATTTTATTCTGGAATTCAGTTATCTCAATAGCCCCTTGAAGCATGCAGACACACACATGTGTGGATACACACACACACACACACACACACACACACACTTAAGAGCTGATATGTCTAACTTATAATCTATTCAGCATTTTAGTCCATTCATCATTTTCAACTTCACAGTATCATGAAACTTAGTTCATAAGATATTGTTTAGTGTTTTTTCTGTTCTTTGGGGCCCCAGTACACAAGGTTAGGGAGAATTACTCAGACACTAAATGATGACAGTGCCTATGAAGACTGGTTCACATTCTTTTTTAGAATAAAGCCTGTGCAAAGAAATATATTGATGCCATGTGAGAAACAATAAATATGATGTCAGGAAAGGGCTCTGGAAACCCCCAAAAGGAAGAATTGGTATTTGGCTGAAGGAGCCAGATAAGGTATGGAAAGGACCTTATCTGTTTTGAGATGGAATATCAAGCAGGCCAGGAGAAACATCAACTAAAACAAAGATGAGGAGACAGGAAACTCTGGAGTCTATCCAAACAAATGGATTGCTTGCAAACCAGGGGCTATGTTTGAAAAAGGGAAGAGAGATGTTGTCGATATTATCAAAAGCATGGAGTGTCAAGCTGAGGTCCATGTCATATATTCAGAAAGTTTCAGAGGCATAATTTGAGGTGGGTGCTTAGATGACACAAAAGCAAGTGGCAACAATCAATAAGGCTACCACTAAAGCAAAGCCCCTGAAAAAGTGACGGGGGAATGCTAATGACAGAGTGCCATAATATATGTGCTAGTTCCAGAAGACTGTGCATGGGCAGGAAGAAGAGCAGACACATAACAAAAAGCAGGAAATAGAGGAGGCCACCTGGAGTCCTTGCAATTACCAAGGACTACTGTTACAGCTCCTCACTGTTTAGTCTCCCAACCTTGTTGACTCTGCAAACTTGTGATAGGATGAATAATATCACAGGGAATCTCAGAAGTGAGTCAGTGAAATGTAAAATGCCCCATTTCAACAAGAATCTTTAGATTCAGATTTCCTTTTCTCTCCCCATCCCCAAGTTCTTGCTACTCAATGCATGATTGATATGCACCACCAGCAGCAGGAATGAGGGCGGAAATGGGGGAAAGAAATTAGAAATTAGACATCCAGGCCTCTTCTCAACCTACAGAATCAGAAACTGTGTCTTGATATGATCAGCAAACATTCGTGTTCACACTGAAGCCTTGGAAGCACTGCCCATGTAATCTTGAAATCTCCCCACCCACATCCCAGAATTCTTAGCCTGAACTCCTCCACAATTTTTCTACCTTCCTGAAAAGAAGGGAAGTGAAAATGTGGGAATCCATGCCACTATCTAGAAGAATTCCCTATGACTGTAACACAGAAGCACTATGGTTTTTTTTTTTTTCTTTTTGCTAAAACTATCACTAAAAGCATTTTGAAGACAGTTTTTCAAAGTCAATTTCAAAAATATTTGAAAAAAATGACTTACAAAGACAACACAGTTGGCAGTTTTTCTGCTGTGTTTGTATGGTTGGGACTGTCTCATTATTTCATTGGCATACCCATAGTCAAGCTTTCAAAATGATATATAAAGAAAAAAGTCACTGTGCTGGGATAGATGTAATCCAATTTTAAGGCAACTATCAGGACCTGTGGTTGAGAGAAAAGAATCTTTGATTCTGTGGATTAAGGATCAAACTCAGTCCTGAACACCTTTGCATGTGGCCACCATTTAAATCAAAGCCTTTAGGTCCTTGACATCATAAAGCAACAAAATAGGAAAGGATCAAAGGATGGAGAATTCTCTGCAAGGAAGGGTGAGTTAAGATGCTTGCCAACACTGGTATTCTCTGCACAACAAGAATCAGCAAGAATGGGATGCTGGTAAGCTTGTGAGCCAGCAGCTCAGGCAGCAAAAACTGACATTCTCATTCTGAGCACAGAGAAGACAGCAAGGTGATCTCTAAGGTCAGTGCCTGTGAAGGGGCATTAGTGATGAGGAAATGAGAGCTGTAAAACAAACAAGCCTGGACCAACATCTCAGATGTTCATCCACCATGGACTTATGTCTCTCCACAACAGTCTTCAAAATACTTCACAAAATCTGCCTGGAAATACCCTCTTGAATTCCCCAACCCTGATGAGAAGCAGTGACTGTAGAACATCTTCTGATGTTGTTGCAGTATAAATAAATGTGAAATACATAGATGTCAAAAATATAGGTGGGTGGTTAAATAGTGCATTACACACATAATGTAAATTTACATTTTTATTAGCAGTATCATTATGATGAAGAAGAATCAAGATGATGTGACTCTTAACTAGGTCAACTGAGTTCTTAAAGATACACTTTGAGTACTTATAAAGCCTAAAAAAAACTTAAAAAAGAAATACACCCCCAAATTTATATGGAATCAGAAAAGACACACACATACCACAATAATAGCAAAAAAAAAACTAGACTGTAGGAACTAACTTTCTAGTCTTCAAGGTGTATTATAGAGCTATAGTAATAAAAAATATTAGTTATTGGCCCCAAAACAGATATGTAGACCAATGGAATAAAATACACCCAAACATGAGTACTTGTAACTGTTGCAATTTGATATTTGACAAAGAAGGAAAAAAATGGAAAAAAGAAAGCACCTTTAACAAGTTTCACTGGGAAAACTGGATGTTCACAACTAGAAAAAAGAAATTTAACCAGTATCTATCACGCTGTACAAAAATTAGCTACAAGCAGATCAAAAACCTCAATTTGAAACCTGAAATTCTTAATCTTCTAAAAGAAAACATAGGCAGTACCCTCCAAAGTTTTCAAGGTAGAAAAGAATTTTCTGAATAGGTCTTAATTTGGCTAGTAGTTAAGGTCAACAATTGAAAACGGCGACCTCTTAAAGCTAAAAAGCTTCTGTACATCTGAAGAAGCAATCAAGGAAGCAAATAAGAGTCCTACAGAATGGGAATGAATCTTTTCCAACTATACATCTGACAAAGGACTCAAAAATATTCAATTTAAAATGGGCTAAGTTGTTTGTAGTGGTCTCTGTTGCAAAGAGTAGTTTCCTTTGTAAGGGGTGAAAACTGTATGTTTCAGATTGTTAGGGATTGTGCTGGTTTAGTTAACTAGTGGCTATAGATTCTTCTCCAATAGTCATGATTTCCCTACCACTGAGTAGCTAGGTAGGTTTCTAGCACAAGGCATGGTACCTATATTGGTTGTTGGTTAGCACCAAGGTATGCATGCCACTACTACACCTGAAGGGTGGAGGGTGTATGCTATGATGATCGTTGATGTGATTCAGAAGTTGTCATAGCTGTGTAAGGCTGTTGCTACCTCTCTCCTTTGGAAGCTTACATGCATCTTCTGGCACCATAAAATCCAGTCCTCATGGAAGGGCATTCAGATCATTTAACTCCAGGGTCTCTGGCCTCTGTTTCTGAAGTTCATAGTGCCTTCTGCAATAGAGACTTACCTTCTACCTCTGGAAGGCAGCCAAGGGCAACAGCAATAGATCACTGCAGAAAACCCAAACTAATCAAATTCAGAGTAGTGGAGCCCAGTTCCAATGGATACACCTACAAAATGTTTCAGTATTTAAAGTTCAGAGAAGATTGAGGAAGAGGGGGCAAAAAGCTTTTAAAAGCCAGAAGATAAGGAAGTTAGCTTTGAGATTGAGTTTTCAAGTAATGTCAGGAACTATGCCCATGAAGTTTCATCAACATGATTGCCCAAACATGAGCTGAGCAAGGATGACACAAACAAATATGCCAAACGGGTAGTAAAAGCACATGAGACCTCAATCCTACACAAAGAACTACAAGCGACTAAGTAAATTTGGAAGAAAAAGAGGTAGTCTTCAGTCTTCCCCAGAAAAGCAGATAGTTGGTTGTATGGCACCAGAAGGTCAACCCTGAAAACATACATGCAAGCAACATATGGTCTCAACAGGTTATATTTAAGAATATATATATATACACATACATATAGGCATGTAATAACAGTGAAAAGAAGCCATGAATTTGAATGGAAGTGGGGAAGTACATAGTCAGTTTTGGAGAGAGGAAAAGGAAGGAAGGAATCTTATAGCTAAATTACAACCTCAAACAAACAAAAAATACATGGAGGACTACAAATATTTGTCAAAACAGACATCATAGTGATTATCATGTTTCCAAGTAGTATAACTGAATAGAAGGAGAAGAATATGGCAAAAACTAAAAGTAAGTAAATAATGGGCTAGGGAACTTAACATTTTTGTTTGTTTGCTTTAGATATTATGTTGATGAATACAAGAGTTCTCAATACAAGAAATAAAAGTGGCTAAGAAATACTTCAAAAAGTATATACCATCCTTAGCAGTTTCATCATCAGTAAGATTGGAATTTGATTTACTACTCTTAGATGACATTTTATAAGAACAATTTCTGACAGAAAGAAATTGTTCAATAAATGAAAAACCACAGCTGGACTCAATGAAGAGATCAACAGATTGTGGGGAGCTAAGCCCTAATCAATACATCTACATCACAGCTTCTGCATCTATAGCTCAGGGAACATTGAGGAAGAAGACTCAGAAAAAATGGATGAGCTGGAATGAAACCACTAAAAATCTTGAAGAACCAAAATAATAGAAAAGATGAAAATACAATGGTCTTGAATTTTCTGTTTACAAGTTATGCTCGCATAAAGACAAACACATAAGCCATAGGAATATAAAAGAATGAAGAGAAAAGCGTGCATGACCTGCTGAAGATATACACTAAAGACACAGTGAGAAAAGAAAAATCTCTTTAATAAATGCTATTGGAAAAACTAGATATCCACAAGAATGAAATTATATCCACTCAAAATGGATTCAAGACATAAATTTAAATAAGAACTGAAACTATAAATTCCTTGAAGAAAATGAAAATCTTCCAAACACTGGTCTTGACAATGATTTCTGTCAAGACCAATCATTTGACTGAAATCATAGTCAAACAAAGCAAAGCTAGAATGAGTCTGCATCATATGTTGAAAGCTTCAGTAAAGCATGGGAAACATCCAACAGAATAGAATGTTGACCTATGGGATGAAAGAAAATACATGCAACTACATATCTGGCAGTGGATTAACATCCTAAACACATAAAGGACTTCATCAACAGAATATTCAAAGCAAACAAATAAAAAAAATTAAAAATAGGCAAGACCTTACCAGATACATTTCCAAAGAAGATATACAAATGGCTGATATCCAGACCAAAAATGTTCATCCTTATTATCCATGTAGGAAATGTAAAACCTCAGTAAGATATTGCCTCATGCCCATAAGAAATTAATCAGTCTTCTTTATAAAACAGAAACTAAGCGTTAACAACAATGTGAAGACACTGAAACACTTGAGCACTTTTGAAATGTGTTATAATACAGCTACTATAGAAAATGATATGGAGGTATCCGATTTGTGGTTGTTTTTTTTTTTTTTTTTTTGGTTTTGGTTTTTGTTTTTACAACTTGATACAAGCTAGGGTTATGTGGGAAGAGGAATGCTAATTTTAAAAAGGTACCCATCATATCGTCCTCTAGGCAAGTCTGTGGGATATTGTCTTGATTAATGTTTGATGTGGGAGGTACAACCCACCTTGGATAATGCTATCCCTCAGCAAATGGCCCTGGAGCAGATAAGACAGTAAACTATACAAGCCAGGGAGATCAAGCCAGTAATCAGTGTTCCTTTATGGCTTCTATTTCAGTTCCTGCCCTCCCTGCCTTGAGTTCTTGCCCTGACTGCCCTCAGCGATGGAGTGTAACATGAGAATTGGAAGAAGAAACGTAGTCTTTCATACCTAAGATGCTTTTGGATATACCACAACAATAGGAACCCTAATTAAGACAAAAAATTTCTTGGAAGAATTGTAATTATAGTCTTGAGAGATACTCTGTCTGGTGGTCATTGAAGTGAGGTTGTATAGAGTAGCCACAGATAACAACTGAATGCCCAGCACTGGAGGAAAGGATAGGGTAAGCAGACTACAAACACACAATGGAATGAATGGTACTCAGCCTTTAAAAGAAGGAAATACGGCCATATGCTACTGTGTGGATGAAACTTGAAGATACTGTGCTAACTGAAATCAGCTAGTCACAGAAAGCATAATACCACATTGAGGTACATAAAGTAGCCATATTTGAATTCAAGGAACAGTGGTTGCCAGACACGGGGAAGAGTGAGGATTTGAGAGCTGTTTTCCAAGTATTAAAATGTTTCATTCATACATGATGAAAAAGGCTAAGATAGCTATTGAAGGGTATACTTACCTACTTTTTGCCTCTAAACCAATAGCCAGTCACAATTAAAAACCACATTTGATTTTGTTTTCCAAAGTATATACCACAATTTTTCATGATCTCTTCTTCCACTGTCCTCAGGAAATTTTTCTTTAAAGTTGTTCTAACTCTATCATGAAATATGGCTTTTGTTTTCTTCAAATGTTTTATTTGGTACTTGCCCATGCCCCTGGGACATTGTGTGTGTGTGTGTGTGTGTGTATGTGCGCACGCACACATGCACTTGCCTTTTCTTCTTGTACCATAAAATTTTAAAAATGGCCCTGGGACTTTATCATGCTATAAAGGTCCAAAGGTCCCTGGAATTGTCTGGCAGATGGATGATGGCTTGGGCTTCGTAATGAAATAACCAGTTCAGCCAACAGGATAGTTACCACATCAAATTGCATTTTCTTCCCTGGTCTTCTTTGTTATCTAGCCCTTGTCTTTCAAAGTGCCTAAAAGTGAGGCTCGAAAACTTGTATAACTCACATATGACTACTTATATTTACATATAAATTAACTCTGGTTATATAACTGTCTGAACTTCACTGCCCTACTCACCAATGTCACATCTCATGTGATCAATAACTACCTGGGGCTAACAGCTGTGATCCTGGGAGATGCAGATACTCGTTTATGTCTTTGGAAAGTTACTATGAGGAGCTCTGTTCTAAATGCTGCCCTACCTTCCCAAAACACTTTCAATAAATCCCACTGTCTCATCTGAAAAGTGAGAACAGTGCTTTTCAGACACTAGAAAGAAAGCTGACCCAGAATGATTTTGAGGTTCCTTCATAGTATGAGTGTCTCTTTTCTATGAGTCTACTAAGATCTGACCCCTGGTCAGGAAGATTATTCCATTATAATAATGTTTCACTGAAAAAAATCTCAAATTTGAATTACATCATCCTAACTCACTGCCTCTGCCAAGAATATAACCTACTTAAGTGCAGGAACTGTTTTCCAACTCCACAAATTCCTTATTGGGTCCAACATGGCAGGTGGTGCTTAAACCATAGCAGTTTCTTCATAGCCCAGCAGGGCTTGAAAACACTGTGATAAGAGAACCAGATTCTCAAAGAAGGGTCACAGCATGCATATGAGAAGACATCTGGGATGCAGAATATTCATTTAAAAATGCAAACCACATAGTCTTGTAAGTAATTAATTGGAGAACATAAGTTGTATTTGAACTAAAATGGAACCTCTGATTATACTTAATGTCTTCTGGATGATTAATGTATAAAGTATTTGCTATTTACTAAACAAAGGGTTTGTCTTTTCTTTACCATCTGAAAAAATCTTGCTTAAAACACTTATTTTCGGGGATGTGATCATTTCTTTGGCACTTACTGGACTGTTAAATTGAATTCATGCTGTCCTTCCACATTTCCCAGCCCACTCAGGAAGTATGAAAATGGGAAGTGATGAGTGAGGCCTGGACATGTTTCCACATCCACTGCACTAATGTTTATTAATGACATTCAGCCCTGCACACAGAACACCACCTGGACCAAGATAAATAGTGAGTAGTATCCTTCAATGCCTGGGTAACTACCCTACAGAATATGTTTCATGACTTCGGATATTATTCACTTTTATCACAGCCTTATTGAGATCATCATGTTTTATCAGTCACCACATAAAATAATCAGATCTGTTTTGATGAAAATAACCTCTAGTATAAGATATGTTTTAACAGCCAGTATTGGATCTAAGCATTCCTGGGAAGGGAAAATGAGATTCACTATTTTGTTTTTCTTAGTAATATTCTGGGTGTTTGGTAGGGTCACCTCAACTTTGCTCTGCCATTTGTGTCTTTGTGCCCTGTGAGAAACCACAAGGTTGTAAGAACAGCCGGAAGCAAGTAGTTTTTAATCTTGAGACTTACTAGTCTCCATAAGATAAATCCTCAAATGTATAAATATGTACACTGTTGTTCTTATTTCCTTGGGAGAAGGCTTATAGCCCTCCAACTTTTTAAAAATAATCCATGATCCAGAGGAGATTAAAACATCATAGAACTGTTTCAGCATTAGAATATAAACTGAAGGCAACCTGAAGCTGTGTTACCAGGCCAGGCTCACTTAGATTTGCCTCCAGAACAAACTATCTCTTATTCCTGGTGAAGGAAGACTTGTGACTCTGCATGTGTGTGTGTGTGTGTGTGTGTGTGTGTGTGTGTGTGTGTGTGAAGAACACTTACCTCATCTAACTACAGCTGTGTTTATATTAATAGGGTATCTCCTGGAAAGCTCCTAGGTTTCCATAAGACAGGAGATAGGAACTCTTAGAACTGCGCTCCTGCCTTCCCGGGCCAATGTGCCAATGTCTAAACTGATTTGATCACTTATTCTTATATCACACTGCCTATATAATAACCCAAAAGGATAGAGCTCAGAAAACTTACTGTACCTCGGACACACAGCGATCATAAGAGGGTGGAACACTAGGAGAAGGCATGGAAGCTCTCAACTTCTTTCTCCAAGCCTTTCCCTATGAATTCCTCCATTTGCATATCCCTTCATTGTATCCTTTGTAATAAACTCACTGTATACTCTACAACACAGGGGCAGAGCAGTGGGAACCTTTCTGACTGACAGCCAGTTGTTCAGAGTCACAAACCTGGGTTTGTGAGTGGCATCTGAATGAGGCCATTATTATGAGATTGAGCCCTTTACCTCATGCTATCTCAAAGTAGACAACCCCATAATGGAGTTAAATTACAGGGCAGCCAATTGGTGTCACAGAGAACTGGAAATGACTTGGCATGGGAAATCTATACATGTAGTATCAGAAGTGAAATATTGAAAGCAGAAGTTGAAGTAAAGCTATTTTCCTACAGTTGGTTCATAGCAGAAGGCAACTTTGTCTTAGATGCTGTAGGATAGGTTGTACTCAATTACAAACCAACTGGCACACATGATTCCATTTAATCTTAATAGTCTTCAAACAAGGCTGATGTACTACTGTGTTATAAAGACTGAGGCTCAGGCCAGATAACTAATTTGTTCAAGAGAATAACACTAACATACTCCAGTACCAAAATCAGAGCCCATGTCAGGAACATCTTTCCAGAATTGAGGAATTCTATTGAAAATTAATAACAATTCAATTTTCCTGCCATTCTGCCGCAGACAGAAGAGGTAGCACAACTCCCAATTTTTTTAGGAGGGTGAAAGAAGAATAATTTTAGAAGATAAGGAAGGATTAAGGTACTTCCTGGTATACAGTCAAGCAAATGCTTTTCATTAGCAACAATGAAGAAGCCAGCTTATCCATAGCCTCCAGTTTTCCTTTGTGATTCTCTGCTGGGTTGCCCCTTTAAGGAGCTTAGCCCACTATTCACAGTCATAGATCCTCTAAATAAAAACCCTTTTTTGTAAAAACCCCCCAGGAGTGATCCCTAACTAGCAAGGAGTAAGACATACCCTTCCGAGAGGACAGCAGTGGAGCAGTTTATTCAAATGCCAGTACCTTTCAACTGTTGGAGAGGAAGCTGTCCAGAACACTGTCTTTCCACAATTTGTGAAATGTGCTCGACCCTGGCTGACTTTTTCAGACACCTGCTCTACTTGCACAAAATGCTGGAGGAAAGGCAAAGATACATAGAGAAAAAAATAAGTGTCCATCAGCAGCTCGAGGCTCATGGATGAGACATGGACACACAGGTCTGTACAAGGTGGCAGACAGTAGTGTTTTGGAAAACAAACTTGCAGAAAAAGATCAAGAGGAGTACAAGATAGCCATAGTCATTTTTTTTGTGATTGGGCAAGAAAGAAACACAGGTGAGAATGCCAGTGAAAAGCACATGCTCACCTGGTTATGATCTTGGCAAATGCACAGAAAGGATGTATCTCTGAAAAACATAAAGAAAAATAATGGACTGGGAAGTCCAGGAAACACAATAACAATGACAATGGAAAGTTAAGAATAGAATAGCAGTACACTTGGTAAAGCAGACTGATGCTTGGTGTGCCAGTTTACCTCTGTCTGGCCTGTCCCATGGACTCTGCCCGTTTAAAGTGTTGTCAACCTTTTTTTTTTTTTAACTCTAATTTTTATTTATTTATTTTTTAAATTTTTTCATATTTTATTTACATTTCAAATGTTTCCCCCTTTCCATATCTCCCCTTTGGAACCTCCCCATTCCCTCCACCCTCCCCCTACCACTATGGGGATATTCTCCAAACCACCCACCCACCCACTCACTCTCTTCTTCCCTCCTTGGTATTCTCCTATACTGGGGGATCTAAAACCCTCAGGCCCAAGGGCCTCTCCTCCCCCTGATGGATAACAAGACCCTCCTCTGCCGCATTTGTGGCCAGCACCATGGGTCCCTCCATATGTATTCTTTGGTTGGTGGATCAGTCTCCAGGAGTATGGGGGGGGGGGGTCTAGCCAGTTGCCACTGTTGCTACCTCCCTGGGGCTGCACACTCCCTTAGCTCCTTTAGTCCTTTCTCCAAGTCCTCCATCTGAGACCTCACACTTAGCCCTACTGTTGCTGGGAAGTGACTCTTGGGTATTTCAAACTTTTGGGCTAATAACCACTTAACAGTGAGTACGTCCCATGTTCATTCTTTTGTGACTGCATTACCTCACTCAGGATGATATATTCAAGTTCCATCCATTTGTCTGCGAATTTCATGAAGTCGTTGTTTTTAATAGCTGAGTAGTATTCCATTGTGTAAATGTATCACATTTTCTGTATCCATTCCTCTGTGGAGGGACATCTGGGTTGTTTCCAGCTTCTGGCTATTATAAATATGGCTGCTATGAACATAGTGGAACATGTGTCTTTATTACATGTTGGAGCATCTTCTGGGTATATGCGCAGGAGTGGAATAGCTGGGTCCTCAGGTAGTATTATGTTCATTTTTCTGAGGGTCCGCCAAACTGATTTCCAGAGAGGTTGTATCAATTTGCATTCCCACCAGCAATGGAGGAGTGTTCCTCTTTCTCCACATCCTCGCCAACATCTGCTGTCACCTGAGTTTTTGATCTTAGCCATTCTGACTGGTGTGAGGGAAAAAAAGGTCGTCCTCTAGGGGAAAACCAGCTTCCTGAACAACTGTATTTCCACAAGGTTAATTTAATAGCAAACTTGTACTATAACAACATGTTCTTTGTCCTTGTTTACTTGTGTTTAACTATTTTGGTTGCTATAGAAGGCTACCTACCTTAGATTGTGCACAAGGCCTTGCATCTTAGAGAAGGATAGAAGGATGGGCT
Organism: Rhynchomys soricoides; assembly: GCA_019843965.1. Classification (NCBI taxonomy): domain Eukaryota; kingdom Metazoa; phylum Chordata; class Mammalia; order Rodentia; family Muridae; genus Rhynchomys; species Rhynchomys soricoides. The sequence goes on along the minus strand of JADRCH010000099.1, from coordinate 1,105,732 downwards.
GCTGTGGAGCATCAGGATGGACTCACTGACGGTGACCCTAGGGGCCAGTGCCTGAGTGGCTGGCTGATACTGTTATTAGATTGTGTTTTGTTTTCATTATGGAAACCCAGGGATTCCTCAAGCCTATGTCACTGCCACATTAGCACACAAATGTACAAGACATGGGTGTAGAACTTTTAGCCTTCTTCTCCTAGGAATTTTATATGGTGATCTTGTACTTAAAAGTGTATACTATTGACTGAGGCTACCTTAAATTGGAATTATATAACAGTCAGAATATGTCACTAACAAGGCCTCCTGGATACCATAGACTTCAAATCAAAATCTACTAGAAAACAATACTAGAGTGTCAAAACTGTCACGGTTAATTATGTTCCAGTGTGAAAGAAAAAGGGGGTCTAAGCACAACGTCACAATTACACGATGGTTTCTCTAACATGTGACATCTTTCACTACGCAGTGTCACCCAACTCCCCACACCCACACCCCAATATTAAAGTCCCAAGTGCAGACCTCTGGTCAAACACATGTCTTCATAAGAGATTGTAAAAAGTGACAGAACTAAACAAGCTGGTGTGAGAGCCCTTGGCTCCCTGTCATTTAAAGATCTGTCTTTAATGTTGCTACATTCCAATACAATGTCCACGGATTAGAAAATAAAGGCCATGCTTCTAATTGTGTTTCCTCAAATAAATAAATAAATAAATAAATAAATAAATAAATAAAAATAATAAAGTGTTGTCAAAAGCAGCAGCTCCAGGAGGAACTGGGAACATCTCTATCAACAGGAGTTCACACCTCACCCTGGACTAACTACATCAGAATGTGCAGTTTTATAAAATCTTGAGGTAGGTCATAGGCACCTTAAGCACTAAGAACACCTCGATCAACAGAGTAGAGTCAGTGAAGGCTTCCAGTGAAGAGAACTAGCACACCACACCTTCTCAGTTTTGTTTTCTAGTTTTGTTTGCCCAAAAGAAAGTATGGTGTGACAATACTGCATGGAGATATTACAAAATGATTGATTTCTGAGTTTTAAATTATATGGCATTCTTAATATCATGATGCCATCCATCTCTTGCCATCCCCTGTACTTGGAAGAGGCATCACTATTCAGTCTGCTCACACTGTGTGAGCTATTTGCCTACCAGTAGCTAGCTCAGTTACCAAAGTAATTCTTGAGCACCAAGGCCCAAATGTTCATAGCATTTTTGTGTAACACTAACCACAAAGCAGAGAAGTAATAAATCCAGTGATTATGATACTGCAAGAAAAAGCCAGAGACCACTTCCTTGAAGTGAAAAGATGAAAGATCAAAGACTATTTGGAAGAGAAACCACACCCATTTAATGTGTGTTGCAGCACAGTGTTAGAACGGCTTTACTTCCATGAGCTACTATGATATCTTACTGTGCTGAACTACCAATTAAACTTTAAGATATGTGTGTGTGTTTATGTAGGAAATGCAGTATACACAATATTCAGTTCCATCCAGCAACTCGTTGGACTCAGAACCTTCCCCCTCTCTCAGAGAAGACTATACAGGTCTTATTGTGCTTTGGACTTGCACATTTGTAACATGCTGTGGAGGGGATGGGAAAAGGCCATTTGATGGGCAGCTATCCTATGACCAAATCTTTCATCAAAATATACACATCTTCTGAAATGGTAATCATTAGATGATATTGTAGTCAGCTATATCATATCTGGCTCCGAGGTAGTTAGAATATAAATTCCCTTAATGAGACCTATTTGTTGAAAGGGAAACCAGGTTACAGGCAAAAATAACTTTAAGTCACTATTTAGAATCTATGTAAACAGGTCGGTTGATTTTAGATGATTTGAAATTTTCAGAATTGTTTGAAATCTGGAAAGCCTAGACCCTGTGATATGGGATGATAAGATTAATCAGACAGGCTCAGTGGCCTCATTCCAGAATAGTCTCTAAAAAACTCATACCCTCCCCTGGCTCCCCAAATACCCATTTTGAGATAGCCAGGATAATTTTCTTCATTTCCTGCCCAGGCAGCTGTGGAATGTTGTAATTCATTGTTAGACAGCTGCAGAAATGCTTCTTAGAAAAGGATACATCTTGTCAAGGATACAGCTATTCTCAATTTTTGAGTTTATTTTTTACACCACAATGTACCCGCCAGATGTAGAAATAGTCTAGCCTGAGAAACCTCAAAGGGAAGCCGGATCTAACATGTGCATCCCTGCTTGGAGGTCAGTGCTACAAATACCCTCATCAGGTCGCCTGTAATCTTCTCTGCTCCAGCAAACAGTCCAACCCACTCCTTCTGGAAAATCCTCTGGACTCCTGAAAATAACTCCTTTCTCGCTGAGTAAACTTTAACTCTCTCCTGGAAGCAGATAAAAAAAATGCATCCCGGAAGTGAAGAGGAGCCAATTTTAATCCTCAATTATCTCCTCTCTCTGCATCCACCAAACAGCCGTGTTAACTTCTGATCTTTACTAGGAAGCTGTGATGAGAGCCGAAGAAGAACTGGAAGATTAAAATCTCTCTGCGTCAAAAGCAGAAAGCAGACTATGAGATGGGAGGCTGAGGGGAAGTGTGGAGCGAAAACAGGAAAACAGGAGCGGAGACTGTGGGACTGGGAATATTAGCAAGAAGAGAGGTTGGTAAGGGAGGTACAGAGGGAGGGAAACTAACAAAGTCCACTGATGGATGGATGTGACAGGAAGAAATCCATTTCTTTGTATGCTAAGCAAAATAATAATGATACACTTCAAGGGATAGAAACAGTCACATAAAAATACAAATTTCCCTTGGATAATGATAGACATGACTTGGAAGACTCCTAGGATCAGATATGCTCTGAATCAATAGAAGTGCCTTGAGACAACGAAGACTTTAAATGACGGAGGAAATAGCTATTAGGTCAAAGGACATATGTCTAATCTGTTCTAATGTCAAGGCTTGTAATTTAAATACCATGAATCACAAACAGGAAAATCATGACCGAAATTTTCCTACTTGTAGGGTTTCCTTTGCTTTCCAAATAGTTTGCTATTTTACCACTATTTCAACTTTTTAAAGCATGTTAGAGTGGAGAAAATGGATCCAGAAGCAATTAAACTGTTCTCTAATTCCTTTCAAGAAATTTGTGTTTAAAAGCTATTTGGGAAGTTCCTCCAAATAAAAGTTTTACCCCATTTCTATTTCAAAATAGCTAATACTTACTAAATTTTGACAAGTACAAACCAAGCTCTCTAAGAAGTTCATACAATCAGTCATGAGTCTCTAGTCCCCACGACAGAAAGGGATAGAGGCTGTCCATGAGCAGAGCCAGCAAGTTCAAGTAATAAAAGAGTCAATTGAATGCATGCAGTCAACAACCCTCTGAGAACCTCTGAGTACCTGATGCCTACCTAGCACCTTGCTGGGCAGAGGCAGCAACAAAGAAAATCCTGAAGGCAAAAGCCCTTCTCAAAAAGCGTAAGGAAGGCAAGGGATGGACAATGGCCACATAGTTTTATTGACGTAACTGCAGCAGCTCCACTAGATCTCAGGAAATGTCTCCAGATTAACACTGGGGAAGCAATTCTCCCAGTTAGTTGTCCTTAGAAGTTATTTCTTTTTCCCCATTGCCGTTCATGGAGCCCAGTGCCTTGTTCATGTTAGACGTGCTTTACCCACTTGTCTGCATCCCTGGCTCTTATTTTACTGTTGCTTTAGAGGTTTTTTGTTTGTTTGTTTGAAAACTGTGTCCTACTTGATACTTCAGCATGGCCTTGAGCCAAGCCTAACCTTGAGGGAGGACAGCATCTGTTTGAAGAGCCTAACTCTCAACCAACAAAGGTCCATCCAGACTCCAAGCAAATAGAAATAGAACTGTAGATATCTCTCCAGATAGGTCACATTGAGCTGCATACATGCTCCTGAGGTTCTTGCCATGACAAAGCCCAGCCCCTGCTCTTGAATTAATAGACATTCAAAAGTAAGAGGCAGTCTCTTATAAAGGGATTAGAGATCCTAAAATCTGACAGAAAATTAGCATTGTACTCTAGCCATATCATTATAAATGTTTCTTCTCTTAAATTCAACACTGAATTTAATTGCATCAATTAAATATTTTGTCTTATCTCAGATTATATAATTAGCTTGAGCAAATCTCTGCTTTCCCTATTGTTTTTCACCAACTACACACACACACTCACACACATACCACACCACTGTTCCTCAGGATTGTTTTTATAAAATTACACTTAGGCATCCATTCTGCCCCTAGACTGACAGACTTCGACAAAACTAATTTCCCATCCTCTTATCAGAGGTCGGTACTGAGGCAGCAGCCACATGGAAACTATTTATAAGCTGCACAGGGCAATGAAATGCCAGGAAGTAAAATTGGCTGCCTTTAAAGATTTTAAACAGACATTCTAAATCCCAGAGTGATTTCTTTTCCAAAATTTTAATAATTAGTCATTTTCTTAAGCTGTGACAAAAATAAAGGACAAAAGATTTCTTGAAAGGATGTTAGGATTGTTTTACCCTACTTTTTCAGGAAGCTTAATAAATGTTCCACCAGAGAGGGTCAGGAACAGACATCCTGCTGGCCTCATTGAAGATAAAAACTCTACTGATAGGCAGTTGAGTCCCTGACCTGCAAATTAACACACCCTGTTTTTCCAGATGGCAATTCTCCAGAGTGTGGGCTGACAATCATGTCAAACAGGACACGGACCTGACCAACAGCCTCATTTTCAATTGTGAGTAAAATCAGGATCTGAAGCCAGGTCTCTGAAGATCAGATGCAATGACATGAACTTGGTCCTCTAATAAATCACAGCCAGGGGGAACATTCAGGAGAGTGGATGCTGTATGGTTCTGCTGGCAGGATGAATTGCATTAGTCTCACTTGTATCCTTTTGCCTTGGCATGAAACTTGGAAAGAACTTTAATCAGTTTCTAAAACTCCATGTCTATGCATTGTTTAAAAGCATTGAAAAGCCTTCTTCTCCTTCTTCTTCTTCTTCTTCTTCTTCTTCTTCTTCTTCTTCTTCTTCT
>JADRCH010000099.1:1040990-1100690 GCA_019843965.1 Rhynchomys soricoides | reverse complement strand
CTTCTTCTTCTTCTTCTTCTTCTTCTTCTTCTTCTTCTTCTTCTTCTTCTTCTTTTTCTCCTCCACCTCCTCCTCATTCTGGCAAAATCATCTTACAGATAGCCTCCAGAGTAAAATTATATATTTTGTTTTATTATTCTATGGTGCAAAGTTCAAAGCAAAAGCCATAGTTTTATCTTTGAATTACTAGTGAAAAAGACCAAAAAATGCACATCAAACCATTGTTGAAAGAACAAGAGTGAAATGTCAAGTCATTTTTGAAGAATTTTTAAACATTTTATGTTTTCTATCCAGAAATCCTGGAAATAAGTAATAAATGTTTTAAAATTATGACTTACCTCACTGAATTCAGTTTTGGTAGAACAGGTGGTACTTAAGAAAGCATCATAAGTAAAAATCAAAACATCATAGTAATATTGATGTATTACCTCTGCGTTCTTCTTAGTGAGTTTTAAATGGGCCAAATGGTATAAATTTAGCATTTAAACCATCAAAGTACAAATATTCTTTTCTGAATCTTAATGCAAAGGTGTGTACTCACAAAGAAAAATCAATTTGTCAGCCTGGTGTGTACATGACAGTTTTCATTTCTCCACTTGCTGGGGAGGAACACAGACAATGCATATTGCTGGATGGAGCAAGCCACAGTCAGAGAGCTGGGATAGGATTTTCATTTACCACCTTAACTGTATTTTGAGTTTTTCTTTTTTTTTTCAAATAGTACATATGTTGGTAAGACTTTCCTTCCTATTGAAAATCAAACCATAAAAATTTCTTGCAAAGAAGCAAAACTGTTCACTTGAATAAATCATCTACTTGTGCTCTTCTCAAAGGGATGCACACAAAAGCACTAGAGGTCAAATGAGAAGAAAGAGTCTGCTCTGTGGAGGATATTCCACACAGATCATGATTTCCTACATGCCCTAACTTATTTATGTATTTCTTGGCCATGATTTCTTGCATCCTAGTCTTACCTTGAGTTTACTGTACAGCCAGTGATGGACTTGTATTCCTGATCTTTTCACCTTCACCTCCCAAAGGCTGAAACTACAGGTATGCACCATGATACCCAGCCTAACTAATCTCTCTCTGTCTCTCTTTCTCTTTCTCAAACGAATGCCTTCAGGACCACGGGCTCACCTTTTGTTTATTAACTATGTTATCAAAATACAGTCTCTCAGAATCAGATTTCCTCCTCTAAAGAATAAAGTGGATCACTGACAGTTATATCTTATATATTAAGTCGGTTCTCTTAGTCATTTCCTGGTGTTTTTAAAGGGCAGTTGGGGACTTAAAGTTACTACCCCACTATTTTTCAAGCAAATCACTTTTATCTAAGGAATTTTTGCTTTATTGAAAAAGTGATTAAGCTGGTCTCCCTGACTGAGTACCAACTGATACTTCAAACTGTTCTGGCTTCATGTGGGAATATGAAGGTCTTGCTTAACACCAGTCTGTGCTACAGCAGTGTGAGCCCCTGCCTATCATTTCATTTGTTTCTCTCACAAAAGCTCTGCCATATTGGTACCTTAATCATCATTTCCTAGATGACACAATAATTCAGATGATTACAGAAAAAAATAAAATCTAGGAATTTGAATCTAAATGGTTTGGATTTTAGTCATTGAATTTTCGTACTTTTGCTGCTGGCCATTGGAAAAATATGATAGTCTCTTGATTTAGCATAATTTCTGGTGCCATAACATAATACCTGAGGTCGGTTCTTTATAAGCAAAACAAAAGCCTATTTAACTGATGGTTCTGGTTAAAAGTCCAAGGTTGGACAGATCTAGCAATTCAGCCTCTACTGAAAGCCCTTTTGGTTATATCATTGTGGGTCTCCTTTCTCCCCAAGGTTGTTGGCCACCAGCCCCTGAGGATAAAAGGAGATGAACAGGGTTTTGGATAACCCGTGCATACCAACTGTGGGAAGCCGCCTGAGTCGCACCCACATTCGCCATTACAAGATGGCGCCTACATTCGGCCGAGAACAAGTTGTAAACAGGCTAGTGCGCATGCACCTGGTAATTTTCCACCTCAGAGTCTCAGCCTCTCTCGTGGTGGCATCTGGCCTGATATGCGGGAGCCAATGGGGAAGCTCCGCATCCCAGGCAAGCGCTGTGATCTATATAAGGGACGGGTGTTCTATTGTTCAGGGTCTCCACTCGTGGCAAGCTTATGCTCTCCCTCTCAAGATGCATTAAAGCTTTACTGCAGAAGGATCCTATGTGTGCCGTGTCGTTCTTGCTGGCGAGACGGTAGCGCGGGACAACCAACAGTAATAATGACATATGAGGACAAGCTTTGATGAGACAGATGAACTTTATTTGGGATTAATCAAGGGTGATATAGTTTGGAGAAGCAGGTAGAAATATCTAGGGTGGGCAAAAGTTGTTGGTTAAAGGCTAAGGTACTGACATGCCTCATTAGCATGGGAAGGCACTCCAAAAATCTTGGGGTACTTGCTGATCATGTTCTTATTGGGAGAAAAGAAGCTGAACCTGTAATCTAACCAAGGCTGCATGATATTCTACAGATAGAGGTTTGGGGGTGGGGAGAGTTGAACTCCCCAAACAAGATCAGAGAAGAAGCCCTAACAAAGGGAGTCTGCCATTTTGAGTGGAGCACAGAAAGCTCTCCAGACAATGGTACACTTTGACCTTAATTATCAGGGCAACATATCATACTGTGGCAAAGGGCCATGTAGAGAGAGTAGGTGTGCAAGAAAAAGTCACTTACTAATACAGGAAGGCAGAGAGCTTGGAAGGAGCATTCTTGCTTCTTTTAATCAACTCACACTCATGAAAACTAACTCATGCTAGCAAATCGGCCTTCCTGTTTTCTAAAGGCTGTACCTTCAATAACAAACATTTTCACTGGGTCCCAGCTCTTAAAGGTTTCATCACTTTTTAATATCTTACCAATGCCACACTGAGAACCAAGCCTCAGATGTGTAAAATGTGGGAGGGCAAACCAACATCAAAAACCACTGGCTAAACCCCATGTAAGTTTCACTGTAACTTCTCCCCACTATAGTACCCTGCTGAATGTTTTAAGCCACTAGAATGATGCTGGAAAGGTTTGTGTCATTTGTGAAAATCAGAAAGAGTGTGTTGTAAAGATCAGAAAGATGAGAAACACTGACGTTGCTGCTACATTATTTTATTATATTTTCAAAGAAATATCCAGCTACATTTGGGATTTTAATACCCACCTTCCTTTAGAATATATTCTTCATCAGTCTGCCTTCATGTATGAAATCCATCAGAGAATCAGAGCAATGTGAAAATAAAAATCTTTAAATTAGAGTTACTATAGACAGATTTAAAATATTACCATTCTGAGAATGGATACTCAAAGAAATGATAATGAATGCCTGCCAGAAAACCAGGTAGACTTCCCATAGATCTTCTCAACTTTCTCTGTTCCCCCAGACCCAATTCCTCAGTCTCATCCCTAGCACTGCAAGAGAACACCATCTGCGGCCTCCCACCCCAGCCCTGCCCACATACCCTGTAGATTCTACAGACCTAACCTACCTTTTCTGACTGGACTCCTCACTGCCTTCCCAGCTCAACACCAGCAGTCATTCCCTGAGAATGTACCAAGTAATCAGGCCAGGGAAACAGGCAACACATAGCCATTAGACACTTCAAAAATCCAGAGAAACCAAGGAGAAAAGCACCCACCATACAAAGACAAACCCAGAAATCAGCACCTAAATCTATAATGATTCCAAGTCCAGATGCCTGGATGCCATCTTAAGAACACAATCAATAACAGGTAGGGCAATATGTTTGTACTATAGCCCAGCAATCCTGCCATAGCAGGCCCCAAATATTCCAACATTGCTAAGGCACAAGAAATACCTTAAAATCAACTATATGAAGATGATAGAGGTCTTTAAAAAACAAATGAATGAATCACTTTTTTAAAAACATCCAGGAAAACACAAACCCATAATTGAAGGAAATGAATATATTCTTTAAAAAAACACAAGAATATACAAAAAAACAGTTCAAGACCTGAAAATAGAAACAGAAACAATAAAAAGGGGGAAAAAAACCCATAAACTGAGGGAATCCTGGGAAAAAAATAAGAATTCAAGAAAGAAACTAAAGAGGTAAACTTACCCAACAGAATCCCAAGAGAGAAGAGAGAATGTCCGGCACTGAAGATACAATAGAAGAAACTGGTCAAACAAAATGTTAAATCTAAAACATTCTTGATACAAGGTTACCAGGGCAGAGGACACCCAGAGGCCCAGGTGCCACTACAATGATCAAGTATGTAGTGGAGAGATGGGACAGAAAACTGGACGGGTTTGTGCACCGTGAAGAGATGTGGAACCAGCGACATCATCAACCAGAGGGTGATGAGGAACAGCCAAATGTGAGTAGTCTGCCTCCTGGAGACAAGGTGATGTATCAGCCTGTGCTACTACCATGGAACATGTCAGAGCTTTTGCCTGCAGCAGCAGGTGTCTGTGTCAGTGTCCTAGGACTATGTTGATGTCCAAGGGGATATGTACAGCTGGGCCTGCCCCTTACCTGGGCAGCTCAGAAGAACTGGCCTTAGTGGTTGTAGGTATGGTACAGCTAGCCCCACCCCTCCACAGCTATGGCACGTAGGAGAGCTGGCTTCACACCGTTCCTGCTATGTTGTAGCTGCAAGAGTGTGGGAAAGATGGCCTAGCCAGTTGCTGCAAACCGCAGGCAGGAGAGATGGTCCTGCCCCTTCTGGGACACTGCTTGAGAACTGGTCGTATGGGGGAGGAAGATCCTGGTCTGCCCCTCACCTGGGCAAAGTAGGATAGCTCACCCTGGCAACAATGGTACAGGAGAGTTAGCAGGCTGACTAACTCAGCTACCACCCAGGCCCAGATCTAGGGCTTTGAGGAGGCCCACTCCAATATCTATACTATCTATGAGCTGCTGGAGCATGTGAAGGAGTTGTTTCTACAGAACCAAAGCTGCAGGATCTCCACGACACAAGGCAGCAACAGGATATCAAAAAGGAGTCCTTGTGAGTATCCAGTATTGATGGTGTAGAAGCAAGCCAGAGGCCACAAACCAGACCAATGACTCACTGCAATAAACATCTACAAGTAAAGCTATTTGAGCAAAAGGATATACTATGTGATACAGAGTGACACACAGCAGCTTTCAAAGTGAGAAAGAATATATAATATATATCACTGGAAGGTAGCAAGTACAGAAGCCATATATGGAGGGATGGGAGATGAGATGGATTGGGGTGCATGTTGGGAAATTCACAAATAATCATTAAAAAGTTTTTTTAAAAAATTCTGACATAAAACATCCAGGAAATTTGGAACACTATGAAAGACTGAATCTAAGAATAATAAGAAGAGAGGAAAAAGAAATCAGCTCAGTGCCTCAGAAAATATTTTCAACAGAGTCATAGAAGAACATTTCCCTAACCTAAAGAAGGACATGCTATAAAGGTATAAGAACCATACAGAACACCAAGCAAATTGGACCAGAAAAGAAAATTCCCTCACCACATACTAATCAAAACATACAAAACAAAGAATGATAAAAGTTGCAAGGGAAAAAAAGCAAGTACCATATAAGCATATAGTGACCTATATTCTTATATATGCCTATAATAGGCATACCTTTTAGAATTACACCTAACTTCTCAATGAAGACTCTAAAAGTCAGAAGGGCCTGGATATATGTGCTACAGACTCTAAACTGCACATTATAGAGGACTCATATCCAAAATTTATAAAGAGATCAAGAAACTAGAAAAACCAAATATTCCAATTAAAAAACAGAGAATTCTCAATATAAGAATCTCACATGGCTGAGAAACACTTTAGAAGATGTTCAACATTGTTAGCCATCAGGAAATACAAATGAGAACTACTTCAAAGCTGCTTTAAAATCCCATCTTATAGCTGTCTGAATGGCTAAGATAATGACACAAGTGATGGGATGGGGAACAGGGGGACCACTCCTCCAGTGCTGCTGGGAGTGCACACTTATACAGCCACTATGGAAATAAATATGGTGGTGCCTCAGAAAACTGCAAATCAATCTACATCAAAACCTGACTGTACTACTCTTGAACATTTACCCAAAGGATTCTTCATCCTACCACAAGGACCCTTACTCAACCATATTCATTGCAGCTTTATTCATAGTAGCCAGAAAATTCAAACAACCTATATGTCCCTCAAGAGAAAAATGGATTTGACATTTTATGCAAATTTACACAATGGAATATTACTCAACTGTAAAAAAAAAAAAAAAGACATCATGAAATTTGCAGGCAAATAGATGGAATTAGAAAAAAATCATCCTGAGTTAGGTAACCCAGACCCAGAAAGACAAATATGGTGTGTATTCACTTATAAGTGGATATTAGGTAAATGATAACCAAGCTACAATCCATAGACCCAAGTAAGTTAGATCAAGAAAAGGGTTGGGGGGGGGGAGTAGGTAATGTATGGATATGGCAAGTCAATTAGCCATCACTTATAGCCAACAGAATTGCAGTCAACTGAGTAGGCCAAGGAGATCCCATGAAAATTCCCAAACAACCCAGGCTGATGCTAAAAGAAAAGGTTCTTCTCCATAAACTTACAGAGGAGCCCCACTGTTGAAGACAACATCCATACAAATTGTTGAACATGGAACAGTTGAGCTGGTGCTTACATGGAGCCTTTTACCCTGTGTTCTAATCTCTTTGGTTCAGAAAGATCTTCTACAGGCTACTGAAAGAGAAATATGGACATTAACCCAGCCACAAAACCTTTGACCTACAATCTGTCCTGCCTACAAAATATGCCAGGCCACTGGTGGTGCAGAACTTCTGTGTGTGACCACCCAATATCTGATTTGACTTAAAGCCCACTTCACAAGAAGAAACTCGGACTCAACACTACTGTGTAACCAAAATCCCAGAGACTAAATAGCCCAAAGTCCTAGGGTAAAACCAAATGCCACTAGGCAAAAAGAAAAAGAAAACATCCTAATGATATTCTGCTATACTCATAGATCAGTACCTTATCCAGTCATCCTCAGAGAGGCTTCCTCTGCCAGTAGATGGGAACAGATGCAGAGACCCACAGCCAGACATGACCTAAGAGAGGCTCTATATTAGAGGTCAAATACCTCTTCTCCGAGCTCAAGGAATCCTGTGGAGGAGGAAGAAGAAAGATTGTAAGAGTCAGCGAGGGTAGAGGACACCAGGAGAACATGTCCTTCTGAGTCACCTATGCAAGGTGCATATGAGCTTACAGAAACTGAAGCACCAAGTACAGGGTAAACATGGGCCTACACCAAGTTCTCTGCATAAATGTTATAGCTATTAGCTTAGTATGTTTATGGGACTCCTGAGTTTGAGAACAAGTGGGTCTCTGGTTCTTTTGCCTGCCCTTGTGACTCTTCCTCCTGTTGGGTGGCTGTGTCCAACTTCAGTATGAAAATTTATTATATTTTACATTGATATGTTTGGTTCTTATATCTCAGAAGCCTGTTCTTTTCTAATGATGGCTAGAAGGGAGTATATCCAGAGAAAAGAGGAGGTGGAGAGGAACTAAGGGGAGTAGAAGAAGGAGAAACTATAATCAGGATATAGTGTATGAGAAAAGCACCTATTTTCAATAAAATATAAATAAATAAATAGAAAAAAATCTCAATAATGGAAATAGTAATAACAAAATATTCAGATTGTTTTAATAACACAGTAAAGTAATAGAAGAAATTATTGTTCCACTGAAAATGAACTAAAAATTCTCTTCCAAGTGTCATTATTGTGGGTGTAAGTTGAAGCAATTTGGGAATTTTAGTTAAATATAAAGGATAAGGGACTCATTAAACAAGTCCAGTGTGTGCTTCCAGCAGTTTATGCACAACATATATTTTTAAAATCATAAATAGTGTTCCAAATGGTTCTTTTCTCATTTTCATTTGGATTGTGTGCAGTAAAAGAGAGTAAGATATGCCTAAAACTAAATTTATGAAGTGTTTATTGACTGCATCCTCTGTAGAAGATATTATTTCAGCAAAGAGCTTGAGATTTTCATGATATTTAATTGCAAGTCTCTCCAGGGATAACACACAATCATGTCTCTATTGTTTCCTCTCTTAAATAGAATGGATTTGGAAGAGATATTGTATTAGTCAACTGTTGCTGTGTAATAAGCAACTCCAGAACAATTTTCACTTATTCTCACATGTGTGTGTTGTTGGCAAGCTTGGAGTCAGTTGATCTGTGTGAGCTAAGCTGAGCTGGGCTCAGATCCAAGGTTCAGAGTGATGGAGGGCTGGTCATGTGTCTTTTATCCTTCTTGGATGAGAATATTGTTTGGAACACACTCCTCTGGCAAACAGCACATGTGCAGGAGGGCAAGGCCATCAGGCAGGCTCATCCCAAGCCTCTGTGCCAACATCCCACAAGGAAAAGCAAGCCACCTGCCTGAGACTGAAGTCAAACAATCAAATAATGCTCTCTCACTAATGTGAGGGACCACAAAGTCACACAGCAAGCCACGTGGATGTCTGGCAGGATTGGTGAAGAATGGACACCAGTAAGTTAATATTCCACAGATGCTTGGTTCCTAGAAATTGGCTACATATATACTTTGTGCTTAAAGTTAGAGTAACTATCATTATGTAGTAAAGCGACATGTGCCATTTCTTAGAAATTTAAACTAATGTTTCCTTAAGATTTCAAAAATATCACCTATGATCTAAGCACTACAAGTTTCTCCACTAACCTTAATTCATGTCAGTGAATTTCAACTAAAAGTTTATTACACACGTCTACATATTAGGACCATAAAAAAATCCCAATTAAAGAAAAACTAGTAAAAGTTAATCTACATACTCATTGTACCTGCCCAATGCCTATTATTTAATACACACTTGAGAGAGAAGCCACTGTTGCTGACAGTGTTCTGATGCTTTGTGTGCAATCTTTGCTGATCAGGTACCGCTCAATCTTTTATCAGCTTGTAAGTTTCCTCTCATTCAGAGGTTCAAGTTTCTATCCTACATGCTTAATGTTTGTTTCCTATAGTGATTGTTCGGCGACCAGGGCAACCATAACATTTTGGGAAGGAATGCAAGAGTGTGGCAAATCCCAGTCACTGCGTACATCCTCAACGTAGTTAAGAGTGTGAAAAATGCAGTAGCCTCAGGCAGGTCTTTAGTCATCCAGGCCTTTAATAATCATGATAACAATAATCAATGAAAAATATTTTTAATAATTGCTTACTACTGCCAGGTACTGTAATTAATAGTATCCACACTCTTAATAAGGATCACTGATTCTCATATCCACTAAATGGCTAGAAATTAGATCTCTTTTATAGGTAGCAAATCAGGGTCTCAAGATAGCTACTGGTAATATAGAATTGTTATGCAGTTGGACACCCAACATGGCTGCCCATCTTGTTACTACAGTTTTGTAAATGACACTTTGATATCTCTGTGAATTGTCTAAAGTTGATTTCTTTCTTGATCTTTTTATTTGATACATTAAAGGATTGAATACAAGAGTTACAATTCACCTAAAGCATTTGAAGACTGAAACTTCTTTGTCTTTCAAGAAATAATTATCAGCAAGTGAGGCCTGGCAGTACCTCTGATAACCCTAAATTCTCAGGAGACTGAGTCAGGAGAATCACAAGCTCATGGCCTGCCTAAACACCATGGTAACATTCTGTCTCAAAAACAAAAAGTACCAAAAAGGGTGTGGAGATGGACTTTGGTGATAAACACTTACCTCAAATATGTGAAGCCCTTGGTTCAATTCTCAGTACCCATGGAAAAAAGAAAAAGCAATATTTTGACTCCCAGGGAGGTTGGAACATAATAGATCATCTACTACGTAAGAACAAAGGAAATCAACTTTTCAGGAGAGCTAAAACTCCCTCTATGAAAGTGAGGTTTTTCCAGTATGAACATGTCAGAAGAATGCAACTGAGAAGGAAGTTTGAATGAGAAGAATTGTAGACATTGGAGTCACATGCTAAACATGTCAACTTAACATGGAACAAATCTGATGAGTGTGGCGGAACTTCCCCCTCATGAATAAAGATTATAAGGGACCAATCACAGGGTGAGTAGGCAGGACTTCTGGGTCAGCAAGAGGAAGAGGGAAGGAGGAGAGAGGGACAGTGGGAGCAAGGGAGGCAGACAGAATGTAGGAACCCAGAGGCTGTCGGTTTGAGTGGCGGATCCTGGTGAATCTGCCACTCGAGGATTTAATATAGACTAGTTTACAGAATTAGGATGCTAGGTTCTGTGCCCAGTGATTATGTTGCCTGTTGATTCTAGACTAAGATTGTGTGGTGTTTTCCTTCACGCGGCGACTCAATTGGGTTCCAGAGAAAGGTATGGCGGCAGAGTATGATGTATATGAGTGCACTCCAGTGTGTGGAAGTGTGGGGTGTGCTCGGCAACAGCCAGCTATGAGAACTTAATGAACCAGGAAGAGAGAGTAATTTCAGAGCTCTGAGTCAGAGAGTCTGCCGGTGCCTAGCCAGCGATTGCGTGGGATGTCTTTTTTTAATATTTCACACTACAGGTGGTACCCAACGTGGGAAAGATGAGTAAGAGGGACAGGCAATATGTACAAACATTAGAGAACAAGGACTTGAAGCCATTGTCCTTGGGTCAGACCCCAATTCCCCTTCTAAATGCTCTTCTGACCTTCAACAAGTTGCTTAGTCTCTGCACTCAGCCATTGCTCAGTTTTCTCTCCTGGACGATAGAGATCATGTTGGTATATTCTATTATGAGGTTTTGCAAGCTAAAAGAGAGCATCTGAAAAATTAAATCAGTGCCAGACAGAGGAACATGTTGAGTGGGTGTCATTCTTTATTAGTCATATGATATTGGTAAAGGCTGGTGTTGGGTGGAATTGTCATTTTACAACCAAAACCAATCTTCTTTTCCATGATGTATACCCACACTCTGTGTGTCCCCAATGGAACCTCTCAATGGGTCACAAAGAGGTCTCATTCCCAATGAATCTAACAGCCTATGGCCTCCTCTCTTTAACAGGTCCTGACCGTACAAGAAAACTGCCCTTTCCTTCCAGAAAACAAAACAAACAAAACAAACAACGGAACAAACCAAACCTGTAGAACCCTGATACCCTAAGAGCAGGAAGTCTATTTAACTCAGAAGCCAAATGGTTAACAACAGGACTCCCCAGACCCCCTTTCTCTGGGACCCTAGTTTTATTCCACTAAGACTACCACCACCTTACAGATCATTATGAGAGCTAAGTGAGACAAACAAAGTGGCCACAGCTGGCCCAGTGACTGACACATAATAGATAGTTCTTAAACAGTCCTTTAAAAAGTTAAGATTATCCTCAGTAAGCACTGCTAAATGACTAATGACTTAAAATAAAAATCAAAGTAGGAGTTGGGGAATTAGCTCTCTCGGTATTCCACTGTTGCCTGTACCAAATCCTCTGATTCATTCCTGCCTCCTATGTTTGCTTTTTATGAGGTAGATAGGTCAGAAAGCATGACTCTCATATAGGAGTACAGTGAGGATTATAGTAATCACTATTAATAGCTAGCTTCAAATATGTAAGAAAATTGACTCCTGGTCAATTTCAAGAGGCTCAGTCTCTGGAAAACTGAATCTTAATTTATTTCTGCGTGTCAGGAGGATATCAGCTCCATGGTAGTCATTAAAATCATTTAAGTTCTCACGACAGAAGGAGACTTTCCAGATGTACTCCTGAATCATTAAATAAGCACCTATGTGGTGTCACCAGAGGTAAAAGACTTAAAGGCATCATGAGGAACAAGAAGAGCAAAGGCACCAGCAAAAAAACTTAATCCTATCAAGCCTGTTAATAGGTAGAGATCCACAACCTTTACCATCCCCTGTTGACTATACCATGAAGGTAATGAGGGAATCATCTGCAGAGGCCAATGATGTATGGGCCACCAAGCTTGAAACAAAGCTTCCTTGGAGCTTCGTTTGTGATGCTGCACCTACCTCTCGGCAGGACAGCTAATGTCTCACACCGATCAATCCATTGCCAGAAATGCTGAGGAGGGGACTACAAATCCCTGCTGCACACTCTCTTGTCTTTCCCCAGATTCTAAAGCTTGACACTGAAACTGATTTGCAAGCACAGGCAATCTCTAGGATACTGTGAGTTTCCTCTCCCACCGCCCTTTGTTCCTTCAATCCTAGAGGGATCCTCCAATCAGACAGGATGTGACCCAGAAGTGTGACAGCCCATCTGTGTCTTGTTGCAGGAAGAACAAGTGTGGCTGAGTCTCCTCTGATTGAACTCACACACTCCATCTTCTGAGGAAGTTTTAAACAGTCCTGAGTCATCCAGTCCTTTGTCCTCTGGAGCAGCTTAGGGCACAGTCTTCAGGGACGCATTGGTTATAAACTGCTGAGTAGCATACATTGGGCCCTAAATTATATATCTTTCAGGGTGGGAGCATGGTATGGATATTTCTTCATCACGGCATTTTGGATGATAGTCTCTGTTTTTAGATCATAGCATCAGTTCTAATATGAAATATGACAATCTATTTAATGGTCATATTAGTCAATAGACTGAACATGATCCAATCACATTAACATTAAGGGACTTAGGACTTTTCCTTTCAAACAAAATACCAGCAAAATATTTTTAAAATAATAAGGTGAAAATATGTACATATATCTGTGTCAAGCCAGGCATTCTCTGAGTAAACTCAGATGGTGAAAAGTATCTAAGTGATCTAATAATCATTCATTCACTTTCATCATTAATAATTCATTTGCTTTCTTGTTGAAACGAGACTTAAAGACAAGATAGTCAAAGACACTGAAAGAGAAGAGCTTTGGGTTCAAACTAACAAGAAGAAGCCTGAAGGAACTCAGAGGTGCCTCTTGCCAGGATGGAAATGTTGTTCATACACCTAGCACAAGATTATTAGCTTTTCATCCCAACCCTAGGCAGTCTGTGAGCTAGAATTTGTTGAGCTAACAGGGTCTGGAGTTTAGATAGCACTTGTGACCTGAGCCAGGTACACTTCTACCACTGATCGGCAGCATAGGTCACAGTAAAGAGCAGTCTGGAAGGTACCCGTGGCACCTCCCACAGCTGTGAGAGCTGGGTAATGTGCTGAGCTGCTGCTTGGCAATGAAAGCTATCCTGGAGGTAAGGCATTGAAAATGTGACCTCCACTTCACATCTGTGGCTTTTCAAGTAGAAGTCGAAGATCTCCTCTCCACAGCATAACACCAAGTGAAAAAATAAACAGGCTATCGTTACCAGCCTGGTCTCTTTGGCTGGTGGAGTCTTTGAATGTGGAGTAGATGTTTTCATGATTTCTACATTCAGGAGCAAAACAGCCTCTATGTCTCTGTGGATTAATATTTTTGGATACATGTCTCTGGTATGAAAAGCTTAGCATGCCGAACACTCTGATACAGGAGCCCTTATCTTGCCCCAGTGATATAAGCAACATAATAAACTCACAGGTTATTATGATTCAGATCAACAAGATAAAGTCTTTTTTTTTTTCAGATAAAGATTTCTATACATTATTCTGCCCAAGCAAAATTAACTAAAAAGTCATCACTAGGAAAGAGATTAAAACACACCCAAATAATTTCTCCTGAACCATCTTTCTGTCTGTGCTTCCCTCACTCTCCTTTGTCTATCTTCCATTGTCTGTAGTTGCCAGCAAGTAAACATCTATGCTGGAGCAGGAACAAAAGGAAACAGAAACATATATTTATGTAATCTTGTATTGATTCAACTAGGAAGGAACTCCGCAGCTTTCAACTTCAGAGTCACAAATCATTATGATCAGAAATGCTGATGCGCCAGGAATACATGAGAGCTTTCCCCTGCCATCACAGTGCAGGCCCATTGTGTCGCTATAGTTAAGCTGGGAAACATTAAAAATAGTTTTCAGTCTCCACTTACCCTGTGCTATTTTGGGGAAGGGAGGACACAATGGTGTTGAGTACTGGCTTGTGCATTCGGCTCCACATTCAGTCACATTTGGAAAAATCCAAGGGAGGCCACATCACCTTTCCAAACATGAGAAAACTCTGTTCTTCCCCAAGATGACCCGAAATGTTCTAATTATTGGTTATTCCCTCTGGTCGGTGATGCAGCCAACAAGCGCATAGGGTTCAGTGAACCCACAAGCACACAGCTGTTATCTTTGACTTGTGGCCAAAACAAAAATTGGAACAGAATTTACCCAGACAAGTGTAAAGGCTTCTGTTTAAAGCAGCTATTTTCTAAGCCAGATAAACAGCTTTGAAATGGAGAAGAAATGAATCCTTTTCAAAAATGTCTGAATCAAAGCGAGGTCAGTGTGCTGAAGACAAGATGTTAACGTAGATTAGCCACACGGCTGCACAGGCTCCTAAAGCCTCCAGTTCCCTGGACTTCTTTTGTCAACAAGTTTTGTGTTTCAAAAACAACTTTTAGCATTGACTATGTTTAGTAGTTCCTTCGCAGTATACAACATGAAGGGTCGGCAAACTGTCAGCCAGTGACTGCATGGACCACTGGCCTAATTTGGCCAATGGTATTAGAGGCTCTTATGTGAAAGTCAGAAGAGAAAAAGAAACAAAGCAGATTTTCCTTTGAGTCAGTGTTTCTGGCGTTTGAATTTCTTTGAAGAAACATTAACAAGTGCCTCATTTTTTATAAGTGGCAGAGGGCCTGGTAAGCAATGGCTGGTGGGAGAAACAGGAGGAAATCACCCTCCCTGTTCTTTACACAAACATTGTGTGCCTGTGCTAATCTGGCAATCCATCTTACGATCACCAAACAGCACAGAGCAAGGAAGCAATTCACACTGCAATAGTGCTCCTCCGAGCTTTTCATAGCTTGATGCCTATTGCAGCTGCTTATATTGTACCAGCAGGTGGGTATAAAATAGCAGATTCCAGAGCCTATGGAAGCCGGGTCCCAGGGTAGAAGAGGAGATGATTTTTTTTCCGGTAGAGTGAATATGCATATCAATGTACCTGAATGGAGAGCTGGGTCCTGGTGAGCTGTCATCGACAGCAAATCCATCTGCACTTCCATCTCAAGTGGTCCATTTCAGCGATAACAAGGCTTCTGCAGCAAGGGGTTGAAAAGCCTGCTTTTCTTGATTCCTGCAGGGCCCGCAGACCACATCTACAGTACAGACAGCCTTGCCCATCAACTTCCCTTCATTTCCAAATTCTTCCCGCACTCTTCATTTGCAGCAATTATAAAAAAATAAAATAAAATAAAATCTTGCCAGTTTTGAAGTCCCAGCTTTTGTGGATAGTAAGCACCAGGTAGCCAGACAAGAAGGCTCGCCACTAAGCATAGATGGCCGTTCTAAAAATCCTCCATCGTTAAAGCAGTCAGCTGCATAATTGGGGTCAACTTCATACCCAATGGGTAGGGATAGTTATCAGAAGTCCATCAAGCAAATGGATGGGATGTCTCAAACCTACAAGCATTGAGCTTTTCCCAAAATAACAAGAAGTGACAGCTGAAGTCATGCTTAACAGAATCGGTTTTAAAATGTGAAATGGGGTTTAAATGTGGCACTGCCTTCCTATGGGGTGTGAATGAGGCTCGGAATCCAGGAGCTGAGATCTCTAGTAAAGCCAAGATCCTTGCTTTGTCCTCTGCTTATGAGAACTGGTTATCTCTTGATAATACTTGAAAGAACTATGACCTGTGAGCATCAGATAGGTAGGTGGTCAAGGCTGTGTAAAACAACCTCCCAAGAAAGAGCTTCAGTGAGCTTCCAAAGTGGCAGAAATGTTTACCTGGCCATTTGTTTAGAGCAGACAAGCAAGGAAATTACGCCTGCCCTCCTTTTCAGTTCCAGAACCATATGTTTCCTGACATTAGTTGTCCCGTTACTTGGTCATTCTGTGGATTCACTTCATTTTTTATTTTTAAACAATTCTTTAATACTTGAGAGCCAGCATATGTTTTCTGTAAAGGATCACAATGGGTTAAAAGTATGTGGATCATTTCATCTCTGTCACAACTACTTAACTCTGACATTTCACTTTAGCATGCTAGGCAGCCAGAGTTAATGCACAGCAAAAGCGTGTGGCTGGGTTCAATAAATTATATTTACAAAATATATTTAGGGTTAGATTTAGGTTACAGCCACAGTTTGAGAATCCCTTTCTAAGATACTACATCTTGCTCAAGTAAGTTTTTATTTTCTTTCTTATACTTTGGTAACCTGCTATAGATTCGTGATTCCCTGATTGGTTCACACTTTCCTCTGTCTGTGCCCTTGGGCTGGCTTCTCCTACAACGAATCTTTTGGATGACCTGAGTCTTTCCTAGGGTTTTCTGTTGAAGTCCTAGCCCCTGAGAATGTAATCATATTGGAGATAAGGTTTTTTGGGGTTTTTTTGGTTTTTTTTTGTATTTAATTGGTTATTTTATTTATTTACATTTCAAATGTTGTCCCCTTTCCCAGTTTCCCCTCTGCAAACCCCCTATTCTATCCCCCCTTACCCTGCTTCTTATGAGGGTGCTCCCCACCCACCCAACCACTCCTGCCTCAGCACCTTAGCATTCCTCTACACTGGGTCATAAAGCCTTCACAGGACCAAGGTCCTCCCCTTCCATTGATGTCAGATAAGGTCCCTTCAGCTCCTTCAGTCCTTCCCCTAACTCCTCCATTGGGGTCCCTGTGCTCAGTCTGATGGTTGGCTGTGAGCATCTGCATCTGTATTGGTCAGGCTCTGGCAGAGCCTCTCAGGAGACAGCTGTATCAGGGTCCTGTCAGAAAGCACTTCTTTGCATCCACAATGGTATCTGGGCTTGGTGTCTGCATGTGGGATGGATCCCCATGTGGGGCAGTCTCTGGATGGCCTTTCCTTCAGTCTCTGTTCCACTCTTTGTCCCTGTATTTCCTTTAGACAGGAGCAATTCTGGGTTAAAATTTTGGAGGAAACACAAACATCCCTTAAAGAATTACAGGAAAACACAACCAAACAGATGAAGGAATTGAACAAAACTATCCAGGATATAAAAATAGAAATAGAAACAATAAAGAAATCACAAAGGGAGACAACCCTGGAGTTAGAAACCCTAGGAAAGAGATGAGGAGTCATAGATGCAAGCATCGCCAACAGGAGATAAGGTGTTTAGAAGAGTGAAATGCGGCCATTAGGATGGGCCTGAATTCTGGACAGCTAGTGAATTCATAAGGAGAGACACAAAGAGTGTACACACACAGGAAAACCTATGTGAAGAGACAAGCATGTAGCCATCTGCAAGTCAGAGAAAGAGAAGCCTCAGAAGATATCAAGTCTATGAGCACCTCGCTCTAAAAATTTTAGGATGGAAAACTATGAGAAAAGCAACTTCCATTGGGTAAGCCCCCTAGTCTATTCTAGTCTACCAGGACAGCTCTTGAAAAGTCATGTAACCAGATCCTGGAAGAAACATAATTTTCTTGGCCCAATAGACAGTAGCAACCATGATGTTAACAAAGACTTAAAAATTACCCATGGCTGATCTTAAGGCCTCAGCCAGCAACCATTCTTAAAAAAAAAAAAACAACAACTTTTGGGGGGTGTATTTTCTTTATTTACATTTCAAATATTATCCTCTTTCCAGGTTTCCCCTCTCCTGCTCCGTCTATGAGGGTATTCCCCAACCGATCCACTCCTGCCTCCCCGCCCTGGCATTCCCCTACACTGGGGCATTGAGCCTTCACAGGACCAAGGGCCTCTCCTCCCATTGATGCCAGACAAGACCATCCTCTGCTACATGTGCAGCTGGAGCCATGGGTCCCTCCATGTGTACTCTTTGGTTGGTGGTTTAGTCCTTGAGAGCTCTGGGGTGTCTGGTTGGTTGATACTGTGGTTCTTCCTATGGGGTTGAAGCCCCTTCAGCTCCTTCAGTCCTTTCTCTAACTCTTCCATTGAGAACCCTGTGCTCAGCCCAATGGTTGGCTTCGAGCATCCACCTCTGTATTTGTCAGGCTCTGGCAGAGCCTCTCAGGAGACAGCTATATCAGGATCCTGTCAGCAAGTACTTGGCATCCACAATAGTGTCTGGGTTTGGTGTCTGTATACGGGATGGATCCCCAGGTGGGGCAGATTCTGGATGGCCTTTCCTGCAGTCTCTGCTCCACACTTTGTCTCTGTATTTCCTCCTGTGAGTATTTTGTTCCCCCTTCTAAGAAGGACTGAAGCATCCACACTTTGGTCTGCCTTCTTCTTGAGCTTCATGTGGTCTGTGAATTGTATTTTGGGTATTCCAAGCTTTGGGCTAATATCCACTTATCAGTGAGCACATGCCATGTGTGTTCTTTTGTCACTGGGTTAACTCACTCAGGACAATATTTTCTAGTTCCATCCATTTGCCTAAAAATTTGATGAAGTCATTGTTTTTAATAGCTGAGTAGTATTCCACTGTGTAAATGTATCACATTAAGTATTCTTCTAAGTGTTACGACCTTTGTGGCCAGGCTTCTCACCACCTCAGCGGGCAAATTGAACCCCAGATGCCACTGTCTGGCTGAGTGACAGCTGTTCACAAGTGAATGAGGCAACCACACTGAGCTCAGCAGAAGAATCACAGCTCAGAACAATCCAAAGTTTCTGACCTATATAGAAGGTTGTCATTGTTGGCAACCCCTACATTATGAGTGGTTTATTCCACACAGCACATATTAGATATGTTATATAATTAATTTCCATATCTTATCCACCCCAATACTAAGTCCATCCTATTTTTCTACTTTTTACTTCAGGTCAATGAAAGCTACACTGTGTTTTCAACCTTCCTCTGCTTCTTCTACCCATTCAGTATTTCAGTCTGGCAGGTTATCCTTTTACAACACCACTTTCTGCTAGGGAAGTGTATTTATTTTTATTGTTACAAAAACAAACGCATGCCAAGTTAGCACAGTTCCCCTTCATCATCCCTAACTCTAGAAATAAGAACATTGATATGGGTCTGGTCTTGGTAAAAATCAAGGAACCAGGACTATATCACTTCAAGAAGGTTTTGCAGGGGGACAGGTGTTTCTTTTCTGCTGCAAAATAAAGCGTATTTCCCATCCTTGCTCCTGTAGGGCTGAGTTATCTATTTCTTTGCTGGCAGTTGGCTAAGTTTCTTCATAGTGTACAGAGGCCACCCCATCTTGGCTTGTAGTTTCTTTCTTCCATCTTCAAAGCCAACAAAGATTGGTCAAGACCTTCTCACACTTGAGATTTTGACATTTGCATTCATTTTCCTCTTCATCCATTACTTTCTCTGACTCTAGTCAGAAAACAATTCTCTGCTTTTAAGAGGTCATGTAATTTGCCCACATACTTCCCCAGTCTCCCAATAACCAAGGATAGTTTTACCATCTCGGGAACTACACACTTTATCCAGTTTTCAAAGTTCCTTTTGCACATAGAATATTCCTGGAATATTTCAAGATTCAGATGCAGATATTATAAGACAGTGGGGCTGCTGTTTCTGCGTATCACAGTTCAATTTGTGACAGTGAAATCAGAGACTTAGTTCTGAACAGTTCTCAGTCACAACAGAATTTTTAAGTAAACACCTGAAAATCCTTTGTGGCTAATCTCACTAGCAAGCTTCACAGTAGGCCAAGGGCTCAGAATTGTCACCTGTCTTTATTGCAGTCTCCACCCACGACTCCATACCTTGCCATCGCCATAGCTCTTATCCACACTTGGTTGTAAATTAGCCACACAATTTTCTAAATATGAGTTTTCAAGTCCCTGCAATCCCTATGTGTTGAGCTAATGAGTACTAACAGGTACTCATTTTTTTCTATCTCAACTGCTTCAAACTCTTAAAAGCTGTCAAGCTTACATGTAAGATCCCAAATCAGGAAAGTGCCAGGGTTATAAGAAATCGTTCCAAGTTCCCATCCCTGTGTACTTAGAATTTTTTTTTCAAACTGCTTGATTGCAGTCTATTAAAGCTACCCGCAACCACTCTGTATTAGTTAGGATGCCTTCAGCTGCAAGTAAAAGAAACCCTGATTTAAACTGGCATGTGTGGTATGAAAGATGACTAGTGCGCATTACAGGAAGCACCGACTCAGATCATACTTCAAGGTTAGTTAATTCTGTGGCTCAGAAAAATAATCAATGGCTCTGTCTCATTCCCTTCCCACCTTGACATTCTCAGTACCATGAGTACCATGAAGCTGGTCTCAAGATCTTTACAGCTTTTCCTGGCTTTGAAACAATTATAACTACATCCAAAGGAAGAGAGGCAATTGCATCTTCATCAATCTGGTTATGAAGAAATGTTTTCCCAAAAGATCCATAGTAGGCATCGTCTATGTCAGTGGCTCTCAACCCCTTGGGAGTCCAACAACTCTTTTACAGAAGTCTCATATCAAATATCCTGCATATCAAATATTTATATTATGACTCATAACAGTAGAAGAATTAAATTTATAAAGTATCAACTCATCACAACCTAAGAACTATATTAAAGGGCCACAGCATTAGAAAGGTTGAGAACCACTGCTCTATGATTTCAGCAGAAGAACTGAATTAATTTTAAGGTAAAACAAGGAAATGCAATCCTCCTACCTCTGCATCCTTCAGCAAATTCTACCAGCATGCAACACCACAACCAGTGCTATGGAGGACTCACAGAAAGGAGCCTATAAGAACTGCCCTCTGAAAGACCCAACAAGCAAGTGAAAGAGTCAGGTGCAGATGCTAGTATAAAAGCCTGGGATCCCCGTGGCTGAAATGGGAGAAAGCTGGAAAAAGCTGAAGAAGAGGGTGGCCCCATGGGAAGACCAGCAATCTCAACTGACCTGGATGCCCAAGATCTCTCAGACACTGGATCACCAACCAGGCAGCATACACCAGCTGATATGAGGCCACTAGCACATATACAGCTGAAGACTGCCAGGTCTGGGTTCAATCAAAGAAGATGCAGCTAACCCTCAAGAGACTTCTCGGAGACAGGAAGAGATGTGGGATGTGGAACAGTCAGAGGGTGGACTGGAAGGGGGATAAAGTCTGGACTGTAAAAAAAAAAATTAAATTAAAAAAAATATAACGGGAAGATTCCACCACTGACCTGATGCTCCCAAAGGTTATGAGTCAATGCTGACCATGATTCATGATTCCCACCTCTACCTTCAAGAGAGGATGAAGTCCAAAATAAAAAAATAAAAAGATAAAAAAATAAAATAAAATAAAATAAAAACAACAACAACAACAAAAAAAAACACAAAAAAACAGGGAATGTGAGCTTACAGAGCACTGAGTTTTCCTTTATTAACCCTTTCCACTACCGGGCACTCATAAACAGCCTCCTCCAGCCTTCCCTCCCCCAGCGGCTTCCCCCCCGTGGCTTCCCCCGTCCCCCCCCCCCCCCTCGGCCCCCCCGGCCTCCCCGGCCCCCCCCTCCCCCCCCTTACCCCGGCCTTCCCCCTCCCCAACCCCCACCCCCAGCCTCCTCGGCCTCCACTAAATCTCTCTCCTTTGTTTGAATCACTCGATGGCTTGCTTTGCTATAGGTTCATTTTCCTCCCATACTATAGCATGTCAGCTTCCTTATGCTCACAATTTAAGTCTCTCTGTCTGACATGGAGCCTAGCACATAAGTGGTCCTCTAAATTTTTATTCAATAAACAAACAAGTTAAAACCCCTAGAACCAATCAGGTCTCTGGCACCAAAGGTAAGACCCACTTTCTCTAAGCCATATGGCTCTGAGAGAGAGGGCAGATCGCTCTATGTAAAAGATAGATGGCAGAGTAAATGCCAAAAAGAAACAGGCATAAACCGGCATCCTCACTTAACTTGAGGCAGATTTTCTTCTTGTTGGTTTGTATGAACATTTGCCCTTCCTACATTATAGAAAACTGGTTTTGTTTTTGTTTTTTTTTTTCTTTAAGTTTAAGACTTCTGTAACACCACTAATACTGACACATGGGGAAACTTTGAAAAAAAGACTGAAACTAGGTTGTGTTGGATCTTTAAGCAGTTTAACTGGTCTCAAGTGCCCTTGGATTCCGAAGAGTTCTAATCCGATCGAAACAGAAGAAACATCTCTTCACAGATCTAACTGTGCTGCCGTAACATCCTTGTAACTCAAGATGATCTACATTAATCTCGTTTGTTCCCAACTCCAATTTCATGATCAAACACTTCGTAAAGAATCCTGGGGTTCTTTGCTGATTTATTTGCTTTCATTGAAGAACAGTGTTAGGGATAGATGGGTCTTAGTTTCTACTTTAGTTTTATTATATAAATAAATGTACTTATTTATTCAGCTCTGCTATGCATGCATATAGTCTTGTCTTTCAGAATTTCTAACTCACAACCCTGTGCGAACCACACTTACTGCCTACAGTTTACTAATGGTTATATTTGTCTTAACAATATTCAGTCAAAATTCTGTTTGCTCAAGTTATTTAGTTGGCTTGTACTTAGGGTAAGTCCATGTAAACAAACTTTTAGGATCTGCTTTATAGTCCTGCTTTTATATGCTTAGCTTAAATAAGTACTGAATACACATTGTGCCCAATTTTTGCAAAATTAAAGCTCTTCGTTGCATCGTAATAAGCTTGACTCTTGAGTATACTGTATTTACGCTCTCTTATTTTTTCTATACAATACTTTGGATGCTTGAGATGATCATTATAAATTTCTTGTTATTTATTCTAAATTTGTGTTATCCCCTGAAGTAGTATATTGGATTGCTATAGTTCACAACTTCCAGCTATAAAATACAAAGCAATAAAAAAATATTTTAATTAATGTACAGATATGCAAAGTTTGTAATTAAATGCAAAGCTACAATTGGACCCAGTGCCCCATCTAACACAAAACAGTAATATCACTGAACTAGTAGCAAGAAAGAATAGTTAAGATATATATTCAGTCACTGGGGTTGAATGCTTCTTTATAGTAACTTAAAGAAAAAGAACAGTATTCTATAATGTAGGGAGGGCAAATATTCATAAAACCAATAAGGAGAAAATCTGTCTCAATTTATCACTGCATGGGAGGATAAGGTCCACGATGCTCATGACACACTAAGGTGGGAGGATGGAGACAAATTTATGGATGTAGAGCTGTGGAAATAACTAAAGCTGTCTGCTGTAATATACCCAATACACCCCTACACACACACACAGTGCAACATGCACAAACACGGCGCACATATGCACACCTTCATTACTGAGAACCTTAAGTTTCTACTGCCACTTGCTATTGTTCCACAGATTTTCACATAACTCTTCTGAGTCTTACCACAAACAAAGCTGTTCCGTCCTTGTGTATAATGATTTTTAACTTTGCCATCAACTGACTAGCAGTGCATTTTTATGAATAACTTATTTCCATTTTTTAAAATAGTGATTTAGGAGTTCTTTGTTTTGTATGAAGTAGGCAGTATCCTCATTATTTGACGATGTGAATTTTAGGATCTATTTGATCAAAGTTGCTTCTCCTCTAGTTTTCTGATGAGGTACTAAAGGTCAATAGCCATCCACACAGTCCCCTATGCTGGGGAAATCCATCATTCCTGTTTCTACACTGAGGCAATTCAGTGCATCAACAAGTCCTATTAAGTCTGTCCCCAGAGTGCCGCTGCACGGATTCATCTACATCTCCTGGACTCTAGAGCCACAGTGCCAATGCAGCTGGTTATCATCTGTAAGTGACAGCTACAGTTGCTCCCAGCTCTTCAATCTACATCCATTCTCCCCTATTTTCTTCAATGGAACCCATGTCAGATTTTTCACAAACATAAAAGTTGCAGCCTTACTCCTGTGTTTTAAAACTATTGAAGGTTTCTCATTTCTTTGTGGAGGAAACATCATGCTTGTTCTCATCCCTTGGGGGAACTCATTTAACCCAACACCACATTTCTTCTCCAAAATGAATACTCCAACTCCTTTGCAATTCTTGGGACATGTCTTCCATCTTTGGGATCTTTGTCCACCCTTTCTTCTTTGAGACAGCTGTTTAATTTTTACCAACCATTCGTATCACCACCGAAATGTCCCTTAAGAAACCTCTCTTGTGCCGGCCTCATGCTCTGGAGTACCTCTCATACATTCTTAACACAATGGACTTTTTTCTTTATTGTACTGGTTACAATGGACATTTTACATTTGTCAGGATAATTGTGTAGTTAATTCCTTTCTTATAGTTATAACTTCTTATAATTACTTCCCTTACGGGACTACAGTTGGATTTTCTCTAGTATCTTCAGCCCCACTCAGGACTTAGTAGGTAATCAATGGATATTTATTGTATAAATACTGGGTAGAAAAAAAATCCTGAAAAGGCAGAATGTTCATTGATGCCTTCTTTACCAGCCATCAAGAGCAGGTGGAATAAAAACCTGGTCCGTCCACAATAACCTCCTATTGTGATCCCCAAAGTTCTGCTGTGCTCAAGACAGATAGAAACCCTGTAGCAACCTTACAAAATGCCTCTTAGATATGACCTGCATACAAAGCAGAGAGCAGGAGAGAGCTGCGGAGCAGAAAGCCCACAGCCTGTTGACATCCATAAAACACAGGCTAGCTCTGTCTTTGACCCTCTCAGATCCCGTAAAACATGGTAAAGATGCAGAGAAGAGATAGGCTGCTTTCTTGGGATGATTCCAGGCACTTAAATATATGACCAAATTTGAATGTGCGGCTATTCATCAGCCATCCTATATTACCTGATAATGTGTTATCATCTTTGCTACCTAAAAGAGCCCAGACTAAATGTTGCAACAGTGACTTTTCCTCTTTTCTAGCATTTCCAGGTGACACATCTCAGTGAGATAAAAATAAGGGCAATGTTTCCTGACCTTTGTTCTCCAGCTATATACACAAATACATGCATTGCATGCACACAGAGAGAGAAAGAGAAAGAGAGAAAGTGTCTGCGCATTTTAAAAACTAAATTCACTTGCTGTAGACATCTAGGCTGATTGTATTTCCTGGCAACCAGAAATAGTGCAATTACAAAGACAGGTGTGCAAATATCTCTCTGTGCTGACTCAGAGTTATTAGGATACATGCCTAAGAGGATAGCCGAATCATATTCTAGTTCTTTTTTTAGTTTTTTGAGTGACTTCCATAATGATTTCCATTGTAATTATACAAGTTTCCAGTCCCATCAGCAATGAATAAAGGGTTCTCTTTCCCCACATTCTCATCAGAATTTGGTGTTGGTTATTTTCTTGATGATAGCCATTCTGGCTAGTGAGAGATGGATTCTCAAAGCAGTTACAGTTTATGTTTCCTTGATGGAGAATCTTGAGCACTCCTGAAAACATTTGTTGTTGACTCTTGGGTATTCCGAATATTCAGTGAGTACATACTGTGTTCATTCTTTTGTGACTGCGTTAACTCACTCAGGATGATATTTTCAAGTTCCATCCATTTGCCTAAGAATTTCATGAAGTCATTGTTTTTAATTGCTGAGTAGTATTCCATTGTGTAAATGTACCACATTTTCTGTATCCATTCCTCTGTGGAGAGACATCAGGGGGAGGGGAGGGGGAATAGGGAGGTTCCAAAGGTGAGATCTGGAAAGGGGGAAACATTTGAAATGTAAATAAAGTATCAAAAAAAAAAAAAGAAAGAAAGAAAGAAAGAAAAAAAAAGCAGTAAGGGAAGAAGGTCAAGTAATGTATAAAGGCAGACTAAAAAAAAAAAAAATTATTGTTTAAGTCCTTTGTAGATTTTTAGATATTTATCCTCTGCCAAATGTATAGTTGGAAAATTTTCTTTCATTCCATAGACTGTGTCTCCTCCACTCTGCTGATCATTGCTTTCGCTGTACAGAAATTTTTCAATTTGCAATCTCCCTTATCAGTTCTTGGGGTTATTTCTTTCCATTGTTGTTGCTGCTGTTGTTGTTGTTTTCGAGGCAGGGTTTATTTTGTGTAGCTCTGGCTCTGGCTTTAGCTCTGTAGACCAGGCTGGCCTCAAACTCATAGATATTTGCCTGCCGCTGCCTCCCAAGTGCTGAGATTAAAGGCGTGCACCACCATGCCTGCCTGGATTATTTCTATGTAGGAATCCACCTCAGAGAATCCTTGTCTGTGCCTGAATCTTGCTGTATCTTCACCAATATTCTAATTATAGTATTATTCACAGAACTAGATAAAGAATTCTAAAATCCATATGGAAACACCAAAGACCACAATTATCACCTTACTACCTGCCTACACACACACACACACACAGAGAGAGAGAAAGAGAGAGAGAGAGAGAGAGAGAGAGAGAGAGAGAGAGAGAGAAGCCCAGGCAGAATGAACAATGCATTAAGTACCACAATACCTAATCTCAAAGTATAGTAGAGAGACATAATAACAAGAATAGCACGCTACTAATACAAAAACAAAACAAAACAAAAAATGGACATGAAGAAGAATACAATAGAAGATCTAGAAATAAACACACAAACCTAGAGGAACTAATCTTTGCAAAAGTGCCAAGAACATACATTAGAGAAAGTACATCCTCTTTTACACAGGTTACTGCAAAAACTGAATAGCCACACATTAACACATGAAACTATACTCACATCTCTTACCTGCACAAAATCAAATCCAATAATTCTTAACAGTTCTACTCAGCCCTGCTCATCTTTACACTTACTGTCAGCTTCTCAACCTTACCTTACTGAACTATAGCAGTAGACTCCAAATTCATCTCATTGTCTCTATTCTGTCCTTCCTGAAACATGTCTTCCAGAGTTCTTCTCTGCTCCTGCTTCGTAAAGGACATACTTTGGAAGAAACAGGAAAGTTTTTAGCATGTTATATAGGTAGCACACAATCTAAAGGACACCATTCTCCCCTGGTGATGAGAATGCCAATTAGATACCTTTTGTGAGACGTTGGTGGATGTGTACATATAAAATGTTTAAAAGTGAATCAGAAACAAAAACAATGTTTAGAAACAATAGATAAATCACCCTAGCAAGAATTCAGTAAGTGTTCGATAACTAAATGATAACTGCATAATTTACCAGAACATGTAATGACTCATTTATTCCTGGTTGCCCATCAGAACTAGAAGGTAAAATCAAGTTGGAACTGAGCTGGAAGCTTTCTCCCTATTGGCTCTCTTTCATAATGTTAGAAGTTGTTATGCAGGCAGATAAGGGAGCATAAACCTCACTTGTTACAGTAGCAACTTGTAGGCCAAACTGTCTTCTAAAAATTCATCATTAGAGCCAGGCATGGTGATATACAACTTTAATCCCGAAACTTAGGAGGCAGAGACTAGGGGATGTCTGAGTTCACCGCCAGCCTGGTGAACATAGTGAATTCCGGGACAGCCATGGCTACACAGAGAGACTCTGTCTCAAAAAAAACTAAATGAATAAACAGATATTGATGTTTAACCCAACAGATAAGTGCTGCTCTTAGCTTTGGTCAGAAAAAGTTCTTTCGCCAGTACATGATGGTTAATAAGAGAATCATAGCTGTTCAAGGAACTGAGAACAAGTGAGCGGTGAGTGTTCTACCCTAAACAGGACATGAATATGAATCCCTCCATCGATGGGGGACACTACAGAAGAGGGAACAGAGACAAATATGAGTTCTACTATGAAGAGGAAATTCTGTCTTTGACCTTGCCATTGCATTCATGAACTCACAAGAAGCAGTGGTTGCTTATACGGTGGCTACATGAGCCTGTGCCCATTAGCATTTTATTCATGGATTTAGGAGAAGAGCTTATAAGGCCTGATCCTTATCAAAGATTCATGAGCAGTCAGTAGCTGCTGGGGACAGGGAGTCATTGTCTTCAATGGTATAACTACTGGTGAGCTGCTCAATCTTTAATGGATTGTCCTATGGATATGCTAACATGGGCAGCTCTAGTTAAACTCAGTGGATCACAAATCAAAAAGGCATCAAAAAGGCAGGGAAGGTGTAAGTGGAAACAAAATGTATTATGTACATTACGAAATTACCAACTGAAATTAAAATAAATCGAATATAAAAACAAAAGATAGGCTGCCTCCAATCTCAGAGTGGAGAAGCCCAGACAATATAGCACAGTTGAGCTCCAAACCCACTGTACTGGGGAGGGACCTGTTGGTGTGAAAGCACTGCAGGCATTCAAACATCCAAAGAGGAACTTCTGGGTTGGTGATTTCAGTAGAAAGCACATGGACTATGAGATTTCTTTCTTCCTTTACTATTTTTACATCTATTGGGAATGATTTGCACACTGTTTGTTTGTTTGTTTGTTTGTTTATTTATTTATTTATTTATTTTTGAAGTCTTCCCCGATAGATACACACCAAGTAAGAACTGCATGGCACACAGTGGAACCTCAAGTTATGAGTGATGTGCGCTGGGGAGCTAACTGATGATGAGAAGATGGTGTAATGATAAAGATGGACTTGTTGGTTAGTAAAGCCCTGTTAGTTATCCATTCACTGTATTACCTAGGCTTGCTGAAATAGAGCTACAACTTTTGTGACCTATAAGAATTATGAAAACACAGCTATCCTGCATGCCATAAGTGACACACCCCATCTCTATCAGAGACACTACAAAATGTGTGCTGTGAAAAGACATCTCTGCAACATCCAAAACAGCCCAAAATTCCACTCTGGAATCAGTCATTGCTGTTGTTTTATGTAAACCCAGCCAACAGAATACTTCTTGTTTCCAAAAATCTTCCACGGAGGCAAGATACAGCCACAGCTTTCAGCCTCCAAATCTCAACCTCCTGCCTATAATGAAGAAATGAATCACTTCAATAACTATGGTCAGAAAACTAGATTTTTCAAAATATGGACTATAATGGCAAAATGCTTATTGTTCCCCAAAATCTCCCACTGAAGCAGGATATAACTGCAGTATACAACCTCAAGGTCCAAAACCATGTCAATGGTGCAAAAATATAACCTTCTTTTGGTAATCATGGCCAGAAAAGAACTTTAAAAAAAGAATAGAGAAGCCATTTGTTGTAATTTAGACTACTTATTTTTATTTCTGACTGATCTAGAATTCAGGAAAAAAAAATATAATACCATTGGATTATCTATATAAAGTATATAAAACAAAATAAGATACTTATTATAGTGTCTAGCACAGAGTATAGAGTAGTGACTGTCCCCTATTGATGGTGCTGTTATTGTTTATTTTTAATATTTATTTCATTATTTGTTTTTGAGATTTTTATGACTGAGTACTGTGTTTCCATCATTACCACTTTCCTCCCTGCATTGGTATTGTTGTTGGATCACCATCTCTCACTCATACTTTAGTACAGATATAACTGGAGAAGAGGCAGCCACACATAGGCTCACACACATGCACACACACATGTATGAAAAGTTTTTTTATTTACCACTCCACCACATCCACCTAGAATATCTATAAACTAGGCACAACAAAAATGTCATTATAGCAATTAACGTAACATGACAATTAACAGGTAAATGCCCCCTTAGCGGTCAATTGTAGATTTGAGCTTGTAATTCTGCTTTCAGTTTCTGAGGTTCTTGAACTTTGTGAGGTTAACAGAAGGATACCTAGTGGTTTGGGAGATAGAAATGTAACACAGGCTAGCAGACAAATGTACATCACAGGAAACTCTGTTACAGGTTGTCCACATCCAAGAACACAAAGGATGGGGCTGTCACGCAATTCATGTTGTTTGTGGTAATGACTTACAAACTTTGTCCCTTTGCTTTATCATCCTTGAAAACTGAATTGCAAGTATTCATTAGCCTACATTTGTGACTTGTCCTTCACTGGCCCAGCACGAAAAACCAGCACATCACTGTATTACAAAGCTCAAGTTTTTCTACAAATTTGTCGCACTTGTTCCAAAGGAGAAGTGAGATTCTGACAAGCATGGGTTGATTTGCCGTTATGTTTCCCAGATTCTTGGCTCAATAAGCTAGACCTTCAGCAGTGCCAAGCATACGTTGACTGCCCTGAATCACCCAAGGTATGCTGGAGGCCTTAGGAGACCATATGTTAGGCATCTGACATATGTTAAAAAGGAGCTGGTCATATTTCTGAAATGGATTTCCATAATGGAGCTTTGCAGTGCTAGAATTAGCCCTGTAGCTCATCATGTTTAATTCATGCTTAATTACATTTGAATCCGTGAACTTTTCCACAAAGCCTTCATGGTTACACCTCCTTGGTGGTAGTATACTTGCTGAATTTTTTTTCTGTTCTTAAAACACAAATGTCAATGCCTTGTGAAATTTCACAATTATACTCTTCACTGTCATTTTTCATCCAGCCATGAATCAACAGAATTTGATGATGGCTGTACAATTATGAAAATATTATCAAGTAGACATCACCCTTGTGAACCTCATGCTAAGCATTATTGTAATGAAGCTAGTGAAAAGTCATGAAATTCCTAGCCAGCCTGAACTTAACAGAACATGAAGTCATTTAACTTAATTGAAAGTGTTAGCACTGAGTCTACTCGGTGATAGAAGTTCCATACAGATTAGAGCTGCTTAGGGAAGGGTTGCCTCATGGT
Organism: Rhynchomys soricoides; assembly: GCA_019843965.1. Classification (NCBI taxonomy): domain Eukaryota; kingdom Metazoa; phylum Chordata; class Mammalia; order Rodentia; family Muridae; genus Rhynchomys; species Rhynchomys soricoides. The sequence continues at coordinate 1,070,211 of JADRCH010000099.1, read as the reverse complement.
TGCCTTTTACACAGAGCAGACACAACTACCAGATTGACAGTGGCATTTCATATTCCCTCATCTTCCTTCCCTGAGAACCATCTGATTATCTCCTGCTGTCTTGTTGAAATAAAGTCCCACAAAGCCGCACATCAGCAAGTCATAGAATCATAACTGAAAAGAAATGTACAAATTAACTAAGCCCTTACGTCTTTTTTGTGGACTTTTCTTGAATTACAACTACACAGAGACTGATGGAAATTGGAACTCAAGTGTTTTGATGGCCCAGCCATGAGACTGCTTTGTATAAACTAAGAGTGCTGCATTTCAGTAACTGTTAGTTTTTGTTTTGTTTTGCAGTGTTCGAGACAGGGTCTCACTATGTACTCCTGGCTGGCCTAAAACTCACATGTAGATCAGGATAGTCTTGAATATACCTGCTTCTAGCTTCTGAGTGCTAAGATTAAAGGCATGCATCACCTCATCCAGATAAAACTAAGTTGTTTGTTTGTTTGTTTTTGTTTTGTTTATTTTTTATTCACTTTACATCCCAATCACAGCCTCCCTCCACTGTTCTCAGTCCCACCTTTACAAATCCCTCCCCTCATTGGCCCAACCCCTTCTCCTCCCAGAAGGGCACCACCCCATCCTGGGGTATCTAGTTCCAGCAGGTCTAGGCACATCCTCTCTCACTGAGACCCATCCATGCAGTCCAAGAGTAAGGGAAGGGGATCCAATGGCAGGGAACAGAGTTTTGCTTCTAAGAAATGCAACACCTGGGGGTCACGTTTTATTTCTGCCACCCAAGAAGTCATTGTTACTGTTTTGTGTCAGAAAATCTCATTTGTTCAAGGTTCATGTTTTAGAGATTTACATCATTGGCTTTAGTGGATGAGTATTTTTTAAAACTGGAAATAGTGTTCTCTATACACCAGAAGATAAACTATAAAATGTTTCAGAACCCATTAGCATAGATTTCAAGTCACAAGTCAGAGCCTGAATGAACAGGATAGAAAATAATATTTGATGGAAGTAAGAGAGGAAGAATGGAGATATTGCACACTGAGATGACAATGCTGGGCACTAGGAATCTGAAAGTCTAGATAGTAGACAAGCTTCAAAGAGGCAGAACTATGTACTTGTAATGCATTTTGAAAAATGTGAAAAAAGGCTCTGAAAAGAAGCACAGAGTGGTAACTAATGCACACACACTAGAATCTAGGACTTATGGCCCAACCTTGAATTTCCTTCTTTGGAGAATTATACATCTAAAAGGTATTTTTCTTTCTTTCTTTTTTTAACCCCATTTATATGCAGAAAAGATAAGAAAATTTCTGTGTCTTCCTAAATAGGCTTGCTTGTTTGCCTGAGGTCTTCTTTGGGCATATATTGACAAAAGGTAGATAATTCCTAAGCCAGAAATTCCACATTAGATGGTGTGTTCAGGTAATGGAATGAAACTCCATAAACTAGTCATTTTCCCACAACCTGCTACAAAGCATCCTCAAAGTTTCCATCCATTTTAAAGTCCACAAAACATAGGAAAAGGATCACAGCTACCTCTGGCTCAACTCTTTTATTTACTTCTCCCACCACACCATATACATATAGGCTAGAAGGAATGAATGTTGATGGTGATGCTTCAAAGCTCTGGACTCAGTGCCATGCACTGATTTAAATGGGAGAGATATAACAGGATGAGCAATTCTCATTGAAAGGTAACTCTCAAGATAGTAATATTCATGTGTGTGTGTGTGTGTGTGTGTGCGCGCACGCGCGCACACACACGTGAATCACATTCCAACATGTCTAAGTCAATCTAGCAAGGCCCTATATAGTCACAAAGAAAAGAAAAAAATAACATAAATAGTTTTGTCCTCATAAAAATTCCATATCACAATAGAAGAAAGAAGGAGCCATTTACAGAGAGAAATCGTAATGATAGACTCAAGAACAGAGCAAGGAGACCAAAGAGAAATGGATGGGGAAGGATAATGTAAGTTAATGGATAGAATATTACGTTGGACATTGGTAACAATAGTAGTTATGTGAGTGAGGTGTCCTGAAAACAGTGCTAGGATTTATGTGCACTATCTTATTTTACATTGTAGACTTTAGATAACCAGGAAGAAACAGCCATGCTTAGTAGACTGATACCTTTCTGCAGACTTGACTATAGAAGTAGCTAAGCAAAGGCACTTCATTTATGGATGGCAGGGAAAGTTGGTCCCTCCAGTTTGATAATAGAAAGCCAGTGACAGAAAATATCTGAACACCTTCTTCCTCAAGGAACATTATCCACCATTTTATCATCTTTGCTTTGGGTGCCCTCTCACAATTGCTTCAGCACCGTGGATAGAGAAAATTCCCAGCATTCTCTTGGTTTGCCTTGAAAGTTAGCTTCCTGGATCCTGAGCAAGTCCACATTATTGCCCTTAGTGACCAAATCCTAACCCATTAGCATGTCAGCATGCACTCTTCCAAATGCTTGACTGAATGTAGCCAGATGAAACCCACTGTGAACTGATACATCCTCAAAATGTACAGTCAGAAAAACCCTCACTCCCTTTCCTCCGTGTGTCATTGAGCTTTTCCAGGTGTGAAGTCACCCTGCTGTGCAGAGAACACAGGTGGAATTGAAAGATTAGTTATACAAAGACAAGAGTGGTCAGCAAGTGGCTGAGGGCAGGGGAACAACAGCACTTAGCATGCTAAGAACATTTTCACCCAAAGCAGGCCAAGGCTTCGTCTGCCAGCTTTCAAAATTCTGGCCACAACATGCCATTGGTTTGCCAGAATAAAAGGGATTCTATTGTGGAGCTCTCTCTAGGCTTAGGGCAATAATTATTAACCATGGCTTCCACAGGCTAGGATTATGCCAGGTGGATAAAACCACGGGCTTTAATCTGCTTGATCTGAAATGTCAAATTGGGCCTAAGCACTTCCTAGTGCTCTAAAGTGCTCCTGAGAGAGCCAAGATCTTGTTCCCATAGACCTTCTGGTCTCAACTCGGGCTTTTCTTTTACATGTCCACATTAATTAGAATTCTCTGCAAAGGAGAGAATAATTGTTCTGGCTATTATGTACTATCGATAAGACATTTCCAAACCTTTCCTCAAAGTTCTGTGATTAGACTGCAGTCGGCATGCCTTCTGGTTACCCTCGCTTAGCCCTTCGCTCTTGCTGAGTAGATGATAGTCAAACTGTGGTTCTGAGATTGGAGAAACGTTAAACCTCCTCCTACCTTTAATCTCTGGGCCTACAGAGAACCCAGGTGGTGAGACCAAAGATGAGTTCTCCTTCTGGGACCAAAGCAGCTTATAACTCACTTTTATCAAAGAGACAGATCAAGCCCTTCAGAGGCACATGGGAAACAGGCCTGAAGCAACACAGGGTCATTTCAGAAAACTAGGGCACAACCAGGCTGGCAGAGTGGAGTCTCAGGAATGAGGTAGGTTGGTTTTCACAAAGCAATAAAATGAAAGCCATGCCAGAAGAGCAAGAGGGCACAGGCCTCTCCAGATGGAGACTCTGGGTGGTGCTGCACATGGCTGGTGTGCCAGCTTGAGGGGGCTTGTCACTGCCATTCATATGCCATTAGGAACATGGCCATCATGCAGGGGAGGTTACAAAACCTATCAAAAGAACAAATTCATTACCTCAGTGTATCCCTCTACTCTGTCTATGTTTTTGAATTGAAGAATTATACTCCAAGAGCAGAGATCTGTTTGGCTATGCTCTCAAGGAACAGCAGGCTGTCTAAATTAAGGAGTCAGACTCCAGTGTTGGTGTGTGCAGACTGATGGCCTTACGTTCTCCGTATCCTCACTCCATGCTGCCACACAGAAAGCCCAGGTGCTGGGTGCTTTCGCACCTAGAGTAACTGCAAGCCAAACAGGCTACAAGCCACAAGTGGTAACCCTCATGACAACTGCTCCCTAAGCCCTGTAAAATCTCCTTTCTCCACTTCCTTAAACTGTTTGCAGACAAGCTTTGGGCTCATGCTTTGCAGTCTCTAGAGGACACATCCTGTAAATAAGAAGCCTTTTCATATCCTCTTTGTGCTTCTATGATGTCATCTCAATCAAATTTGAGTTAGGGATCGGCCCTGCCTCTTTGGGCTGAACACAATCTATTGTTTAAAATGCATAATAGCAGATGCACTTTAAAATATAATCAGGGAGACTCCCAAAATGTATTTTTAAGCCCAGGGAAAAATTGTAAACCACACTGATGTAAGCTTATATTTATATAAAATAGCCATTTGTCATAGATAGGTAAGAAGATAGTTACATAAATAGTTACAGCAAGTAATAGGTAGGTGGAAAGGTAGAATGATAGGTAGACAGAAGGTAGGTAGAGGAAACACAAATGGATTGAAAACGTGATAGTCAAGTGAGAGAAGAAAACAGTAAAACTGGCTGAGTAATTACTTTCTCTCATGTCTTATTTTATTTTGGTCAAATGATTTTTGTTAAAATATTTTATGTTATCCTTTATTACTAGCTGTCCATTCTACTGCATCACTGTTGATAATGTCACCAGAGTTGGTGCTCATCCACATTGCAGCCCACAGACTGTGATGTGCCCAGGATCTCTTTCAGTAGCTGCACAGTGTTCTCTGGCTGAAGACTAGTGCCATATCTGTTGTGCAATGTTGACAATCTCATCAAATGTGACATTTCCACTGTGCTAAGGTTTTTTACTTCTTTCTGTCTCTTGATGACTTCTCCAAGGCTTTGGTGATCAGAGCAGAGGCAGAAGGTATGACTTTAACATAAGCCTGTCCTGAACAGTCCAGGGCCTTGGTGATCAGAGCGGAGGCAGAAGGTATGACTTTAATATAAGCCTGTCCTGAACAGTCCAGGGCGTTGGTGATCAGAGCGGAGGCCGAAGGCATGGCTTTAATATAAGCCTGTCCTGAGCAGTCAGTTCCACATTAACCCTCAGACCTTTCCAACCACTAGTTAACCTCAAGGATGTCATCACCAGCTTTTCTTGGAGACAGGCCTAGGGTATTGATCTTGGTGACCAAGGTGGATGTGGCATCAACCTTGTCTCTGGTACACTTCAGATGCTTGACTTTAATGTCTGGGGGGTGGAACGTGGGAAGCAGGTAGGGAAAACTGCTGAAGAAGAAACATGGATTTAAGAGACCAAAGAAATTTGTACCATGCCTCCTCATCCACCCAAAAAGCCAAAAGCTTCCTGAACTTACCTAAGACTTAAATCAGTTACCATATTGTGTTCTTTTATCTAAGGCACTGCCAAAAATAATAAAATCTTGAGCCTAGAAAAATTTTAGACTAATTAATTTTTTTTTTTTACTCACCAGCCAAACAAAAATATTTTTCAGTGAGGATGCCTCGCATTTTGTAAGGCTGTGAGGAAGTAAGCATCACAGAGCTGCTTATACAAATAGCCTTAAAAAACAGCCAAATTCTTTGACCCACTAATCTCATTTCTAGGAACCAATCCCAAAGTGAAATTAGATCTATGCTCAGAAGATACATATACATACTCTCATTCCATTATTTTTAAGATGAATTTTCATCGCTAGCAGGAGAAATGTGCACATAATGTAAATGGTATGTAGCAGTCAGGCTGTGGGGAACACGGCCCACACATCTACCTCCTTTAATTCTTTGCTGGTTCTTTTGATATGTAGCTCTGTTATTTTAATGACTTGTGCTTACCTGCTATTTCTTGACTCCCCAGTTTCAAGGAAGGATGTGCCGATCTCGTTACTGTAGCTGTTACCTCCTTCCTCAACATCATTCCTCCTCACCCTATCTACTGTTTCCTTTTAAGGCAGGAACTTCCTACACAGCCTCAGCTGACCTTGAACTCACTGTGTAGACTCTCATTCTCACTTTCTATCATGGCTTCCTTTCAAGCTTGTTACCACAGTCTCTTCATTTATATTATTGTCAATACTGCATGAAACCAAGGAAGATCTGAGCCACAATTTTTCTTTCCTTTTGCACAATGCTTTACCTAAAGTTAGCCACTCTTTTCTACCTCATTCTCATACCTTCCTGGTTTTGCCAGTTGTGTAGAATTTGCCTCCCCTCCCAAGAAATCCTCTCTGTGTTAAGTAGATACCAGTTACCTGGATGTTTTCTTCCTGTTTACTCCCTAGTCTGCCTAAGCATGTCTTCCAGTAACTTTGCCAAAGGGAGAACAAGGAATATGCCCTCTCCATCCTTCTTCCAGTGTGCATGCACCTGGGAAAATCTTTATTGCTTATTTCATGACATTTTCATCTCCACTTTTTTGTTTCTTTCTCATTAGTTTAATGGTTGACTTTCTGGATTGATCTAATTTCCTTCCCTTTATTTTCTGTCTCTTGATGTTTTGTTTTCTAGGGGTTTCTTGACTTCATCCTCCAATCATTTTATTGAATTGTTTATGATGCTACCATATTTCTAATTTTAAGGGTCTTTCTGATTCTTTGATTATTTCGTTTTATAGCATCTTCTGTTTGCTTTATAGATGCAGTATTTTTTATTGCTCTGAAGATATTAAATATAGATTTTTGTTTTCTTTTTCATTGCCTCTGTTTTTTTATGGTTCCTTTTGTTCCGTTTCTTTCACTTTACTGTTGGATAAAATCCTCAAATATATAACAATGCATTTACCTTCATGATGAAGGCCAGCAATATCAGAGCTGCCGATTGGATACTTAGTGTTCATGACAAGGATGCATCTTCCAGTAGAAATGTGGAACATATGAGCAAGATTTGTCAGCAATGGGCTAAATTGGATGATGCTTCTATTTGAAGTAAACAAGACTTGATGGGTTAACAATCACTGACATTCCAAGATCTCTACTCTAGAAGTGCTGTATTTCTTCAGAATTCTCTAATTACCTGCTGGACATAAAGGGAATGAGCTAAAAGGCACCATATGGCTAGCAATTAGGATTCTAGAAGTCAGACAGGTGGAGACCACTGAGGTCTCTAAAGATTAATGCACAGAGATTTATGTAATCTCTGTGATCTCAGCTCTGCATCCTCTACTATCCCTGCTTACTTGAGCTTTGATATTTGAATGACTTAGAAAAAGGAGACAGACAACTGGACAGAAGGAGCAATCAAGCAGAGTGACTAAAGGGACTTTTTAGTTAGTGGAACAGTGTGCCATGCCCCTTAGAATGTATAGGTCTGCAAGAGCAATGTAGTTTATTGATACTTTGAGTTTTCTGAAGATGTATCCCACTCTTAGGACTAACTCTGGCCAGCATAAGGAGATAAAATGTTGTAAGTCAGATAAAAAGCACCAAGCAGCAGCCTCACATACAGCTATATTACTAAAATAAATCTTCCTGGTAGCTAGTCTGGAACTCACTGTTTCTGTATTGAATTTTAGCCTATTTTTATAGTTGGGCATTCCTATAAAGACACTTATTACACACTGTACGGACCTGATTATGAGCACTAGCTACAGAAAGTGAATTATGCAAAAGAAAGATCTTGCATTGTTAATAAACATGCTTGTTAACAAATATGCAGCAGAGAAACAATACACTGGGAAGTAGTCACTATTCCCCAAACAAATGCTGATTATTCCAAAAATAGTAATATTTATAAATAATCATATCCTTTCACAAATTTTCATAAATGATATCCTGTAACTTCTAACAACAGAAAATTGGTTAACCCATGAAAGTTTTTACCTTGCTCTACCACTAGCAGAAAATGAGCAAAAGCTTCTTTTCTTCTACAATCTTTGTTTTAATTAGGCCCTATTCATAATCAAAAAGAGACAAACTCAGAGAACATTTCAAAATAGGAAAAAGACTTTTAGACCTTAGGATCCAGAGGAAGGGACAGAGTGCTGTAGAAACTTGTCTTCTAGACATGGTATTACCATTGCATTCTTAAACTCTCTGTAGCTGCAATTATGTAAAAAAAAAAAAAACAAAATTAGCACCTATTATCAGAACTGTTGATTAGATACTTAGTGTTCATGATGAGGATACATCTTCCAGTAGAAATGTGGTACATGTGAGCGAGATTTGTCAGCAATGGACTAAATCGGATGTTTCCATTTGAAGGAAACAAGGCTTGGTGAGTGAACAATTACTGATATTCTAAGATCTCCACTCTTTAATTCTCTACTGCAATTAATTTGTACAATCTATAGACTTCAAGCAAAGCAGATCTCCCTATGTCCACACCCAAAGCACCTGGAAAAGGGGTTTCACCCGATCAGCTGAAGTTCTTAGAAACAAAGACAGAGATTTCCTAAATAAAGTATTCTGACTCAAAACTAAAACAATATAAATCTCTGCCTTAAAATGACCTAAAAGGTAAAGATAGAGAAATTGTCTTACATGAAACTGAAAAGCTTCTGCATGGTAAAACAATTGCTGGTGAAGAGATAAACTATAGAATGGGGGAGAGACTGTATGTCAAACATTTGGTAAGGCTTAATACTCAGGTCCAGCTACTCAGTAATAAGATACCTCATAAGTCAGTAAAGGATGTGAAACGGAGCTGGATAAACCTGTCTATATTTATGTCTATATCTCAAAAGAAGACATGCAAAAGCCCTACAGGTACAGTTTAAAACCTTCAATGTCTCTAATAATCAAGGAAGTGCAAATCCAAGCCATAAGGAGATAACATTTCATACACATTAGAATTGCTAGATTCATGAAGATGAAAAAGAAAGCAGCTGTTGAAAAGAGGGAGTGTATAGGCTAGTTTTATGTCAACTTGACAGAAGCTAGGGTCATCAAAGAAGAGGAAACCTGAGAAAATGCATCCGTAAGACTACACAGCAAGCAGAGCTATAGAGCATTTTCTCAATTAGTGGTTGATATAGGAGGGGCCAGTCCATTGTGGGTAGTGCCATCTCTGTGGTGATGTTCCTAGGTTCTATAAGAAAACAGGCTAAGCAAACCATGAGGAGCAAACCAGTAAGCAGCACTCCTCCATTGCCTCTGCATTAGCTCCTGCCTCCAGGCTGCTGCCCTGCTTGATTTCCTATCCTAATTTCTTTAATAATGAACAGTGATGACAAAATGTTAGCCAAAACCCATTTCCTCCCCATGTTGCATTTGGTCATGGTATGTCATCCTAGGAATAGTAACCCAGACTAAGGACAGGGAGGAAGGAGAAGCTGGGTACACTATTGGTGAAATGTACAGATACTATGGTGAACAGCTTAGACAGTCTTCAATAACTAAAAAAACAAAAACAAAACAAAAATCTCATCTATCACTACAGAATCCAATGACTAGATTCTTTTTAAAAGTAGTATAGCATACTATATAGTTCATTGTAAAATGTAAAATTTTTTAAAAATCACTTTACATGAGACAACCAATATAAATCTAAAAGGCTTGTATTGGATGAAACAAAAGCATCACATGATATCAATTATATGTAAACCTTTTAAAAGTCAGTCTTACATGCAGTAAGTGCAGCATCAGTTACCAGAGTTTAGACTGCAGGTGCTAACAGAACATGTTATACAAGTGTTACAATTTTTTTAGATATTGGGAATAAAGAACAAGGTTTATCATACTACTTGGTGGCTACAGCTAATAACAATGAACAATATTGTATATTTCAAAATTTCTAGATGGGTGAATTTTGCATTTTCTCTCTCCAAACAAATAATATGTGTTTAAGATTTTGATTAGATTGATTTAGTCATTGTTCACAATGTAAGAATATTTATGAACATCATCTTGTATATCATAAATTTATATAATTTTTACTTTCAATTTTCTAAAAATTAATAACAAAAAAGAGGAAAGGGGAATCTTGCCTGAATCTTTGTTTCCAAACCTGTAGCCTGACAGTAAGTCTCAAGAATTATATAGGACAATTCCTTATATTTTCTCAGTTTATGTATGCATACATATGTTTTATATATGTAAAATCCATATGTGTATATTTGTATGTGTATAGGACATGTTCTTATACACATGAATTATGCATATGTACAAAAGCATTTCTATAGATACACACACACATATACACACACACACACACACACACACACTCACTCACAATCTCCTATTTCTCCCTTCTGCCTCTATCCCTATGGAAAGAAGTGATTAATACTAACTACAAACATGGTGAGAGAAAAATATCATATAGGCTGAGTCCAGTGGGGTTCCAATATCATAATCATAAACTGAAAAACTAGTAAAACCAAACAACATGATGTTTAGAGATATATACATATGTAAAAACATCGCAATGAGAAGGCTAGATCAAACCGCACATGCATAACTACACAGTGCCTCGATCTGTAGCATCAGGCAAGGTGCTCAAGCCTGCTTTTTTTTTGTGTGGTTTTGGTAATGTACTGCTTCTTAGGTAGGGTGGTAGGTTTATGAGTATTCATTTTATTATTACGCTATATATATTATACATGTACATTAAATGCAGCCTTTTTATGAAGCAAATATTTTATGATTAAAACTTCTTTTTAATAACAAATCTTATAAGCACCTATAAAAGAACATGGTGCCTCCCTCATCTTGTTGGCTTAGTGACTGGTTTTAACATAAAATATTTCTTCCTGGAAGCCTCTCTCTGTTCCTTTTTCTTAGTAACACTCTGGCCTCTTTTATCCTTGTCCTCTTTGTACTTTTCACAGCTTCTAATCCATTAACCACTCTGACATATGGATTTAAATGCCCTTCTTATTACACTCGGTTGGATCCAAGTTCTCAAGGTCTGATTTTCCCAACCCTCTCTTTCATAATAGGTAGTTTTTCTTATAACATTCATTTTCCACCCCCTTGTCTGGCTCTCCTGCTGTCCATTTCCTCTCATCTTGCCCTACCTGAAGGACATCCCAGAGAGGTCTACGGCCTCAGTGCTCCTTAGGCTTTGACAACGTCTCTCGGCCTTGGCCTTCTTTTGCTTAAGTAGTTCATTTCGGCTCAAGGTTCATACTCGAACCCCTAAATTTCTTTCCTTCAATTTTCTCATTAACCTTTTTAATCAGGCTTTTACCCACTTCAGTCTGCTGAAACACAAAGCCACCAATTACCTCTTTCATGGAGCTAAAACTCTTGGCCTATGGGCCAGCCTTGGCCCCTGGCCTTGCTACTGATCTTAAAATTCTTCCTTCTTCCTTCTCTTCTCTCCTCTTCTCTTCTCTTCTTTTTTCTTCTCTCTCTCTGTCTTTCTCTGTCTCTGTCTCTGTCTCTCTCTCTCTCTGTCTCTCTCTCTGTCTCTCTCTTTTTCCATCCCTTCTTCTTTCCCTCCTTCCCTCCTTTCTTTCTCATCTGTCTCTCTCTCTGTCTCTCTGTCTCTCTCTGTCTCTCTGTCTCTCTCTCTCTCTGTCTCTCTCTCTCTGTCTCTCTCTCTCTCTCTGTGTGTGTCTCTCTCTCTCTCTCTTCAATTGATGGGACAAGGGACAACAGTGCCAGGAGGAGGCATACAGAAGACTACCCAAAGTATTTTGCATGCAACAATGTAGCTCCCAGCTAAGAGAGGAGCCTTGAGATGAAAATGCGTTTTTCCTTTAAAAGCTGAATAAAGAATTGATCGAGCAGACTGGAGTACCTTGAGGAAAGAAAGAACAGCCAATGATTAGAAAGTGCAGACTTTCTTTCAAATAATTTTTTCAGCAATTTAACAAATAGTACTTTTAAATAGAAAATTTGAAGGCATTTGAATTGAGTCCAAACTTCAGGATAATAACCTGTCTTCTCACCCCTAATATGTTTCTGAGCAGCATATTTGAGTTTTAGTTTTAGATTAAATATGCAAGCAGCATATTTAAAGTTTTTGATTTGACTGTTTTTATCTTGATTTATAGAGAGCTAAAAATAATCATTAAAATCATTTTTAAATATAAGTCTTCCCTGGTGCTTCTTATTTACTTGTTATCAAATATTCAGGCTAGATAATTTGTTTACAATGTGGCTATTGAAAATTGCCCTTGTTGGTAACCTGCACTCTGGCATTGAAAATCCCTCTCTTAGTGCTCTGCAAATGCTCCCATTTGTGGGGTTCTTCTTGTCCCTATGCCTTTCACTTCAGTAAGGACAGTGAAGGCCCATTAAGGGAAACACTTTCCTTTTGTTCAAGAGAATAAAATCCCCTTCCTGGATGGAGACGAAACATTCCAGTTGTGCAGGTCAATCATCAGGCTAAGGGACCACCCCTCAGGGAAGCATATGGGTCGTGGAGGTGTGTCCACCATATTCCATGCTAAAAAGCAGAGGGGAAGTCCCTATCTCTTTAATGAAATAATGTACATCTCCTTCAAGAATTCTTGCCCTTGGAGTTCCTTGCATCAGAGTCACCATAAAGTTCTCTGTGTCTGGCACCGTCCTTAGCCCTGACTCGGCAAAGTACTTGTCTTCTCTTGTGGATGCTTCCTGCAGTCTAAGGATGCTTTCTCTGGAATGTTGAGTTCTCTCACTCTCTGAGTAAGCCCGCCTCATTTCCCTCCTCCTGCCAAGATGTACAGTTTACCTGTCCTGAGATTCTTCTTTTAAACGCTAATAAAATTGTTATACATGAGCAAAAAACAAAAACAAAAACAAACATAAGAATCTAGACAAAATTATTAGTGTTATTAACTCCATATTCTAGAAGGTTTGCTTTCAATCTGAAAAACTAGTAATGAATAAGTCATTTGCATACAAAGTCCATACAAATGAAATGTCCCATGATGAAGCTTTAAGCAGAGCCTCCTGCCTTACTTGGGAATGTATTTCCTGACTTGGTCATACTGTTTGAAATTATTAGTAAGACTATTAAGAACATCGTAAAGACTTTTGAGGAATAATTTCCAATATTGAATGAACATGAAAATATACACTTTCCAAGCCCATTGCAAAAACCTGAATGTATAGTAGTAGGTAACTGGAAAAAAGGTATTTGTGTTGGTAATGCTTAATTATAAAGGCCTTTCCATAACTCTGCCACCCCTTTGGTTTATTGAGAAAATGGCAAGAAGTAATCATATGTCTCTGAGGAAATGCTGTCCTGTTAATTGATAAGCATCTAAATTTCAGAAATGGGAAGAGGATTGAAAATATAAAATCAGCCAATCTGGAAATTAGATGGTAAAATAATCAAGTTGTCATTGGTTTAGCCACCCTTAGATAAAAGCATTTATACTGAAGATCTGAATGATTTACTCTCAGAAAAAAAATAGAGATAAGAAAAATAGTTTGTGATTTTTTAAATCATTTTTTCTGACTATAAGATAAGTCATATATATATGACTTATATAGCAATATATATAAGTCAATATATATTATATATATATAAATATATATTATATTATATATATATTATATCAATGCTCATACATAACATTATGAAAAGAAGGAAATAAAAGAAATGTGCTATTCTCTTACTGTGCAAATACACTAATAGTCATCAACATTTTGGTGGGAGAAGGAGAGAGCTGGGTCAGACTGTGAAGACAATTCTATGTACCAACATGTGTCAGTTCCCTTTCATTAAATAAGATTCAAAAGTAGAATTTCCAGGGTCTACTTTGCAGTTTCAGTATACACATATACCTTGTTCATTGCACCACATTTTGAATTTATCATTGTAAGTCATTTTCAATTTTTAATTATAATGGAGAAGGTAGGTTTCTGGTTTTCTGATGTTAAGACACAGGTTAGTCTTCTCCTTCCCTAACCCTGGCTAGTACATAAGGAAAGGAACATTTGTCCACAAGGAAGGTGCTTCAGGAGATCTCAGAACATACGTGGAATATGCTGAGGGGGGATGATCAAGAATAGAGGAGAATAGCTGCTCAGTGGAGAAAGGCAGGTGGGAGGGGGAGGACTCCCATGCAGAGAGAATCCACTATTAGTTACCAAACCAGCACAATCCCTACACCATTCTATAAGCATTTATCCTTATTCCCACAGACACGTGTCATCTTTGCACCCTATCAAGGGAACTTCTCTCTGCAACAAACAAATGGAGATTGTTACAAAAACAAAACAAAGCAAACAAAAAAACAAAAAACAAAAAAAAACCCACAACCACCAATCAAATAGAATGTTATGGAGTCCCGTTCCAATGTGTGCATCGGAAAAACATTCCCATAGAACCCCAGGCTTGGGAATACTGTGGAGGAGGGGGCAGGAGGATTATAAGAGCCAGAGAACCAGGGAGTTCGCTGTGAGAATGCATCTCTTGGTAACACCCACAAAGTCTCACCAACATGACGGCCCAAGGAGGACACCAACAACCATACCAAAGTGCATGGGGCAAAGCCCACAAGGCCTCAACCCAAACAAAGAACTCTAGGCAGTTGAGTAAGGCAGAACGTGGAAAGTGCTCTTCCCTGGGGAAGATGACACCAACTGGTTGTCTGGTGCCAAATGGCTTGTCCTGACCACATATATACAAGTAACATTATATGGACTCAACAGGTTATATTTAGTGACATATTTATATACAAATACATAGACGCAGGCAATAACAACTAGGGGGGAAAAGAGGCCTTCAATTTAAAGGAGAATTGGGGAAAGGGGAAGGGAAAATGTTGTATTTGAATTATTATCTCAAAGGCAACACTACAACAAAAACTCAGCATAGGCATACAAACACGCATGCACACACACAATAATATGAACGGTAAGTCTGCAAACCAGTATGGTGGTACATGCCTGTAAGGCCAAACACTTAGGAGATGGAGGGTTCAAGACCACCCACGGTTATATATTGATTTTGAGGCCAGCCTGTGCTACAGGGGCTGCTCTCAGCAAACCAATTAACCAGCTAAACAAAACAATAAGTTTGTATTGTCTGTACTTTTCAGTGTTTACTCTCCCTTCAAATAAGCTAAATTGTAAGGGCCCTGGTTGATGTCACCTCTAGATTGACAGCAGACAGGCCCTTTCCTATCCTGACTCCCTTGTAACCATAGCTGTCACTAAAGTCACCCCTGTTTTGAACAATGACGAATTATTCTTCAGAACATCTCTTCTGCTTTGAACACCCAACAGAAGCTTAAAAACTATACTCCAGCTTCAAGGAGCCCTGTAACCACAGCTGCTGCAGAAACTATGGCTGCTGCAGCAGAGGGCTGTCTAGTAGCCAGGACAATACCAGGCATTTGCCTTGCCTTTGAAAGACTGTACTCTGGTTAGGGTAAGTTTTGGTGATCTTTAGAGGACTGTACTCCGAGGGAGCATCTCCTCAGAGACTCAGCAGGAAGCCTGTGATTGGTGCTGATGAGGCTGTGGTTGGTAGAACTAGAAACTGGGCACACTTGAGAACTGCAACGGCAGAATTATAATCAGTGAACAAGCTTCACACATTCCTCTCAGGACACACAAGCAGACTGTCTTCCAGGGAGCCAGGAAGGCTCCTCTTCTGTGTGCTCCCTTCTGATGCTGCACCATTAGGACAAATAAAAGCTCCTTCCGAATGTTATCTCTATCTGTGGTCTTCTTCATGGGTAAAGCCGGCTGTCTTGGTTATGAAAAGAAGGCAGCCGGGCAGTGGAGGCGCACGCCTTCAATCCCAGCACTTGGGAGGCAGAGGCAGGCGGATTTCTGAGTTCAAGGCCAGCCTGGTCTACAGAGTGAGTTCCAGGACAGCCAGGGCTACACAGAGAAACCCTGTCTCAAAAAACCAAAACCAAAAACAAAAACAAAAAAGAAAAGAAGGCAAGCCCCAAAGCTTCCAGTAAGAGTGTGGTTAAGGAAGGAGGAGACCCTAGAGGGCTAAGAAAAAGAAAAACAAGAAAGAGTCACATGGGCTGGTCAACGTCCACCTGTGTATGTCCTTGTGTATATGTGCGCATGGGTGTGCATGCGTGCGTGCGTGCGTGTGTGCGTGCGTGCGTGCGTGCGTGTGTGTGCAGGCTGGCTAGGACACTCATGTGAATGTGAGGACTGACCATGTCTCTCCTCCAAACCTCTCCTCCCTCCCCCCTCATATTAGCCTCCACTCCCTAGGAGGTTAAAGCACCCAAACAAAATGCATGTAGCTATATATAGGAAACAGAGAAGCCAAAATGTATAAAAGCCTCAACTTTATAATGCTCTGGGCACCCTAGCTTCAGGATACTAATTCTCTAAAGGAATACTGGACAATATAATAAATTGCTTCTTGATAAAATTAGTCTTTGGGTCCTGGTTGTTGTTGTTGTTTTGGTTTTTGTTTGTTTTGGGGGGGTTGTATTAAATTATAAATAATGTATTTTTTTAAATAATCTTTATATTTAAATGAAAAGTATAGCCTTACATTGGGGTTGTGTCTGACTTGAGCTTGTTCAGGTTCTGTGCCTGCTTTCACAGTCTCAGTGAGTTCCTGTGTGTATCTGCCCTGTGGGGACTCTCACCACTGTGTCCTTGATGTCATCTACCACCTCTGGCTCTTACGATCTTTCTAAACCCTCTTCTACATAGATCCCTGAACTTCAGAGAAGTGAGTTTGACACAGGCATCACATGAAGGACTAAGTGCTGTGAAGTCACCAGTTGTGTATCTCTATGGTAATTGGCATCTACTGCAACAATCAGCTTCTCTGATGAGGGCTGAGTGAGTCACTGATCTGCCAGTACAGCAATTTGTCACTGGGAGTCATTTTATTGCTATGTCCATTTAGCAGAATAAATAGTAAATTTTCTTACATGGCCAGAAAAAAACTTAGGATTTATAGTAGTTACTTTTCTTACTGCTATTACAAAACACTGACCAAAGAACCATAGGCAAGCTACTTATTTTGAATGTATTTTGGCTCATGATTTAAGAGCTATCAACCAGAGAAAAAGGTAGGACTCCATCTGTGGCAGCAGGGACTTGTATCATGGTGGGCCTAGAAACAGAACACTCTAGCCAGATGTGAAGCAATATCATAACTCTAAAAGTCCTGGGCCTAGAATTCTAGGCCTCATGACCAAAGGCGCCACAACCATCAAAAACACCACTGTCTGGAACCAAGTGTTCAACACATGAGGCTGTGCAGGAGTTTATATTTAAATCATTACAGGATTTCCTGATTTCCAACCCAAAATCAGAGGTTTCTAGAAAAACTTCTGCCCCTAACCAGGAACACTCACAAGTGTGCGTGTACGCACAGACGCACACAGACACACAGACACACACACACACACACACACACACACCACTCAGATTACTTGCCAGGTGCAGTGTTTGCTTAGCACAGGTTGGGTTGGGTTTATTTCTATAGCTGCCGTTGTTATGCTGAACTCTTTACATCTATTCTTCGCTTGTATAATCTCTAGCTGCCCACCTACCATCTAGAATATGACAACTTCCCACACAACACGTTTAGTCATCGAGCTCCACCTTAATAGGAGGCAAGTAGGGGCTTTCAAAGTATCAATATAGAAAAGTAATCATACTAGAACAGGAAGGGGTTTCTTCTCTACTTCAAAAACTTCTTCACGATATCTCAGGAGCCTTATTCAGATCTACATGATGCATGCAACTCAACAGGACGAGCTGGCTGTTCTGGTGGAAGGGGCAGCATTCCTTTTGTGAGAAATAGCCATCCATCCTATTTTCCTTCCTGTATTGCTTGTGGGAAACTTGAGCTGAAACTACAGAGTTCATTGGTTGCTCCGTATGTGGCATTGGTGATAACCTGATTTAGGAACGTGATTTTTTTAAGAAGACCTCAGACTACTAGGTAAAGTGCCCAGGCCTGTGAGGAGACATTGTAGCAACTATGAAAATGATAAGACTGTGCAGGAATTTTCTTATTTTTTTTCTTTTTTCTTTTTTTTCTGGGAGAGGGGGTCTCACAAGGCCGCTTAATTGCTCTGTAAAAGTAAGATGACGTTAAAGATCCTGCAGCAATCTGTAGGTTGCCGTTTTGTCCTATTGACAGTGTCCTTTGCCTTACAGAAGCTTTGTAATTTCATGAGGTCCCATCTATCGATTCTTGATCTTAAAACACAAGCCATTGATGTTCTGTTCAAGAACTATCCCCCTGTGCCCAAGTGTTCGAGACTCTTCCCCACTTTCGCTTCTATTAGACAAAACGGCAACCTACAGATTGGGAAAAGATCTTTACCAATCCTACATCCGATAGAGGGCTAATATCCAATGTATACAAAGAACTCAAGAAGCTAGACTCCAGAGATCCAAATAACCCTATCAAAAAATGGGGAAGAGAACTAAACAGAGAATTCTCAACTGAGGAAACTCGAATGGCTGAGATGCACCTAAAGAAATGTTCAACCTCCTTAGTCATCAGGGAAATGCAAATCAAAACAACCCTGAGATTTCACCTCACACCAGTCAGAATGGTTAAGATCAAAAACTCAGGTGACAGCAGATGTTGGCGAGGATGTGGGGAAAGAGGAGCACTCCTCCATTGCTGGTGGGAATGCAAGTTGATACAACCTCTCTGGAAATCAGTTTGGCAGACCCTCAGAAAAATGAACATAATACTACCTGAGGACCCAGCTATTCCACTCCTGGGCATATACCCAGAAGATGCTCCAACATGTAATAAAGACACATGTTCCACTATGTTCATAGCAGCCATATTTATAATAACCAGAAGCTGGAAACAACCCAGATGTCCCTCCACAGAGGAATGGATACAGAAAATATGGTACATTTACACAATGGAATACTACTCAGCTATTAAAAACAATGATTTCATGAAATTCGTAGACAAATGGATGGATCTTGAAAATATCATCCTGAGTGAGGTAACGCAGTCACAAAAGAATGAACATGGTATGTACTCACTGTTAAGTGGTTATTAGCCCAAAAGTTTGAAATACCCAAGAGTCACTTCGCAGCAACAGTAGGGCTGAGTGTGAGGTCCCAGATGGAGGACTTGGAGAAAAGACTGAAGGAGCTGAGGGAGTTTGCATCCCCAGGAAGGTAGCAACAGTGGCAACTGGCCTGACCCCCCCGATATTCCTGGAGACTGATCCACCAACCAAAGAATACACATGGAGGGACCCATAGTGCTGGCCACAAATGTGGCAGAGGAGGGTCTTGTTATCCATCAGGGGAAGGAGAAGCCCTTGGGCCTGAGGGTGTTAGATTCCCCAGTATAGGAGAATGCCACGGAGGGAAGACGAGAGTGGGTGGATGGGTTGGAGAATATCCCCATGGTGGCAGAGGGAATGGCGAGGTTCCAAAGCGGAGATCTGGAAAGGGGGAAACATTGGAAATGTAAATAAAATATGAAAAAAGAAATTAAAAAAAAAAAAAAAAAGATCCTGCAGCAAGCAGGAGCTGGTATGAGACTATCTGGATCTAGAGAGGCATCTGTCACAGGCTGAACAGGAAACTCGGAGGCTCCAGCAGCTGCCGGGTCGCCCGAGCAGGCAACCCTGTCAATAGGTGAAAGAACTGGCTGCTGAGGTGGAGAGACTCTGGACAGAAAACCAGTGGCTTCGTCAGGAGAACGAGATGTGGAACTGAGAGAGCAGCTACTGTGACCAGGAGATGCTAGCCGCAGAAGGGACCCCTTGGCCCAAAGATGAAGCCCCATTTCAGACCCACCCAGGCCAGCTGGGTCACAGAGAGGCAGGTGACAGATGAGAGCTACTCCCAGCATACCCTGTCTCCACTGAGAACTGCTAAGACAATCTAACATTTGGAGATAAATCTCTATAAATAAGTTTTTTATGGCAAGACATAAAATTTTTTAAGCCTCTACAATAAGTCGAAGTCTAGAAACATTTTCTTGCATTTGACCTTAAAATCGGAATTATAACCCTTTTTGAAAAACATAATTCTTCCGAGAGTTAGTTCTGTGAGTAAAGTGATATGCAAATGGGAGGGCCTGAGTGTGATGCCCCCGTCCCATAGAGGGCTGGACCTAGATAGTATCATGTGTCTGTAATCCCAGCACTTCTACCATGACGGAAGAGGAGAAAACAAGATAACCCCGGAAAGCCTTTATGCCAGTTTGACTGATGGACACAGCAACCAGCAAGACCTTGCCTCAAACAAGGTAGAAGGTAAGGACAGACAACCATAGAGGTTGTGCTCTGACCTTACAAATGAGGCATGGTATGGGTACTCCTGTACTCACATACATAAACGCACAGAGGAAGAGCTAAGAACTGAAATTCCTCTGACTGTATGTAGAGCATTGCTTTCTGGAAAGACATGTATGTATGAATATATACACATGTACCATAGCATTCATGGTTACTGTCCCGCATGGATCACTGTTAAGGGAGACAAATATCGAATGTTTATTCATAGTCATTCTAGTGGGTAAGTATATAGGCACTAAGAATAAAACAGTAAATGCAAAAATAGTTGCTGCCTGCTGCCTTTTTGCAGCTTTCCTGAGAAAATCGTATCAATTTAAATCAAGTAATTTTGAACCCTGTCATTTTGAAACAGAGAAGAAAATTTGAGAAAACTGAGCACGCTGCTCTCAGGAAGTTATGGATCTGTGGCCATAAATAAAATAAATAGAGACTTTCCAAAGAAAAATAAGCCACTCCCAAACTTAACACAAGGGGAGTCTTCCAATCCACCTCCTTCAAATAGAAAGAATAATGTTTCCAAAGCATCTAAAAATATTCCTTCCTGCAGTCCCACCTACCGAATCCAATTAGCAATTTTATCACCTCATTTTATTAACACCTATTAATCTTGAAAAACATATTAGTGGCAATCTATTGATTGCTCTCTGGTCTTTATTTATAAATGAGAAAGCTTCTTGTTGCTGCTCATTACTGAAAGAGGAAAAGAAATTTAAGGCAAGACATTCAGCATAGAAAACTAACAAAACTGCACCTCAATAAGCCGTTTGAGAAGAACAGATGCATCCAGAGTAGGTGGATAGGCAACACTGCATTGTACACCCATCAATATAGTTGATGCTAATTGTAATGTACCTTCATCAAAATCGTGCTTTGTCTTAATTTTTGATTTATTCCATTTTCCCAAAAAAGGAATTCTGAAAACTAAGAGCTTATTGCATTCTGTTCCTGCTAATGGGAGGCTGACCCAACTGACTATCATTCTGTTCTTGTATTCAGATATCAAGTTCAATATTCCTGTTCATTCAGAAGACTCTATTTACTGAGTCATCCATCCACCCCACACTCCAGTAGCCCAGACTTCCTGTAATAGCTCAAAGTCCCAGTGAATCAAGATCAACAGGTCTTGACCCAAACGATATTTACAGAAAACACCACAACCACTTGTCCCCAGAGACGATACCCTTTGACACAGCCAATAAGAAATACGTGTGGTGCATTGTAAAGTGCTTTTATAACTTGTTCAATAAACACTACACTTTCAAAATGGGAACAAAATTAAATTTCAATTTTTTATTTGATTATGAATCTCTGGTGAATGGTTCAATGGTTGCTTCTCGCACATCAATTTCTAGCTAGTCCTTGGGGCAGAGTATGCACTGAAGGAGACAAATCTATCCCACGATGCTCTAAAGAAGCTAGGAAAGTCCAGCTCATCTTGCTTCTATAGAAAAATCCTGCTGCATCTTTCCACTACACAGGTTCATATCAGACTATCCCATGGCACCAGGACTTTGGATTTCTCCTATATCTTTCTCTCTGTGCTTGTGCAATGACCCCATGACCCACTTGTTTCTCCCTCTCCCTCACTTCCCTTCCTCCTTCCCACTCTCCTTGATTTCTCTTTCTCTCTATTTATAACTAGTTCATATTTGCCTTTATAAAAGTGTTTTCCTAGATAATTCACACCCTTTGGTGAAGGGAAAAAACTTAACAAAGTGCCAGGTTCTGTACTAAGACATTTACAGAAGAAAATCTAATAATTTCCTATAGCTGTTCTTCCCAGCATGGTATGGTGATATATTTGGTCGTTTAATTTTCTTTTCCTTCTTGTTGACAGAATTATATATTGCTGAAAATTGAGAAGTTATACTATTGTTATTATTTCTTTTGATTGGTTTAAATTTTCAGCCAGATAGGAAACTTAAAGAAGGAGAAAAAAATCTTGCAAAGTTTAAACGTGGTTCAGAAAGGCAGCAGAGGGATTTGCGGAGAACAGATCTGATGAGAAAGAAAAATGTTTTAGTATTTTCAACAGACCAGAGTAGAATCAGTGAAAAACAGGAAGTCTCAGAAGGAAACAGCAACAAAGCAAAAAAGGGTTTATAAAGGATACAGAGCCATTTGGAGAGCTGGGTTGGGATGGATCTGGGTAAATTTTTTTTTTTTTTTAAATATGAGGCTATAATGAAAAGACCAGAATGATGCCTCTCTGGGAATCCAACTTTTTCCATCACAGCAATCTAGATTTTCTTTCCTGGATAACTTCTTTTAAAGTGCACAGAGACACAGAATTGGTGGTATGAAGTTGATGCCATCACAGGTCTAGCGCAAGCATTGCCTGTGACTACAGAGAGACTGCAGGCAGACTGCTGTAATTTGTGAGCTGATCATGGTTGTCTTCTCACAGTTTCGATCTGCAGCAATGGTTCTGCCATGAACTGCACAGCCATAACTGTCAACATGATCCGGCAGCATGATATGGCGATACAGAGGACACTGGTGACCTTTAATTTCTTTACCCAGCCACAAATGAGGCACAGAGTAAAGGAAGCTTGAAAGATCTCCTTTTTCTGTGTTCTTCAACATTCAATTGGAAGTAATATTACCATCTCTAATATCTCACTGCACCATTATAAATATCAATTAAAGTAAACAAGTAAAAACTTATTGTTTTTCAAACTTCCCCTTGAGACAGATCAAACAAAAAACATCCAAACAACAACAACAACAACAACAACAACAACAAAATATCACCTAGAAGAAGAGCTCCAACCAACCAATGACAGCTAAAAGGAGAATCTATCCTACCTAGGCATGAGCACCTCAACAACATCATAAATTCCTAGTGCTAAGTGACCATACCTAAGGACACACATGACCACACACACAGAGCACTAAATAGGTGTGTGTGTGTGTGTGTGTGTGTGTGTGTGTGTGTGTGTGTGTGTGCAGGCTGGCCAGGACACTCGTGTGAATGTGAGGACTGACCATGTCTCTCCTCCAAGCCTCCTCCTCCCTCCCCCTCATATGGAGAGGAGAGAACATGAAGGCAAAAGAGTGTGGGGTAAAAATGATATAAATACAATACCATGTATAAATATGAGTACAATACCATGTATAAATATAAATACAATACCATGTATAAAGTTCTCAAAAAAACATTTTTTTTAGAATAGCAAATTGAAATGATTTATTCAAAAAATACTTTTCGTTTCTTTTTTTCTCAAAGCAAAGTATTTGTAAATAATTTCATGTTCAATAGTTTGGATACTGTGGTATGAAATTCAAAATAAGAGGCAAGTTCTAAATTCCCTTCAAATGTCTTTCAATGGTGATGATAATAACAATTTTAGTACCACATGCAATAATAAAGGCTGTGGTATCCATTGTACAATTAGGTCATATCAATGCACACAGTGAACTTTGGGAGATGAGCCAGCTGGCTTTCAAAAAGATGACAGAGACAGAAAATACTTTGATGAGTTCACCAAGCTTGGTCTTAGATGAGAAGACTGTATATAAATTTGGTACTTCCAAAGGTAAGCAGCACAGGCAAATGATATGGAATCAGAGTTTATGGCAGAACCTGGAATTCTGGTGAGGCAAAGTCACTGTAGTTCTACGGGATAGTTCCTATGCTCAGGCAAGTTGCTGGGCTCAGAGTTTGGGGAAACAGCCTCAGGACAGACAGCTAGATGCAGAAAGTCCATCTGTGACCTGCTACCTTGTTGATCGATTAGCTTTCAGATCAACAGTTTTCCTTTGCCACATGAATGTCTATCTTCACCTCCAACCTAGGTGAAGTTACTATCTGTATAGTAAACTTTGTTCTGACACATCATTTCTTTCATAGAAACCCATGGAGGTAAATACTTCTATTTTCCCAGTTCTTGTTCTACACACAACTAAGGCTGAAGGAACATATCAGCAAGTCCTCTGCATGTCCCTTAAGCTTAGTATATACACCATAATTCCCAGATTTCTGGGCATGCTGTGCTGTGGGTGGCAGTGCTCTTCCCATGCCTGATCATGCTCTAGTACTTCAACACCACTTTCAAAGTGCCCTGTACCCGCTCTGCAGACATGGACGGGCATGTGTGTCAGTTCCATACAGTTATCCTTTGTCATACTCAGTTATTCTGTAGGGAGTAAATGCTTATCTGGGAGAGCCTTTCCAATTGAGCAAACTGGGCCACAACACTCTCTTCATTTTGCAAGAGTAACCATGTTGATAATATTCACTGGAGTTAATGAGCCATCAATAGCTTTGAAATCTGCTTCTGACTACAAGGAGTTTACTTCATCAAATTAAGTAAAAACGGTACATTGTCAAATCGAAAGATAGTATCAGTAACCATTGTGATATTTTATTTCAAGGACTGACAGTTCCAGCCCCATTCTCCATGGGTTACATTGATGACTGCAGCTGACATTTTCCAAGAGCTTGGTAGGCAGTATATGAATCATACAATGATATAGTGATGTGTGTGGATTTAATTACCCAGCACTTTATAGTTTCAGGGTCTTGTGATAAGAACAGACAGATAGCAGGAGGTAAAGCCAGGACATAACCTAGCATCAGAAATCTGAAACAGTATGAGGCCAAAGGTGTATTCCATTACCAAAGCCTCTGTTTTCTCCATAGCACTTGTCACAACAGTAAATCTGATTCCTGCTTCAAGAGCAGGCCTAGGTATTCTGCAATGGGTAAGCATTCTAGGAAGACTGGGGATGGGAGAGTCAGTAAGTGTTAAAACATAGACTTTATTAACACAG
The DNA here is from genome assembly GCA_019843965.1 of Rhynchomys soricoides. Classification (NCBI taxonomy): domain Eukaryota; kingdom Metazoa; phylum Chordata; class Mammalia; order Rodentia; family Muridae; genus Rhynchomys; species Rhynchomys soricoides. The sequence goes on along the minus strand of JADRCH010000099.1, from coordinate 1,045,491 downwards.
AAAATATGTCAGGTATTCAGTGGACCTCCTGTGGTTCCCAGAAGACAGTATTCTCAGCTGCCAAAGATCCATAAGCACAGCTTCAGTGTCCACTGAACACTGTTCTAGATAATGACTGAGCCACACAACTGGCAGGTATTAAGATTGAAACCAAACATAGTCAAGAGCCATTGCACACAGAGCCATCATTTTTAACATGACCTTACATATCTCAAAGTTTCAGTATCTTCTCATGATGATCAGAATATAAAACATGAATTGTTTGTATATATTCACTTCTTCACTTTGAGCCCCGGTAGTGAGTGATAAGAGGTACAACTGAGAGCTGTAAAGAAAGAGACTTTTGCCTCACCCTAATACTCAGAAGGTTAAATAGACCATCTTTTCTCTTTCTGAAAAAAAAGTAAGTGCTGCCCTCATAAACTGGCCACAATCCCTGAGGTATCACCGTTTCTTTCACACTATTTACCCAGACTAGGGAAGCTATAGTGAAGGCCACTGCCGGCTCTCATGGGGACTTTGCCAGCCATAAAACCCAAACACAACCATTGCTCACCATGCCCTTCTGTCCAAGAAAACACATATATTTGGTACCTCCCATGTGCTGGCCACTTTGCTGCCAACCCTTAGTGTTTCAAACTTTATAATTATAGGCAAGCACTAAAAGTCATTTATAAATCAATTTTTAAATCCAGTATAAAAGTTTTAGAGCCATGCTTAATATGTAATATGGAATGCCACTTAGTCAAATGAACATGGTGGTGTGTGATTTGGACAGAGGAAGCATGCCTTTTAGAATCGAAACCTCGCTCAGTTTCCACCTTTGAAACTGGTTGTTAGCTCTCCCTTCTTCTTCTGTCATTCCCTAAATGTATCTCTAAGTCACCTCTTCTCCCCTGCCCACAAACGCACACGTCATCATAAACAGATCTGTAGAGCTGCGACTCACACAGTTACTCTGTCATTGAGATCCAATCACACCACCGCAACTGACACTTTTAAAGATCTCCTCTATGCTGATGACTATGGCTCAACATCTCTCACACTTTCCCTCCCCCAAAAATCTTTTCTGGAGGAGGAAACACAATTACAACTTTTTCTCAATAATGCGGCAGAGAAAATGAGATCACCCAGCATATTACAGCTTCTATACAGCTGAGCCACATGCTTCCTCTTGAGCTGCCAGCTTAAAAACTCTTACAACTTTTCACTGGTGCTCCTGATGACAGTACTTCTGACCCAAGACAACGGAGACACACAGATGTACTCCTCGCCTGCTCATTAGCCTAATGAGGATGGAGTCAGGCAAAGAGTTAATTTGACTAATTTAATCAGCATGTCCTTAGATGTGTCTACTGGGAGAACACCAAAGTGGCAGAGACAAACACAGAAACACACAGAGGGAAAGGATTTACGGAGCTGTGCTCATGATTAGGCCAAGTCACAGTTTGAGAACATTAGAACAACAAGACTAGAAAGACACTTAATGGTTGCTTAACCCAATCACGTCGTTTTATAAGGTCTAATGAGGTTAGAAAATAATAAAGGTAAAATGTATTGTACAATGAGTAATGCATGGGAAAGATTTTATAAATTACCAGCTGCTACGGTGCATGTGTATATGTAAGACGATAGAGTCAGACATTTTCCCAAAACAACATAAAGAAGAATTTAAACACTCGGATACATCCCTGTATGTTTTCATAGAACAACTAAATTCCTCTTCCTCCTCCTCCTCCTCCTCCTCCTCCTCCTCCTCCTCCTCCTCCCCACCATCCCCCAATAATACCTGGTATTTTTTCTGCAAGGACACACATTAAATTTTATTATTTGTAAAAGATATAGTAAGAAATTTTTATTGAAAACATTTCACCAATATTCATATTCTTGAAAAAACTAAAAAGTAAAGCAATGGTAGTTTTTATTCAATGACAAGTGTAAAATTTCTATTTTACCAAATGTAGGGGTTTTTCCATTAATAGTTGCTCTTTGTGATATGGTTTTGATGAATGGTTTTCGATGTATTTAAAGTTCTAACATAAAACGAATATCATCAAGTATCTACTTCATGTTGGCAGTGCTTCTGACAGCGTGCCTTCATCTTACAATTAGAGATTAAGCCTCAATTACTCATCAGATTCAGTGATTCTAAGAAAGTTGATTGAGGGTTTTTGTGGACAATAGAATGTCATTTGCATTGATTATTTCATTATATTAATTTTCTCATTACTCTTGCATTTTTTTCTTCTCTCATTTGAACACTATTAAGGATGTTTGTACTGTAGACTCAAGCCTGAGGGGATGAAAAGAAAAACGAATAGGTTTTTTTTTTTTCCTTTATTACTATTAAAGAGAAGAGAAAGAAAGGAAGAGCTTGTGGGAATACCAAGCCTCATGGCTTATAAATTGATCCTGTTCCTTTTTATCCTTGGTGATAGTTTGTAGAATTAGAACAGCATGGGGAAATATATATTTTGAGGGCAAATCCTTCAGGAAATTGATCTTTTACAATGTCCTTCCTGCTTGAATGAGATCGCTGCTGTCCTAGTAGTCAGGACAGACAGTACATAATGTTCCCTTTCTTAATGAGTTTTCTTTCAAATATGTTTTATTATGCTTAGTAAATTATGAGCAGAGTTCTGGCTATATATAGTCAATCTAAAGTTTGTATTATTATAGGGTAGACTGATGTCTAATTAATTACCTAATTAATTAATATGATAAAAGTACAAGTGCTATAAAGTGGATGATCCACATTCTGTAAAAGAAAAGGGAATACTTCAGTTTGTATGTGAATGTGGTCAGGCAGGGTTGCTCTGAGATGGCCAGAGCAGGTACATGTTGGACATGCTGGAGTGAGGAGTACTACTTGACATGTCCTGAAGCAAGAAAGACCTTGGTGAATTCAAGGGCTATGAACCAAGATCCGTGCAACTAGCGTGAAGCAAAACTGGTACAAGAAAGCCAGTGTCCATGTGGGAGAGGGTTGAAGGGTAAATGAGGAAGTTGATAAGGAAGGCTGAAAGTTGCTCAGAGGCCATGAAGGAAAGGATTGAAGGGTGATGAGGAAGCTGATATGGAGCCGTGATGACATAGGGAGCAGACACAATGCTACTTCCTCCCAAATGCACATTATAAAGTAACAAATGAAAACTAATTTTTTAATTAAAATCATAAATCTCCTAAAGGAAATAGAAGTTCAGAGAAGACAGTGGCATTATTAGAACCTGGAAAGCAGGCAAGAATGGTAACTGATTTATCAAACAAGAGAACAACTGCAGTAAACCTGAGAAGTTACCAAGTCACCAAGCTATTCACACAAGTGGAGCAAAGTCGAGTCTCAAAGGGACTGAAAGTCCATTTAAGCAACAATGTGACAATATCTACCAGAAAGGGATTTAATGTGAGAAAGTACTGTCTATGAAACTGTTGGGAAGATTAAGGAAAGGCAGACCAGGGAAAGGCATGGCTCCTCTGAAGGTTTATAGTATGCTTTAAGGATCGAGGGTTGGGGGTACAAGAGCATGCAATTCTGAAGGAAATGCCATGAATCTGATGCAAAGGCTCATGTTTGTTCAAGTCTACGAAATTAATGACTACTGCCAGATAACAGTAGAATGGGTTTTGTCTTTTGCATCTCAGATCTTATAAACTTGTCTTTCATTTGCAGATCTAATCCAGAACATGACCAGCAAATAATTATGGACACATAGTTCCTAAGCCTTAGTTCCTGTGATGGAGAGCAAGCAAGGACGGCAGAGAGCAGATAAGGGATGAAGCTGATTTGCTACCTGTCAGTCTTGCCAGAGGACATCATCCCATCTTCTTCCCATTTTCTCTAACCTGGCAATGGACAGGAAGAAACTAAGGTGAAGAATAGATTGTCTCTGAGCAAAAAAAGAAAATAGATTCAGTTGACGGCTATGATATTATCCCTTAAAAGAAGAAGAAAGAGAAATTTAGTATATTACATGTTAGTACCCCAGACTTTTCTTCCCACTCACATCCCACAAGGGTGAGAGCCAGGTTTATATTCCCTGGGTAGAAGAGCCCTCCCTAGAGAACATGACTAGCTTAGAGAAAAAAATTAGACTCTAATAATCTCACATTTCTCCAGAAAAAAAATAAATAAACACAATTGATGAATTACTCTATGGAAAAGCCCACAGATATGCATATAGCTTTAAACAACTGTTTAGTGTCCCATTGTCCCATGCTAAATGTGAACCAAGGGTCATCAGCATCGGAAGGCAGCAGCACACAGGAAAATTAGAGCCCATAAAGTAAAAATAAATGGGAGAAAGCTACAAAAGAAGGAGGAGGAGGAGGTGGAGGAGGAAGAGGTGGAAGAGGAGGAGGAGGAGGAGAAGGAGAAGAGGGAGAGAGGGAGAGAGGGAGAGGGAGAGGGGGAAGAAGGAGAAGGAGAAGGAAGAAGGAGGAGGAGGAGGAGGAGGAGGAGAAGGAGAAGGAGAAGGAGAAGGAGAAGGAGAAGGAGAAGGAG
>JADRCH010000099.1:966318-1035226 GCA_019843965.1 Rhynchomys soricoides | reverse complement strand
TCTCTCTCTCTCTCTCTCTCTCTCTCTCTCTCTCTCTCTCTCTCTCTGTCTACACAAGGACATGGTTGTTTCCTTCAGTCCACCTCTGTTTCTGTGACTGAGGCTTGTTCTAGGTGGCGGCTGACTGGTGACTTTGTGTTATCTGCCCATTGCAGAGAGAAAAAAAAAGAGAGCTTTTTGGGGTTTTGTTTTATAGGCTTAAGTAATTTTTTTTTTTAAAAAAAAAAACTTACTTTTAATAAGGGCTCTCAAATGCTTTGATCCCCCTTCTAGCCCACCATCCTAAGGTAGGAGAGAAGAGATAGTAAATAGGACAAGGGGATGTGGACCTGTTTAGAGTAGGTCTTTGGGGCAATACCAGCAGTACACTTCTGTAGTATCAGGATAAGAAACATGAATCAGCAATGGTGGCATGATACTGCAGAAACTGCCAGTCCTCTAAGGAATTGGCACAAGTGAGCGGGAGTGACCAGGACCAGTGGAGAAGCCAGGAGAAGTTCTCTGCTGTGCCTCTCTCAAGGAAGCAAGTATCAGCAAAGTCAAGGACTGGAGACCAATGAAGCATTGCAAAGCTAGCTATGCAAGCACACTGTCACTGCCCACTGAGTCCTATTTCTACTCTCTCCAAACATCATGTGTCCTCCCATAGGTCTTGCCTCAGTAAAACACCATGTAAATCTGTCTTAGCAAAACACCACGTGAGTCTCCATCACATGACCTATCCAGAAACTTACACTTCACCCTTTCATAAAAGTATTAATACTGTTCATAAAAGGTCTGCTTCATGACCTGATACTTGTCAAGGTTCTACTTCCTAATACCATCAACTGGGGACAGAAGTTTGTCAAATGAATTTTGGCATGTCTTCATTTACTTTCTATTGCTGTGATGACACAATAACAAAAAGCAACTTGGAGGAGGGGGTTTATTTGGCTTATATGTTGTTATCACAGTCCATCATTGAGAGAAATCAGGATAAGAATTCAAGACAGGACACTGGAGGCAACTCAAGCAAAGACTATGGGGCAATGCTGTTTACTGTCTTGCTCCCCATGGTATGCATGTTCAGTCTGCTTTCATATACAACCCAGGACCACCACTCAAGGATGGCATCACCCACAGTGGGCTGGGTCCTCACCTATAAATTTCAGTCAAGAAAATGCTTACACAGACTCTCCCAAAAGCCAATGAGATCAAAGGAGTTTAGCAATTGTGGATTTCTCTTCCAAGATAATCCTGTTTTGTGTCATGTTGAAAAAATAAACAACCAGCACATGGCAAGACGTCAATACCCAACCCACTGCATGTCTGTAACTATAATGCTCCTTAAGGTCATGGTCACCATGTCTGGGTCATGTATCCATGCTAGACATACAAAGGAAGATGGAGAAATGAGAAACAGATTTTCAATCTCTAGGGTGGTGCTATGGTTTAAATGATTAATGTCCCCATAGGCTCATATATTTGAACACTGGGTCCCTGGCTGCTGGTGCAGTTAGAGGTAGTTGTGCAGTGTTTAGGAGATGGAGCTTTTCTAGGGGAAGTGTGCCACTGAGGGTGAACTTTAAAGGTTCATAGCCTTATCTCATGTCTACTTCACTCTTTCTCTCTTAGCTCTAAGTTTACAATTAACATTGTATCTCTAAGTTTGCTGCTTTAGCTGCCCGTTACTGGCTATCCACTGCCACAATGAACTCTTCCTCTGAAAGCATGAGTTTTGCTTCTATGACTTGCCTTGGCCCTGGTATTTTACCACAGCAATAGAAAATTAACTAAGACAAGAGGAAGAAGGTTCTGTTAGTGAATAAGCAGCAAGTGTGAGATGGCAGTCAACCGTATCTACCATGCATTAGGAGCACACCAGATCATCTACAATGTCCATCAAAGGAAAGAGTGATGCCCAATAGGTACAGCCATACTCAGCATGGCAGTAATGCTTCCTAAAAGCAGAATCATCCAGAAGAAAAGACTATAGCAAGTAGAATCACTAGTGGTTTCTAATGGATAAAGAGTTGGCACATTTAGTACGATCATCACAGAAAACCCACAGTTACATTGGCTAACGTGGTGGCCATTTATCAACAGGCAGCTATTAAACTAAGATGAATAAAGGCTTAAAATTCAGATCATCACATTACCTTTGTTTTGTGGCTATCTTGTTGGACATCATAGATCAGGAACATTTCCTTCTTATAGAAAATTAATTGAATAGTGCTAGACTAGAGCAAGGGACAAATTTCTTAAATGACAGTTCCTCATATGCAGAAATATGATTAAATTAAAGCTGGTCTGAGGGCATCTCCAGGGATACCTGGGGCTATGATACAAATCTTTGGCCAGATAAGAATGAAATGTCTTAGCTAATGATTTATAATGTTCTGTTTAAATCTTGAAATCCCCTCTGGAGGCATCTAATGCTGGCTTTTATATGTTGTTTAGTGAAAAATGTATAGAATTGTAGTACGCACCTACTTTATCTGGTGATTCAGCCTGATGTAGCTGTCTACTCAGTGAAATGAAAGAACTCCCAGAAGGCCTGCACCTCATATTTCTTGACAAAGACATCTTACCACCATTTTTGCCCAACATGAACCTGGGAACACAATATAATCTGTATTAAAGGACTTAGGAAGCTGTGCTCAGGTGTGCCAGGTCTTGCTAATGCTGCTATGTGCTTTTGTGATCCTGGTGCCGTTTGTCCTTAACTTGTCATAAATCTTTCATGAATGTACCTTTTTAAAGTTCTTTGAGGGTTTTCAATTATCTGACCTCAAGTAATTGCCACCCTACATGGTGGCAAATCAGATTTGGTCATTAACAGACATGAAGTAAACCTCAGACACTGCTAGAAATAATGAAGCTGAACTTGACAAGGCTCTGGAGGTCCTGCCCTACCAGAAAAGAATAACACACACCATGCTTTGTATAAGGTTTGTTATTTTCATTCTTACATGACAGAAGAAAAACTTAAATAAGTTGGTGTATCTTGACATGGATAAGTCTTGGAGGTTACATGTTTACAAAATGCTTAAAAACAGCATCATTTTATTCCCTAAAGCTCAATAGTCTCTCTTGAAAAGTGGAAGCTATGGCAGAATTTGCATCATAGGACTCATTGAGGGCTAATTTTTATAATATAATTCAAAGAGTAAATACAATGCTGAGCATACACATAGCAAAATCACTCTGAATGAAAGCTCTCGGTACTACTCTTCCCAAGTAAGGGCATGTATGAAATATAAATATTTATAACAAAGCTGGGTAATGTATTACCTTAAATATCTTATTATCCACCTGAACTCTTTATTTCATTTAGAAACAATGTCTCAATTACTTTCCAATTTTGCATCTATTTGGTTTTACTTTAAATGATATTTTATATAAACACATTCTATCTAAATAGAGGGCTATATATTCCAACCCTCTACAGTAAATATTTTTATAAACTCACTTGATGAACTTGGTTTTATTAAAAAATTCTGTGTTCTTATTCTGTGCATGGAACAGAATTATGAACATAATTGTTAGGCCACTAACTTAATTTCCTTCCCCTGATGGTTAACCATATATCTGAATCCTTGTAGTATCAATGGCTTCCCAGCAGTTCTCTGCTCTAATCCCCTTCTTGTACAGTGAGCTCTCACAGCTAGAAATGATAAAATGGGACTGAAATACAATTAGACCCACGTAATTTCAAAGCTATAAGTCTATATAGGATAGCATACCTTTTTGAAGAGCATATTCTGTATAATGGAACAACCAATTGAAGAGACAAAGGAATAATTTGAGAGATTATTGAAAGCAGTTTAAGTAGAAGTACTTTAAAGAGTCAAAAAGTTATGGGAAATTCTTCCTACCAATAAAGAACTTGGAGCACTAGTTAGAATACTGTCCCTTTTGAGGCTCTTTAAGTCACACGAAGCAGAAACTCATTCCTGAGAGTTCAAATGACCTGATGCCTGATTAGACTCTGGCTGTAAAGAAAGGAAAGGATGTGTGGCTGAACCTCACATAAACCAGAATTGAAGAAACTCTTTCCTTCTCAAGTTCTCTGCCCTCAGTCTTTCTTGGATTCTCTGCTCTGGATTCCTGTCTGTCTCACCTGGCTTCCTTTGTTTGCATTATCTAAGTGTGATTCAACCAACCTGACTCTTTGCTCTGCGGTCCATCACTTTGTGCAAGGGCACAGCCCTCCTTGCTATATATTTTAGCCTTGGCTGAGAAGCTCATCAATTGTTGACCAACTTGGCTGGAGGCTTTGTGAGAGCATGATGTCTAGATTTGACCCTATGGTTCTGTAGAAGAATATGTGCATGCATATCCTTTACACATATAAATTGGGGCTCTCCAGAAGAACAAGACCAATAAAATATATACAAATATAAGCAAAGATTGGGCCAGCAAGATAGCTCAGCAGGAAAAAGCCTCAGATCCCATGGGTAGAAAGTAAAACCTGACTCCTGATAGCATGTGCACATACTCACATATTAATAATAAATATTGTTAAGGAAATGATTTATTGTCTTGGTCACTAAATAACCCTACAATGTCTCTCTTCATATTGGAGAGAGAAGGGAAGTGGTAGCTTCTCAGATCACGAAGCAAGAAACTCAGAATAAGGGTTACCAATGGTGCAGCCCCAGTAGAGACTGCAGGCCTGTGAACCCCTGGAAAGTCACTGGTACAAATCCAAGTTCATGGGTGGGGGATGGGCGTAGAGACTGAGATCCATAGGAATTGCAGCAGCAAAAACACACCTTCTTCCTTCATTTTAATCATCTCACCTGGAACCTCAGCTTACTGGGGCCCCCAATCAGCATGTGTCTTCCCCATTACAGTTAGCTGACCCATAAGCCAATAGTTTCTGGAAGGAGCCTCAAAAACACTCCCAGAAATGTGCTTTCCTGAATTTGTAGTCATCATCAATCTGGTAATGCTGAATTTATCCATCATAAAAGACATGGACTTTGTGAATGCTTATATATGCCCTAAATACATACCTTTAAGCCTGGCCCCTTAGTGTGATGGTTTTGGAGCTCTCCTTACGTCACTGTTCCTAGGGTAAAAACAGAGGAGATGGGAAAAAGCACAAAAGAAAGTTCCTTATTTGGTTGCCATACTGCTGGTATAGTAATGGATGAGGAGTCTGGATGTGGTAACTTGCTTAGAGAGTATTGGTTGTTTGTCAAAGCTGAGGACAGCAGGTGGGTGTAGAACAGTATGGGACCTGAGAAGACAGAAAGAGAAAGGAAAAAAATCACCCAAGTCACAGCTAGCAAGCGCTCTCTCGCTCTCTCTCTCTCTCTCTCTCTCTCTCTCTCACACACACACACACACACACACACACACACACACACACACACACTTCGAAGCGCATAAGCCTCACTTTTCCATCAAAATCAGTTTTTCAATAAAATCTTTTATTCATCCATTCTTTGCCTACCTGGCTCCCTAAACATCAACACTTCAATTTTTAGAAATATTTGACATATTTCAGGTCAATTTAACACAATCTAGTAATATATTTTTTATTTAGGAAAACTCATTTTAACACAGTGAAAACATGACAAGAAGCAGCATGCAGCCAAGTTCTGCTAAAGGGGTGAGTTGCCTCTCAGCAGACACTTGGGAAGGCCAGGAAGTCAAGCGAACAGGGAGAGGATTACTGAGTAGCAGGGAACTTTTACATCTTTGCCTTTTCCTGAAGAGGAAGACGTGTCCTAGCAACTTTACGCTACAGCTGATGTCTCCATTGTGATTTTGCAGAGGCAGAAAATGGTCCTTCATTGAAGTCTGCCAAATTCAAAGTTGTTGCTAATATCAGCAATGGCAAAAGAGTAGTAAATGAGATTGTGATAGTTAAAAATACAGAGAAGGAAAATATCTGAAAGTAATACAAAACAACACTCATATTGAGAGATGCTATATGAAACTTACAATTTCCTCAAAAGAGAACATGTGTATTAAGTAACTATGAAGACAGGACTCCACGGAGAGAATCAGTAGCTCCTTCCTAACTCTAACAGGATTGAACTGGGTATGGCACATCTAGTTTGAAGCCCTGTGTTCCACCTGGGGCAGGCAGAGCAGAACACAGAGCTCCACGGAAAATCACCAAGGGCGATGCATACAAAAAGGTTAATAGGGAAAACCATTTGTAACTCCAGGACTCAATAAAAACCTGTAATTATCTCAAACAGGCGAACACGATGAAGAAGAATAATCACAAGCCTAGGAAAAGACTTGTGAGTTGAAATAACAAAATCAATTATGGCTTTATTTCAGAAATATTTTTACCTCCCACAAAATCTTCTATGTAAAAGTAGGTACACAGAACATTCTTCCAGAACTTTCCTTTCCATGTGCAAGAAGAAAAGCAGTGAGAAGGACAGAAAGGTAATTTTAGAGAAAGCATTAGCCAGCCCACCAATGAGCAAGGAGGCAGAGAAGTCAAACAAGCAAAGAACAGCTTAGTAGCTAGCGACTGTGCCTTGCTTGACTTACATACCAGCTTCCCACCAAAGCACTCAGTGACCTGAGACCTGCACACAGACCCCACTCCAAAGGCTGATAGTCCCTCTGATGATAGCACCCTACAGATCCTGGTAACTCCCTTTTTGTAGTCAAACACATTCTGAAGCATTTCTGGGAACTCAGTACAGTGTGTCAATACAGCCTAGGCTGGTTTGGGGTGCATATGCAATAAGGCAAATTGTATCCCCTTATGCCTACACATGATTGGGCATGCACATGATTAAAATCAGATGCATCATGGGAAATGATAACGCTATAAACGAAGGCTCACATAATCTAGGACTATTAATCAAAACAGGAAAACACTGCTAGTCTTTTAGCAACCAACTCTTCTTCCCCCTAGACCTATCAAAGAAAACCTCAACCAGTTACTCAGTACTCTTGAGTAATTTTACTTGGAGCCCACTGCAGCATGTCAGCCATGTCCCTTCACCTTCAGTCTAGCTTTGAATAAAATCCACTGCTCCCTAAACTCATACATACATCATCTTCAGGTAATAAGCCATCAAGGACTTAGAAACACAGTCCAGATGGTGACCGCAGCTAACATACAGAAATCAAGAACTGAAGAACCAACTAATTTCTCTGGAAGTTTTGAAAGAACTCTGACCCCAGCTTCTAAAACTAGAAGAGTATGCTGCAATCAAGAAGGAGGCAGGTTATTTCCCCATATTATTCTTTCCAGTCCTTGGAAGAAAAAAAAAAAAGGAGAAAATATTTCAGTCATATATTATACATAATGTTTAGAAAAGACCATTTATCCATCAGTCTTCATACCTTTGTCGACTTGATACAGGCTACAGTCATCTGACAGAAGAGTCTCAGTTGAGCAAATCATATTTGCCTATAGGTATGTCTGTGAGGGCTTTTTTGATTAATGATTGATATAGTATGGCCCAGAACACTGTGTTGGTGTCATTCCCTAGGCAAGAGGGCCTGTGCTGTATAAAAAGTCTAGCTAGTGAGTCACTGACAGAGTCACAGGGCAAGCCAGCAAGCACCACCACCATGCTTTCTGCCTCCAGATTCTTCCCTGATTTCCTGCCCTGACATTCCTCCATTATGAATTGTGACCCAGCAGTGTAAGCTAAATAAACGCTTTCCTCCTTGAAGCTGTTTTTGGTCAGAATGCTTTATCACAGCCACAGACTGATACCAAAGTGTTCTCTGAGAATGAATTACCCTACAGTAGCATGTGGTGGGAGGAAAAGTTGGAACGTGAATATTTGCCTGAAAAAGTAATTTTAAAAGTACAAGTCTATATCCCTGAACTAGACACATATTTAACACTTTCTATTTTGTCTTATTTCTACCAATTCTTGTGCCAATTGATAGCATGTAGCATTAGCTCGTTACCATTATATGGTGGGAGAGCCCAAATTTTACTTTTAAGACCTATAATCCCCTGGAAGTCTAACATGTGGAGAATTACTTCAATATATTTTAATCAGTGGATAATGAGAGCTAGAAGAATCACTGAGAATTCTCCATGGAGAATTTTTCTTGTCTCCACAACTGTAGCAAGCACAGAGCCCTCCCCCCTCCCCAATGCCTTTGTTTTCCTACAAGAAGAATGTTGAACAGCCTGGCAAGAATCTCAGATTCCAATGCTGCTGCCTTTCTCAGACATTTTGGTCCTGGTCCCGAGGATCAAAGTCAGGTCCTGCTGTTTCTATAGCACAGACTTTACCATGTAAGCTGTCTCCCATGGCCTTCTCCCGGCTTTCTCCCCCTTTACTTTGCTCTTTCTCTTCTAGTTCTCCATTTTCGTCTTCGTTTTCACTTCCCTTGTTCTTATAGCTTCAATCATTATTCCCTCAACCAAGTAGAGAGAAGTCCGATTTCTACCTACTTAAGCTTCTCAGAACAAACATTTGCTCACTCCCGCTTGGGCATAATCTGTTAGTGAAAACTTAGAGCACGCAGAGAGGGAAAGAAAAGCTTGAAAATATTACGGGAAATTATTCTTCCTACTAGAAAATATCAGTTTTCCTCAAGCTTTAATTCAGTCACTGCAAAGGCTTGTATATTTACAAATTCCTACATAGAAGCATTACAAATTTTCTCAGTTTCAGTTTATTTATGATCATTTTTTCTTTAAAATAGAAACCTTTCACATCTACTGTCTTATTAGGTGATGAGTTTTACCAGAGCATTTGATAAGGTAGTAATCTGTCAGCATATCTCTCTATATGCTCTAAGGGTTAGATTTAAAGATGTATTTTCTAGATAGGCTGTGGTCTACACAATGATGCCTTTGGATATTTTGTTGGATCTGTTTTAGTTGCTTCATTTGTTGTTTTATCATTTTCTGACTTATGTTGACAAATTTTCTGGCTTTGTTCTTTAGTAATAGATCTATGATAAAAGCAATCATTTCTGTAATCTGACATCTCTCAAAAACTTTGAAGCTTAGGTTTAAATGTTCTCAGTGGACTATTGAATGTCTGGTTTAGATAATAACATGGTTCCATTAAAAGATCAAGAATGGCTTTAAATTCAGTGAAGTTTTTGAGTCATAAATGTGAATGTACAAAAGAAAAGCAATTTACTGAAAATACCAAGCAATTAGAAATGGTCTACAATGGAAGAAAATTTTCTTTTTTAAAAAGTTGGAATACATACATGCTTTTCTCTAGACTGGTAGGTTTTTGTTTTGTTTTTTGTTATTTGGGGATAATTAATAATGGACTTTTCCAGACTGAAACAAATTGACATAAGGGAGCCACTGCACCCCCAATTAAGCATCCGTCTCTGTTCAAGGAGTAGTATTAGACACTTAAACCAATCCAACCATTCTGTTACACTCCCATATGCTCAGGCGTAAGTCCTACTTGTGGAAACATACTCTTCATCTCGAAGTAAATCCAAAGGAGCCACTGTTGCAACGCAACAGGATGGGTGAATAGGAGAATGAACCCAAGCACAGCTCACCATTTGTATGAACGTACAAATTCTTACGGCTATTAGTTTGAGAAAATCATACGTGGAAGAAGAAACATCATGATCCAAGGGAGGAAGTATATAATACAATGCTATCTGTTGCAACTGCAATGGACGGTGCAAGAGATGCCGAAGGCCGGAGGGAGAGACAGATTTTATACAGAATGAAGACTCAGTTGTGAAGAAAGGGATGCAGACAGTAGAATGACTGGGCAGTTTAGAAAATTAGAGATCCTAATGGCTATTCGGAGTGACCAACCGCTATAGAAAGCAGCTTCAGAAGGAAGAGATTAGATTGAAATAGACAGTGAATGAGGCACAGCGAGAAGAGAAAAATACTCCTTGAAAAGCAGTTGGATGTGATGATGAAATCGAGTCTGCAGGTGAGAAAATTTAAAAGGCAATATACCACCCTTTCTAGGGCACTTACACTTTATAGGGAACTTAACTTGTAGAATGAGCTGTTTTAATACCTCCGTGCTCCCTTAGAAAAGGGGCCGTGGATAATCTTATGCTGTGTATGTTACCATATGAGAAGGAAGCCTGTCCCTTCTACTGAGTGACTTATCGCTAGAATCAGCATTCAAGGCTGAAGCTTGGGAAGCACAAGTTTTTAAAAAGTACTCTCAATGACAATTCTGTGATTAAATTCCCTTATAGCCTAAATACATTTCACTACACACAAAGAGACCAGGGATCACGGAGAACATACACAGAGAAAGACCACATACACAAACCACACATACACACATATAGGGTGGGGCACAGGCCACATACAGACCACATACACATACAAACATCACACACGCTTATACATATATTATATAGAGGCATACATACGTACGTACATACATACATACATACATACATACATACATACTTACATGCACAGACACACAAGTAGAACTTCAGAAGAAGTGGCTCTTGAAGTTCTAATGGAAGTGATAAAACCCTAACTGGGCCATACAGTCTGTTTGCTCAGGATTCTTGTGTTATGTAGAGTAGACACACATCACCACCAAGTGCCTAAAGTACATTTTCTTTGACTTTCAAAATACATCCTTTTATATTGAAGAATTTCTCCTCCGAGTGCTTACACTAGTAAAATCACTGCTCATGATTCATGTGCCTGATTCTGCTTCACTGAATTTTTACTCTATTTATAGCTGATATATTTTGAGGAATATTTTCTAATTGATGAGGAATTTGTCTCTTCCTGTCTTCTTCAGGTCACTGGCAAATGAAAAATAGGGAGAACCAGTGAGAAAAAAAATAGAAGAGACTTTGTATGTGCGAGCGTGGGCTGAGCTAATGTTGATTATGGATGGTTATTTGGGGATTTTTTTTCTCTCATTTGCTTCTGTCCATCAAATTCAGAATATGCAATTTTTATCAAGTGCTGGCTCTGAAGGAAGTTTCAGTGACTCACTTTTAAATTCCATTAACAATTCTGTTGTGTAATCAATAGAAAAAAGTATAACAAAATTAATTATAACCATGTGATTTTGCTTACTTTTTTTGTTCTTTTAAATCTCAACTATAAGCTCCTCATGGCCCTACCTCTAGCAGCTTGTTGTACCTAAACCTCTTCTATTACTTTGAACCACATTAAAATAATTCCTTTGAATTGTCTATACAATTTTACATGGTTAAACTTAATACAAAAAGTTTCTAGAGCCACCAATGTACAGAGCGTGTTCCTAAGATTATTAGAAAGAAATGCATTTTTGGCCATGTTTTCTTCCCATGCCACTTGTTGCACCCCTCTGAGAATCCTCAGTTCTTCCAACTCTATCTAAAAAGTCTCCACAGGAAATTTTGGGTTGACTTGTATTGCCAGAAGTTTCTTCCCAGAGGTGGGAGGACTAAACAATGTCTACCCTTTCCTTATAAAATTCCAATGTCAAGTCAAAGTTCAAGTCCATCAAAGTGTTTCCTCAAAAACCCATGAGTTTATTGGGATTACTTACAGGGCATGAGTGAGGGCTTATTAGCAGGAACATAGGTGACTCTAAAGCAACTGCCCTGAAAGTTCTTCATGCAGCATTAGTAGCTACTCCCCTATGGCTGTGTAGATAGAGTTCTTTTCTTTGAGTCCTTCTCAGCCTATTTTTACTAGTCCCTCCCCAATTCTCCAAGGCAAAGTGCATTTAGAAGTGCTAATAACTGACCTGGAGGACTAGCTCAGGTTAGAGTCCAGTGATTCACTATGTCCTCCTCCTTCTATGAGAGAATGTCAACAGTCAACAAACCCAGCTGCAATGATCTTTTGCAAGCAGGTAAGGCTTGTTCATGAAGGTGATGCTTGCTCTACCCAGAGAATAGTATTGTGTAACATGTTGGAAGAAAAATGACAAGGAATTCTGGAAATTTTAGTAAACCCATGGTTTTGAAGTTGCATAGACATGCAAGATGCACGGACATATCTCTGCTTAATGCCAGTATATTGGTTTATTATCTATCAACAGGCCATTGGATAAGTTTAATATTCGTGTGAGGATTTGTGATAGAAGTTTATCAGAATGATAGTCAGATTTAGGTTTTCGTCAGCCATAATATTTGAAGACAATAAGCACATTGTGCTTCCAAACTACTATCTGTTATGTAGCTTGAGCCAAAATAAACACAATGACAACACCTCATCTAACTGCCCAGGGCCACCCCACAGTGGTCACAGTGTTCATTTTGTGCTGAGCACACAGTGCCATCACATGGTCATATGAGGAAGAACAGCAAGCCTTTCAACTTGACCTTGAGTGGGAATCCAAGGCACTGCCTTGGCCTTCTAAGAAAGATCTCTTCCTTTGCACAGGGGCAGTGCATGTGTGGTGGCAGGTATAGATTTTCTAAACTATGACCAGCAAGAAAAAACTAAATAGTACAAACTCTGGAGACACTCCTGGAAAAATTTATATCTGTCTTTAATAATCAATAGCTTTTGTTGGCATGCTGGCTGTCATCACAAGTACTGTATGCCTGCAGACTGCAATATAATCAAGCTTTCATTTATATTTATGTGACCAGGAGGACTTTGTGTTTGATGATTTTAAAAGATGCATGGACTTGGCTCTATTTAATTCTGATACATTGGTCTATTATCTATAAGAGGCCATTGGCTAAATTGTACTATTCACATGAGGGTCTGTGATAGAAATTTATCAGAATGATAGCGAAATATTCAGATTTAGGTTTTCTTCAACAGTAATATTTGAGGATGAGAAGCACACTGTGCTTCCAAACTACTTTCAGAATTAGACTTAGGAGAATCTCATTGTAAAACAAATGCATTATTAAAATAGTTTGTCATCTTGCATTAAGAGGAAAGCAGCTTGACAGTTGATGGAGCAGGAGAGACAGGATCCACTAAATGGCTGCAGATAAAATCCAGTGTCCTGAAGTGAAACTTAGCAAGCCCGGGGGAAGTCACCAACAGTGAGCGAGGTGGACTTTCTGCATGCTCTATCACTAGCAAAATTAAGTTTTAGTCTGTTTCTGTAATAAAATGTTTGACTTCCATCACTGTTCATTCAAAGGCGATGAAGCACATCAGTTTCTACACCATTTCATTTGTTTATTCAACATCCTCCAGCGGGTGTTCCAGACTTGACAGCTATTATGACAGTATTTTCAAAGAGTGTAGTCACGGCCATTGTCCTGAGGAACCTGACAGCCTTGAGTGAAAATACTCAGAAATTCTGATTGATATAATAACTTAATTACTAGAAGGATGTGTGTTAGCTAATCTTGATGGTCAAGTTGACAAGAGTTAGAATGAACTAAGAAAAAAGCCTCTAGGTGTGTCTCTTGAGGGCATTTCCAGTAAAGATTGACAGAGAGTGGGCAGTCCTTTCCAACAAGGGATCCAGATTTAAAGAGCACCAAATCAGTGTTTCCTGCCTGCCTCCTCTTCTTGCTGGTGAGTGTTTCTATTGCTGCTGCTGCTGCCACCATCCCCTGCTGACATCAGAAGTTAGCTCCTTTCAGCCTTGTGATGTGGACTGAAGACCAGAAACTCTACAGGATCTTTCAGGCCTCCAGTGCCTATTTGGACAGCTAAAGTGTCAAGCAGCACAACGCATCATCTCCAGATTGAAGATGGACTACTCAGTCATTATTGTGTAAGCCAAGCTTATGATCCCCTTTCATAATATGTATACACTTTACCAGTTCTGTCCCTCTAGAGAACCCTGCCTAATACAGGGTGTAACAAAAGGCAGAAAATATCTCCTTCCTAATCAGCTCTTCAAGGACATTAAACAAACATAGGTGCACCATGAATCCTGATGACTGTGACCGCTTTGAAATATTATCATTATGATGAAGTCACATTGAGGAGTACATGTATCTGCCATTGCTGTTTCAAGCCTTCCAGGATTAAAGGATGATATTTTTGTATGGTCAACAGGTCGGATTTCAGGATGCTCTGCTTAGTTGGTTAAGATGATCATGTGGTGGGAGCTATGTGGAGAATGGAGAATGTGATGGACCTGGTGTCAGAGGCCAGGGACTTGTTTTAGCTCTGCCACTTCCTGCCCATGGGACCCTGGGAAAAATCATTCCACTTGCAGGGATCCCAGATATTGTCAGCTGTGGAATGTCGCTGGAGTGCTTACTTGAAGTCACTAAAGGTATGGCTAATAAAGGAGGAGAAGGAATCTTAGAGATCATTCAAGAAAACGTTTAATTTTCACCCAGGAATCTAAGAGTCCGAGTCAAATTATTTTCCAATGTCATTCAGGAAACGAATGAATAGTTCATCTATTCAACAAGTATTTCAGCTATGGAATTTTTGCTATGTCCTGAGAAAAAGAAGAAAGGCACTTAGACATTTACATTATAATGGGGGTTACAGATCATTAAACATGATTTGTGAATTGGCTACTTTGTTGTCACCATGACAAAACACATGGCAGGTTAAAGGAGGAAAGACCTATTATGGCTAAGTTCCAGGGCTATTCAACTCATCGTACGGGAAGATGTCTTAATGTTACTATTACTATGATAAAACACTAGGACCAAAAGCAACTTGGAGATGAAAGGGTTTATTTTACCTTACAACTCTCAGGTAATGCTCCATCACTGAGGGATGTGAGGGCAGCCACTCAAGGCAGGAACTGATGCAGAGGAATATTGCTTACTGGCTCTCTTCCATTTTATGTCTCTAGCTTGTGTCAAAATGACATGAAACTGGCCCACACAGAAGACCCAGAAGCAGGAGTTCATAGCAAAGCCCCTCACAGGGCAGGACCACATACAGTATTGAGACCCAACCTGCAGGTGAGTAGAACCTTCAATGCAAACCAGATACTGTTCTTCATCTTCCAACAAGGCCCCACCATCTAAAGAGCTGACTAAAGTGCTGGTTGTGAGACATCACCTGCAACCAAGGACAAAGTGTTCAAACCGTGAGCCTATCAGATTTAAGCCTCGGTATTTGAACAAATGTGATCTGAAAGGCTTTCTTGAGACATCAAGTTTAGGCTGGGCTTTTAAGGGATGGGTTCAAATGTATAGCGTTAAGGTTAGGAATCCTAAAACAGAATTCCACCACCCTCCACTTGTCAGGACCATGAGAACCAGGTGGGACTTGCAGTTTAGTGGGAAGTGGGGTATGTTCCTTAAACATCTGCCTGATCTCCTAATGACTGCTGTAGTGAACAGGTGGAAAAGGAGAGTGTTCTGTAGAGCCTGCCGATTTGGCTTCAGTCTCAACTCTGACTGAATACAAGTACACCATATGTGAAGCACTTCCTTCTTGAATCTTCCAGTCAAAATGAGGACACTATCTCAATAAACTTGTTGAGTCTTTGATCAAGTAGTGAATATAAAAAGGCCACAGCCGCCAGGTTGTATAGAGGCCCAACACAGAGCATCGTCAAAGAGTCTGGCAACTTCAAGCACCTGAAGTTGTAAGACTCTTGTTAGAAGTGACTGAAGAACTTTGTAAAAGAAACAGTAAATGTAAGGTCTCTAAAACCGTAAGAAGCTACCTTGCTTTGTGTCTCCACCTCCTCTTTATCATCATCATATGGTTTCTCGGTGCTTTACACTCAACACATTAGCAAATACCTCCATAAGCCTTCACTCAAAACTCATCAGTATTATGGACTTTTAGAGAAAGGAACAATCAAAATCCAAATGTACAAATAGACTGCTCGAATCAATTTTCTGAGCCACAAGATCTGAAAAGAAGCATGATTTCTATTAACTTGCTCTTCTGGAATAAATTAATTATAGTTTATTCAAGGAAAAATTTCATATAGAGCCTAACAAAATTATAACTATAGATGCAGGCATGCATTAAACAATAGTGTCAAGTATTCTGTTCCATTTCCTGCTCTAAAGATGACCCAGGGTGGTGATAAATGCCCCTTCCCTAAGTGACCTTCTTTGGTAGGATACAAGACATAGGAGAAAGACAGAAGCTACCAAAATACACATCTCATGTACATCCTATTTTTCTTTTGGGAAGCCTGGAAGTCTCCCGTTTCAGAACTGCCACTATAAATTTTGGTTACCTGACTGTACTCTATATAACTTCCTTCCTCCATCTCCTTCAGATGGTTTTGTTACATTTTCCTGTCACATGAGTTTTGCAAAGGAATAATGTGACAATTGACAAACTAACCACAGTGGGCCTGATCCAAGAGAATGAGTGGAGATTAGATTTAGAGGCCTAAAAGGCTGATAACATGTCCAGGCACTATGAAGTATAGAATTATCTGTACTCTGGCTTTTTCAGAAACAATGAGGGCAACAGTTCAGTCTTTTCTATTCAGGATTGTTATGCATCATCAGCTTCCAGGTCCAAAGTTACAGAATGGAAGCAATCTCCAAGCAATAGATCTTCATTCCAGTTGCAAAAATCCTATTGGATTTCTCTAAGAGCTGGACAAGCAAACTAAGAGTTCTTTTGTCTCCTTTTTCCCGAATGCCAATGTGACCAGCAAAGCTGAAGTGGTCACATGAGAAACAGAGCTGACCGTGGTATTTTTAGTCCTACAAGAGCTTCATTGTTTGATTTAATTAGTCCAGGTGATAACCCTTGTACCTTGCCAGATAATTTTTAAAAACCTCTATTGATGGGTAATTATGTTCATGTAACCTGGTTTTTTTCTTCTTTTTAATTAAGCTTATTTTAGCTGATACATAAAAGTATAAAATTGCACATATTAATAATGTAATGTTTAAATGTATGTGTTATAGTGTTTTAGTCAGCCTACATCATATATTTCTTTAAATATTTACTACTTATCATTAGCGAAAGTTTCCAAAATCTTCTCTTCTATCTTTTTTAAAATGTCTGGTTCATTGCTATCTGTAGTCATCCTGCTGAGCAATCTCACAATAGAATTTGATCTGATATAATTGTAACCACAGACCTCTTGACTCTCATGTAATTTTAATGAACAGAGTCACAATTTCAGAAACAGTGCACCAACATGGAAAATATAGTTTTTTTTCACCAATATGGGGAAAGGCAGATGGTGGTTTCCATCGCAGCAGATATTCTGGTGTCTTTCTTCACTTAGGTCTCACCATGATGACTGATGATCACTGAGCTGGTGGCTCCTCGGTGTTCCTGGATGCTATTTGGGCCCTCCTTAGTGTTCAAGGACAAATGCTGAACAATGATCTGTACCCTGAGAGTCAAACAGGGACCCCACAGCCGTGGGAACATACAAAGACTTTCCAAGGGGGGACAGAACTTCCTCTAGCTTTAAAAAACAAATCCATTTTCGTGATTGCAGGTTTCATCATATTCTTTTCAAAGGATTTGCCTAAATACACCTAAGCTCACAAAAAGCCATGCTTCCCCATTATTAACCAAAATGACACAGTGTTTCCACTCTGTTTTCAGTGTAAAAGAGCATCAAAACAATAAAACCTAAGGTCTTCCCCCTTTGTGACAATGGGAGACAATGCAAGCTCTCAGCATTTCTAGTACTTCCTTATTCCGCATGGGTTCCTGATGCAGGTGACAATATTCCATATGTACTCCTTAATGCAGGCACAACTGGGTCCTGAAAACAAAATGTTGGCCCATGTTGGGATGTCATGAATTTAGATATGGAACACAGTCAGGCGAATGGTAATAAAAATAAGAACAAAATATGTGGGGGCAATAATCATTTTTGTTAATTACTTTAGCTTTTCCTGTCTCCTAACTATTATCGAAGAATCCATTATTCATGAGTGACAATCTATTGAGAGCAAGGTAAAAAGATCATTCATGGGGAATTCTGAGCACTAAAAATGACCGCTTTTAATGTGTCTAAAGGTAAGCACTTCTTTCAGCCCTTCTCAACACTCATCCCGGAGACATAAGATAGGCTATCAGAAGACATCTTCCATCATCCAAAGCTGCATGGAAACTTGAATAGATCACTCTCATGTAACTGGAATATTTTCTCAGGGTACTATTTTCAGGATAGATAAAAATCTACAAATAAACTTTTAGAAGATTTCATTTAGAATTTTGTGTATCAATAAGGCAGTTAAAACTAGTTGTTTAACTCTCTCCTGAAATATTTCTTCTAATATTATCTAACAACATACAGTGTGGAATTGTCTTTAGATGCCACATTGATTCATAGTAGTATAAATAGCTTCCATTTTTGTTCTGCTAGAGAATTGGCTTTAAGAGCTGAGAGGTAGCTCATTGGTTAAGATTGCTTTGTTGTGCCTGTTTGCAAGCCGCAAAAGACCACCAAGGAGCGATTCTGTTGCAATCACACTAGGGTCTCTTTTATTCAAGTTCAAACTTGGGCTCACTCACCACCAACCTTGATGCAGGAGGACAGGCTTGAGTCCTCAGCAGGACAAGGTTTTATAGGAAATGGCGAGCAATCAAGGGAGTTTCCAACATGGCAAGCATCTAATTGAATGACTATTGTAAGTCAACAGGTGGGTGCTCTGAAACAAAACCATAAACAATCACAAATGGTCTGAAAGTACATTTGAACCAATCCGTTTAATCTTCATTGGCTGTTGCTAGGAAGTGGCTAGGGAGTAACTCTGGTGTAAGGGCCAAGGACCAGCCATGGGGTCCTTCCTGGTACTGGGGTGCAGCTTGGGTTTAGCTGCAGATTAAATTCTCAAGCTCTTTTTTCTTTAAGATGGAGTCTGCTCCCAGGATGTAGTAGATTTGCCTCTCAACTTGCTGCTCAATCATGAGAGCCAGGGTTCAGATCCCAGCGTCCATGATGATTGGCTCAGAAATACCTGTAACTCGAAGCCCAAGGGATCCATGTCTTCTGCTGGCCTCCACAAACACAACATGCATGTGGGTATACACATACCCAAACACACATGGCGTGCACACACAAGGAAATCTTTTAAAACAGGAATACTTATTTCACTGTTGAACTCAGACAGTGGCATTATTTCTTAGATTTTTTACATGAATATTATTTAATTATACCTAAAAGCCAGATGCCAAATAATAGTATACGTGCTACATGAGTTCATATGTGCATATACATTTACCAAAGAAAGTCTCTAGTTTCTTGATAATATACAGTAGGTATATTTATTGCACAACACAGATACAAGTTGTGGATCGGAAATTAACACTTGAATTATCCTGCTTTTTAGGGGATAAATTATATTAGCATAAAGACTTTCAATTGTGAGTTAAATGTTCCATTTTTAATAATCATTCCATGAAAATAATCATTTTTATATGTATATTGTATAATTTCTATTTTGACATACTAATGTAGCTTAAAACGTCAAGATCAGCAGATTGAACATTCAAATGGACACATATTTCTATGTTCTTCCTACTCAATGCAGGACTTGGCTGATGGATTTGTGTTCCATGTTTCAAATATTTGACTAAACTTCCAAGAAGACTGTAAAGGAGGAGAATGGTCCTTTTCAAACTAACTGCATGGGGCTAGGTCCGAACCAACGAATAGAGTGCAGATTTCTGGAAGGTGGGTAAAATGCCTCTGGGCTCTGGCATGTGGAATTATTTCCACTTTAGCTGCTGGGAAACAGTAAACATTGAAGTTCCTCCTTTCCCATGTTTGTGCTCATGGGTACATATATGATACCACTTAGGTTTTTAAGAAGCTTACTACTAACATATTTCAAACAAACAGAGGCAAGATATAACAGCAGAATGTACAGAAAAATAGAAATACTATTTTTCACCATATCTAAGATGCTGTAGGTTGTGAATTATGGTTTTAGTTATACCCATTAGGAAAGGCTCCTCCTTAGAAACTGTACCACAATGCTTTACTAATGTTTATTTTTACCTTAAATCTCTTAAACTTATTCAGATATATTTTTGTCATGTTGTATGTATATTAAAAGGAAATTATAGCTGAATTCAATTGGTTACTGTATTCCAGAAGCCTAATCACTGCCAGAGGTTTTCTTTTTAATATAACTTATGAGGCAGAGTTGTTTGTCTCCATTTTTTTGTGGCATCCAGGTTCTTCTTCAAAGAATATTCCAGTTATTTCTCTAGAATTTTCTTTAAGTTTCTAGTACTCTCTTTACTTGTGTATTTCTTGACATTATGAATAAATTATCACCCAAATATTTTTAGACAGTTAAGACTCATGGCCCGGTTCTTTCAGTGGTCTCTACTATTTGTTGACAATGAGGGCTTGCAATTGTTCCATCGTTTGTCTGTGGATAATAACCAGCCAGAGTCACATGACAAAACACCATCTGGACTGTTTTCTGGAAGCAAGTGGCCATAAAATGCTAGTAGAGATAAAGGAATCCTGATTTCAAAAACGCTGAGATAGTGAGGAAAGTCATGCTGTGGATTTGATTTAGTGTGTGAATATGTATAGTTAATTTCCTCTGCAGTGGTCTGGGATGATTGATTTCTCAAAGAAGGTCATTCATATCCATGATTTCTTGTTTGTTTGATTTTCAAATTATTTTGGAGGTCTCTACGAATTAGCAAAATGAGGGAGAAAGAGGAACCATGGAGGCACGAAGCAAAGAGTAAGCTAAGGTACAGAGTCGCTGGTAAGACCTTAGGGTAAATCTGGACACTAGATAAATATGTCATAAAGGATCTGTAACTCAAAAGAAGAAGCCCAGACTCTATTGGTGGGCTACCATTGAATGGCTAAAATTTTAAATGCACATTAAGATGTAAGAAAAAATGTCAGGTTTTGCTGTTGGCCAACAAAGGAGGCATAAGTGATAAACTGCCAGAGAGCAAATGGTAAGAAAGCCACTGGCAGTGATAGAACAGAGAGGATATGAGTGAGTACTCCCAGAAATCCTAAACAAATGAGGTCCATCTAATGCATCTGTACCCATGATGACCAGGCTTGGATGTATCTCTGAAGAATTTGGAAAATGTCTGCAAATCTGATGCTGGTGATCTTCACTGGTGGTCCTTGGCCTTTCAAAAGATGCTGTTAAGTCAGATACCGGAAGTTTATTCCAAGCTTTCATTGAGCCCTATATATAGCCAGGCAGAGAAGTTTTCAAGAGCTCTCCAGTGAGATGCTGGTAAGGACTAGGTGATATTCCTGCTCCTCAGAAAATACTCAGTAACCATCTATTAGTGAAATGAAGAAAGGAAGGAAAGAAGGAAGGGAGGGTGGGAGGGAGGAAAGAAGGAAAGAAGGAAAGAAGAAAGATTTCAAACAGAAGTTCTGTTCACACTATGAGAGTTTACAAGGCTTTTAATAGATGTTAAAAGGAAATACCTAAAAAATAACTTCTTCCAAGAGGATGGAGTCCAGTAATTCTCTGGGCTTCCTCCCACACTGGTACCTCATCTTTATTCTCTCACATTAGGACTAGAATTTACACATTATCCCCCGTGCTTCTGATGCATGCATCCAGCTTTATGCATGCTATGCCTTTTAGCCTCATTCTAAGCCAGCTACGGTTGTGACTGCCTATAATGCCAGCACTCTACATGCTAAGGCAAAACTGGGTGTTCAAGGCCACATAGTAAGACCTTGTCTCAGTTAACCAAACAATTCATTAATTAAAAGGAATTCCATAAGACATCTCCATTTAAGGTTTTTATTATTCAAATTAGATCATTTTCTCATTACTCACCTTTCAAGCTTACTAACTTTCTACTACTGTCTACATTCTCCCATCAAACTCATTGAATGATCTTTTTTAAAGTTCAGCTTATGTCTTCAAGTTCCAGTATATCCAAACAATTTATTATTTTGATTTCTCTGCTGAGATGTCCAGTTCTTTGTGTTCATTGCAAATACATTTTCATGCATAATACATCCTCAAACATAAATAGTTGCTTTCAAACCTTTGGCCTTTAAAATCTATTTAACTCTAATATCTAATTTTTCTTGATATCTAATACCTTTTTTCTTCTTGAGAATAGATCATCTGTTTCTGTTCTTTTGGATTAAATCCTAGAATTTATGAATATAAATTTTAGGGTCTAATTCTTGAATATTCCTCTGACAAGTATGCACCTCTTTTGTCTGCAAGTAACAATGGAGGTGCACACAAACTACAAACACAAACTCGGGTAACAAACCCCTTTCAGCTGAGTTCAGTTTACCCACATTTTGCTGTAATCTCTCCTCCGAAATTATGGTTAAATTAAACAAGAAGATTTTTTTTTTAAATTAAAGAAGAATGGGGATGGAAATAGGCATTTTATACAAGCCTGACCATCAGAGTTTGATATCTGTAACACATGTAAATGTGGAAGAGAAGGCTACCTGCGAAAGTTGGTTTCTGATGTCTACACAATTGCCACAGACCAAATAACCACATGCATCATTCATACCACAGTAATAAATTTAATAAATTTTAATAAAATAAGACAGAATGTGTGACAGAGTTTGACATTTCCCCTTTTTATCCTTCCTGTGTTTACTGCTTGACTTGACTGTGGCTATGGCTGCCCTCAACTCTAGCTCATTAGACTAGGAAAACGAGGTTTTCCTTCAGAATTCCAAGGGCAGTGTAATGCTAACTTTGATCTACCCTCATACTAAACAATAGCTGGTAACACACCCTTCTTCTAAGTGTCAGCCTCTGTCCAGAATCTACCTTAAGTTCATCTTCTAGTGAGGTCAGCTTGCTGATTTTGGTAGATTTGTTTCTCTGTTTGGCCAGAAGTATAGTTTTCTCATCAAAGTCCAAGATGAGGTTCAATGGAAGCTATCTAGAGATCCTCGAAAGGAAAATCCAATTTTTCTGATTGTGAGTTACATTCACTTATTGAGCCTTTGTTCTGAGCTAGAACTGTGTCTTTTCATAGATCTTCTCATTCAGTCCTGCAGGGATCCCAATGGAAAGGAACTGTTATTGTTTACAATTCACACATAGGGAAATAGAAATGGAGAAAAACCCCAGGTAACAATCCAAATAACAGATTCAAACCCAGATGTTTTAGAGGCTAAAGAACATCTTTTAAACTTGCTCCTTTAAGATATAAAACTAACTCTCACTACCAAAAGGTGCCCCGAGGCACCAGAGACAGCCGTAGGCAGGCTTTTTAATCAGAAGCCAACTTAAACCAGTTGATTGCAGACTTAGGAGTTCATTTCCTTATTCACTTAGAGCAGTTCTTCAGCAACACCTCTGCTTACAGATCACCGGAGGGGAATCTCTGCCTACAGAGCTCAGGCTTTCTGCATCTGTTGCCAGGGCCAGTGGCTAGAAATATGAACACTGTTTGTAGGCACTCCCAAAGATGCTAATGTTTTCTCAGTTTGAAAAATGAGCACCTGACACCCAAATACTTTATTCACTACTGTGTGTGTGTTTGGATAAATAATGAGAGTAATAAGGTATGCTAATTACCTAGAGCTTACTTCAGGCCAGGCAAGCACTTCCCCAAACATTCTACCAGCGCAGTCTTCTTTAGTGCAACACGTCCATAAGTAGCTACTTCAGGAGAAGGCAACCGAAGCACGACCTACCCACACCATGGACCAAGGACAAAGAGCTCATTAAGCTGTGTGATGCTATGACTATAGCTTTCACTGGTACACTATTCCATTTCCAAGTACCCAGTTGGCCACAAGTACTCTGGGAACTTTTGCTAACTCTCAAAGACTGGAGAATGAGATAACTAACTAAGCCTGGAAATCACACCTCTCTTCCAATAGAGCCCACTGAAGCATGGGGCTCTGTTTTGGGTAGGTTCAAAGGATCTTGCTACTTTGGTAACTATCATCCGCCAAGTTGGAGAAGAGTGGGAAAGAGTTTTGAAGCACTCAGCCAATACCATGCACTGAATAATTCCTACATATCCATTGTAGCTGTCCTTGTGCTAGGCTCTGATGTATGAGGAGTTGAAAGGATGAGGAGTTGACAGGGCAAGAACAGCAGGAGACAGTGAAGAATAATATCAATGGCTGCAAGCTGAATTACTGACCGTATCTATAGTCCTTAGGGTCTTTGGACTAAGACTTCTACCAAAGAAAGTTGAAGTAGTGGAGAGTGCCAGCTATTTTCTTACAGTGGGTTATACTAAAAGCAAGTCTTAGATTTGTTTATTAATTAATCAGATAGTTACTAATTGAAATACTGTTATTCAGATAAATAGTAATGAAATGCTTCACTAAAAGGGCTTCTTGTCTCTTTATGTCCAGACTCTGGCAATCAACTATGCACAAAATGTTCTCTGTAAAACAGTGGCAAAATTCCACAACAAAATTCTGTTACTAGTCATGACAGAAACCAGCCCTCTTAGTGAGCTCGCTGAGGGTCCAGACACAGCCTTTCCTGACATTTATACCATACCTATGCTATTTTTAAAATAATCAATGTGTATTAATATCTAATTATACAACTGATAGCTTGTTTTTAGTACTCTTTACATTAGGCAACTGGCTACATTTTACACATCAGCAATCTATCTCTGACCTCTAGTATGCTAATTAGAAAAAGTTGGTTATTGGCAAAGAAGTGAGGGCCATAGTGTCTGTGTTAGCTGCCTTTGGAGGGAGGTCCTTTCTGATAGAATAGTATCTGACCTGTGACCACACTTTTATACTGAAAGATTAACTAAATCTTGATGATGTTTTCTAGACTCACCCCTAGATAACTGCAGAACCTAAATTGTACATCCCATAGTATCATATTATATTATCATAGACATTGCAACAAAACAAAACGCTTACTATGGTAAGCATCATAATGAGGTGTGGCATGAGGCCTTTTCTTCCATTCCAGGACCCCGAGCCTGAATAACAGAGGAAAGTTAGGGAATCAGGGATAATGTCTCATCCTGCCATTGTGCATGTCCTGCTACTATTAAAGAATACCCCGGACTAGATGAATTGTAAACAGAAGTCTCTCTGGCTTGCAGGCTTTGAATCCAAATTTCAGGGGCTACACCTAATAGGGGCATCTTGCTGAGGTGTAGTGTAACTGAAGGGGTGTATAAGCTGTAGCTTAGGTAGACAAAAATATCAGGCCAACTCATCCGTTCTACCAGGAACCCATTCATCGTGACTCTGTATATGAGGGAATCCCCGTTGCCTCAACCTCATCTAACCTTGACTTTTGGAAACTCATCCAAATGGCAGTGCCTTATTTTCCTTCACTTACTAAGAAGAACAAGTAGGAAAGAGTAGAGGGACATTGAGGGAGGTGTAAGCCAGGCACCGAGCAGGAGTTATCTGCATCTGGCCTGTTCGAACAAAGGACCTGAGACAAGGTAATCTATAAACAACAAAATGTCATTCTTACCGTTCTAGAGGCTGCTAAGTTGGTATCTCATGACGCTTCTTTACTGCTTCAAAGATAGTGCTGTGTTGATATGTCTTCACTTGACAGAAAAAGGGGACAGTAGCCATAAAAATTCTTCCATAAAAGCACTAATCCTACACTTGAGGGGTCTGCTCTCATGACATCACTTTCTACAGGGTCATCTCAAGGGGGATGATACTTTTAATATCATCCCAAGAGGGCTGAAGCTCTAACACATATGCTTTGAGAGAGTGTTAACATACCATAGGAGAAACTGAGAGAGCCAGGGAAGACAGGTGACCTTGGGATGTGGGGATCAACACGAAAGCTTCCTTCAAATACTCCAACGTGTATCTTCCATGACCACCAGCAGTCACTACATGAATTCCCTGAAGTCCTTAGCTTGTGGAATTGGTTGTTTTGTTTTGTTTTGTTTTGTTTTGTTTTTGTTTTCGTTTTTTCCTTCATGCTTCTGCTGGAGGTAATTTTGTTTTCCTTTTGTAAGTTAAAAAAAGTTAAAGGTCTGCATGCCTATTATTTATACAAGGAAATCAGATGACATGCTCTTAAAAATGTGCAAGAAAAGTAACCTAAATCCACAACCCAAAGAGAACCACTATTTGCAAACTAATTTTTAAATCTCTTACCACAGATAGACACACCTTTTGTTTAATTTACATATATGGGACTGCATCAATTCACATTGTTTTTTATCATAGCCTTATTTCGTTTTTATAACACATTTTTTGGCTTCCTTCCATGCTCATATATCTTAATCTAATATAAACAAATGCATGTACACATTGTACGTGACTATTGTCACTGATGTTTAAGGAGAGTGTATTATTAGTCTAACCTTCATCATTACCACTTAACGCATGATGGAAATCCCTTTGAGCCAATGGCTTAAGTTCAATTCATCCTCTCTAATGTCAGCCTAGTGTTCTGTGTTAGATAACGGGTTTATTAAATGATTCCCTTGGCGATGGGCATTCACATTACTTCTAGGTGTGACAAGCTAGATACGAATACCTACCTTTTTACATAGATCTTTAACAAGCTTGGGCATTTTCCTTCCTTTGGATCTATTTCCAGGAGTTAGGTTGCCATGTCAAAGACTGCTTATATATTTTTTTTTTTATTCTGATGGATTATTGTTGAGGTCCAGATGGTCTGCAGATCCTTTCTCAAGCACAAACCCTGCCCCAGATATGGCTCCTTATCTGGGGAAAGCCACAGCTTCAAAAGTTTGTACTACTACAAATAAAAGCACAGCACACATCTGTGACCACCCCTCCACAGCTCTCCTGAGATGCAGTTCCTAAAAGTTAAAATGGGAAATCTGACTTTTAAAAAAGAAGTGGCTCATTTGTATAATTCTCAATAAACATTGACAGATTTTTCTCCAGGTACAACGTGAATAGGGCCTGTTAAATCCATGGAGCCACACACAAGTGGGCACATATACAACATGCCCCCTAAGACTCAGACTCTCACAACTGTCTCTTCATTTGCTTCACAAGACTGTCCCTAATCATTCCTCTGTGTGTTCGTATCTTTTACTACACATTGGCATAAGCCTAGTGTTTTGTGTCCCCTAAGTGTTCATCACTGCTAAATATCTTCAATAATTTCCAGAGACAAGGGTTTTCCTTTGGAGCTGTCTTTGCCATTGAAGTAGGGTGACTTCTATCCTTAAGCTTTGCAGCAAGGATGGATTAAAGCTACTTTAATGATTCCTCTCAAAAGTCAAACAACATGAAGATTGAAGAGGCTTAATATCATATTTCTCCTTGACCGTTGCTTTTCAAAACAAAACAAACAAACAAACAAAAACAGGAGCTGGAAATAGGTGGCTTAGTGCATACAACACTTGGCATACAAGTGTGAGGCCCTAACTTAGGATCCTCAGAACCCACGGAACCTTAGACAAGATAGTGAGACACAATGTGTCTATAATTCTAGTGCTCCTGTGGCAAGATGAGACTTTGTGGAAAGAGAATTCCTGGCAGCTCTAAGGCCAAATAGCCTCACAGTGGTGAACAAGAGACCTGCTCTCAAGCAAGGATCAGCACATGAGGTTGTTCTCTGAACTCCATAAACATGCCACAACTTGTGCATCACTCACACTTACACATATTCAGACATATACACAGAGAGACAACGAGACAGACGGGGTGGGGGGGGAGAGAAGTTAAAAGTACAATGGTTTGTATCTGAAATAATCTCTCGAGAATTATATGTGCTTCACCACCTCTAGTGATATTAACAGGTGAGCCTAGTGGAAGGAATCAGGGTCTGTTGTCATGCCCTTGAAGAGGATTTTTGGAAAACTAGTCTCTTCTCTAGCTTTTCGATGCTTGACTACCAGGCAGGGAGCAGTATCCTCTGCTTTGCATCCCTGCTATGATGTGCTGGAATGCCTGGGGCTAAAAAGAACTTTTCAAAGCAACTGTCTGCTAATAATACCTCTGAACCAGTGAATCAAAATAAGTCTTCGTTCCTCAAAGGTATTTCTCTTAGGCGTTTTGTCACTGTGGCAAGAGAAAGCTAACAAGAAAGCCTTTTGTGGAGTCCCACCTGCAGTTTCTGATGCAGTAGGTCTACGCTCAGTGCAGGATTTGCATCTCTAACAAGTCTCCAAGTAGTGCTGGTGGTCTATTAGCTGTCATCCATGTAGCTGTTTCTCATCCCTCTGGGTGACAGAAGGTTGTATGTAGTATGCGCCACTGTGGCATTCACGTACTTCTAGAGAATGCAGCTCCTTTTTGTGAGCTCTGTCCTTGGTGACAGTAAGGAACAGTTGTCAGCATCGTCCTCATTATAACCTGTCATATCCTTGAAAATTAATATTAAGTTTTCCTTATTCTTCCTCTCACCTAAGTCCTGACTCTCACAGCCTTTCCTGATAATCACATATTCACTTTTATTGCTCTTCCCAGAAGCCCATTTAAATCTCCATTCCATACCTGCCTGCAATCTCTGTTAATAAGAAGGTATATGAGAAAAAGAGAATGTGTTGAGAAAATTCCTGAATGTACTTTCTAGCCTACCTCTACCAGGAATTCAGCATGTGGTGTTGGAAATGTCTGCTAGGTGATATTTTTTCACAATTTTTAATTCAGAGATCACAGTACACAAATGGGTTAAAAAAAAATGTTGGCCATTTCATATTTATTCAAATGTCATTGTGAGTACTACATCTAGCAGAACAGGCATGAACTTTGGTCAACCCAGCTTGCACAGGCACATATTCACACTCTGAGACTAGTAAAAATGTTATACATCCTTACCTTGACCAGTTTGGTAGTTCAGCAAACCAGAAATGATTGTGGTATCTTCCAACTCTCCTATATTCCAGTATAAATGAAACTGGATTATAATCAACTGTACAGTATAGTCAGGAAGGAGTTCTTTAATTCATCTGGGCATATTATTAAAAATAATCATTCCCATTTGTCTTTGAGCTGTATCTGAAACAAGCACATTCTTTTTAATGCTGTCATGAATAGTGTTAATTAGTCAAAACTTTTTGTATCTGGAACATTGCCTCCTCCTCTAAAAAATAATGAATTGGTGTTACCACGTCAAAGACACTGTCCTGTCTGCTAAGGCAGCAGGGATTTTTGTGCATTCTTGCTGATGTTCTCTCTAGGCCAACTGTATGGTGTTAAGCTGATAGACAGTTAACAGTGAGTCACGCAGTACCTCTGAGTATGTTGTCCCATGTGGTAGTGCTCTGTGAAAGTATAGTTCAGTCTTTCCCTCAACCAGTTTTTTGGTTTGGTTTGGTTTGGTTTGGTTTGGTTTGGTTTGGTTTTTGGCATTTTAACTCCAATACTTAATGAAGTGTACTCAAATAATAGTGCTGGATCTATCAAATAACACCAATAAAGTCTTCCAACAAAATCAGAAAGAAAAAAAAAAGCAAGTTCTATGATAGTCCAAGTCTTCAAGGAAATAGCCATGGAAAAAGACCATAAAACCAGCAGGCAATTAGGAAGGAGTTTGTGGAAAGGCTTTGGATTAATTTGCAGCACCAGACTGCATCATTGGCTGGTGCCAATCTGTAAATCAGAGGATTAAAAGAAAAGGGAAATATATTTCCAGGTGTAAATCAAGGCTCTGGTTTCCATAGAGTCTGCGCTGATGCTTTACTGTCTGGCATCATCAGCATCTTCAGTCCCTCAAGGACTGAAACAAAAATGTGTACTCATGTCAAGTGAACTGCTCATCCCCTGGATTAATTCTGAGACTTTTATGAGGAGTAAAATCTAATGGTTTAATTTTCCATAGTACATTTAAGCAATAAGCCATCATCCTCACCAAGTGTTACAGGAAACGTGAACAACAAACGAGGAGGAGTATAGGACAAAGTCTGTTTGCTGAGGATGGAGTTTATTCAAATTTACTCTCATTTTTAACTTAAGGTCTTTGAAAGAATAAAAGACTATTTTCCTAACATGATAAATACCTGTATCAACCAGAAGGTTGTATTATACTCAGTGACAAAATATTATGAATATTTACATTAAAATGCAAATGAAACAAAGATATCCACTAATAGTAATGTGAAATCTACATTTCCTTTTATACGACATATTAAACACATACATATTTTTGTACGTGCTGAGCCTGTGCTAATGAGCAAAATCATCCATTGTCATGAAAGCTGTAACTAAACAATGAGATGTAAAAATATAGCTATTAGAAAAAAGAAAATAGTCACTTACAAATAACAACCTTGCTGTGTGTAAAATACCTGATAATACACTGAAAATATAGTAGAGTTAATAAGTGAGATTAAAAACAAGACTTAGCCTGTTCTGGTTTAGAAGCAATAGAAACTTATTTATCTTAGTTCTTGCCTTAGTTCTTTTTCCATTGCTGTGAGAAACACCATGACCAAAGCAACTTATAGAAGGAAGAGTTTATTGGGGCTTAGAGTCTCAGAGGACGCATCCATGGCCATGATGATAAGGAGCATGGTAGCAGACAGGCAGGCATTGCACTGCAGCAATAGCTGACAGTTCACATCTTGACACCATGAGGTAGAGAGAGCTAGTTTGTGATATTGTGAGCTTTTGAAACCTCCAAGTTCACCCCTAGGGACACACCTCAGCCAACAAGGTCACATCTCCTAATCCTTCCCAACAGTTGTACTGAGGACCAAGCATTCAAATAAATGAGTCTATGGGGTCCATTCTCATGTAAACCATCACAGTTCTTACAGCTAAAAGTTTGGGAGCTGTAAGACCACACTAACACAGTTGGGGTGGGGTGGATTCTGGCAAAGGACCTCTTACTTCAGGCAGAGACCTTTTTCCTTTGTACTCCCACTGACAAAAGGTTTACTCTCGTGTAATCCAATTACCACCAGAGTCCTACCTCTAACTATATTGGGGTTTATCAATACGTACAATTTGGGATGATACAAACATTAAGTCTACAGCCATTTTTAGATTACTGTTGGGAGGAAGTATTGTTCATAAGAGCAGTAAAAGAGTACTAGGAAGATGGCTCAGTGGTAAGAGCTCTTGTTGCTTTTCTAGAAGACCCAAGTTCCGTTCTGGGTCCAAGTTGGGTGATTCACAACCACCTGTACCTCTAGTTCCAGAATATATGACTCACTCTTTTGATTCAGAGGGTTCTGTAATCACACATGCACAGGTGCTGCCACTTTCTCTCTCTCTCTCTCTCTCTCTCTCTCTCTCTCACACACACACACACACACACACACACGTGCACACACACACATTTTTTTAATCTAAAAATAAAAATGCAAGAAAAATACAAATGGACAGGTGTACTAATCTAAGAGGTATCCAATATTGCTTCCTTCCACAATAATATATAACTTGAATGCAATTTTAACTAAAGAACAATGAGTTTTTTGACTAAATGAAGTCATTTTGCATTTTTTAAAGATTTTACTTACTTGATGTATATGAGTACACTGTTCTCAGACACACCAGAAGAGGGCATCAGATCCCATTACAGACGGTTGTTAGCCACCATGTGGTTGCTGGGATTTGAACTCAGAACCTCTGGAAGAGCAGTCAGTGCTCTCTCTAGCAAATCACAGTACAGATGGCTGTGAGTCACCATGTGGTTGCTGGGAATTGAACTCAGGACCTTTGAAAGAGCAGTCGATCTTCTTAACCACTGAGCCATCTCTCCAGCAAGTTATTTTTCATTTAACATGAAAAAGAAAAGAAAAGATTATGAAAATCATGAAAAAAGATAAATAATATAAGTCTTTCTTCACCATGTCTTTAATGTCTTTAGAGCTATAGGTAAAATAAAGTAAAAAGTTGTATCTAATGCTGGAGAAAGTTTCAAGGACAATGTGGTGGTTTGAATATGGTTGGCCCATGAGAAGGGCAGTATTAGGAGGTGTGGCCTTGTTGGTGGAGGTGTGGCCTTGTTGGAAGATGTGCATCACTGTGGGATTAGGCTATGAAGCTCAGCCCAGTGCAGAAGAGAGTCTTCTGCTCCCTTCAAAACAAGATGTTGAGCTCTCAGCTCCTTCTCCAGCTCCATGCCTGTCTGGATGTTGCCATGCTTCCTGCCTTGATGATAATAGACTGAACCTCTGAAACTCTAAGCCATCCCCAATTAAATGTTCTGCTTTATTAGAGATGCCTTGGTCATAGTGTCTCTTCACAGCAATGGAAACCCTAACTAAGACAGATAACAATAAATCCAAGATGATTTTTAAAAGTTCAATAAATAATTTAGATAAAATTGACAATATAGATATAATCCACTTGGAGCCTAACTTTTCAAATGGTTTAAACATAAAAATATGAATACATTTCTTGGAAGTTAGATGAAGATTTACCCTGAGCACTGACAACTCCACTCCAGGTATATACTCAGATAATTTAAAAATGTCTATTCAAACAAACAGAAGAGAGACACAAAATGTTCATGGCAGCACTGTTGATCATAGCCATAAACAGAAGAATCCCAAATGACCATCAACTAATAAATGATGTATAGACTGAAGGGTATATATCATTTAATGGAGGAAAAGACAAGCCACAGTGTGAAGGAACCTCAAAAGCATTATACTTAAGTAAAAGAAGCCTCAAGAAAAAAGCCACAGTATGATTCATTTATAAGACATATCTAGAATAAATAACTCCACAGAGACAGAAAACAGATTAGTGTTTGCAGGAGTTAAAGTTTAGGGCAGCAAAAGATTTCTTCATATGTTTGGGTTCTCCATAGAGGGTAATGAAATATTGGAGAAAGGTGGTAACTGTGCAGCGTAGTGACCAAGCTACCTATGTCAGGAAATTCTTCCTTGACAAGCGATAAACAAGTCTACCCCTTCCAAATGCAATTCCACCAAAGTTCATTTGGGGGAGCCAATGAGATTATTGGGCTTACACACAGAGCATGGTTGAAGTATAACGGACAGAAGTGTGGCCTACTCTAAAGGAGCCACAATTGGAAAGAATTCACCCATTCAGTATGGGTGATGGTTTCCTCATAGCTGTAGATATGGAGCTTACTCCCATTAATGGCCCCTAGCTATCATACTGGAGCATCTCCCAGACCCCTTCGTATGTACAGTGATAGCAGAATTGCATATGAATGGTTGGGAAGAGGAGCTAAAATTTCAAGTGAAGTCCTTGGCTCCCCTTCTATAAGAAAATGTCATCAGTCCACAGGCCTGGTTGTGAGAATGCTCTCTAGGTAAGCACACCTGGTGTGATGAAGATATCAAGCATCCTGCTTGGAGGACAGTGTTCTAGAACACTGCCACCTTAGAGTGATCTGAATTTCACTTCAACCAAAACTGGAACTGGGCAGCAGGGAAGGCTCAGAGGGCAATATGCTTGCAGCCCAAGCATGAGGACCTGAGTTTGGATTTCCAGAGTCCATGCAAAACCAGATTTGTCAGTATGGATCACTGCCTCTCTCTTCTGCACTGTGCGGAGCTTCATAGCCCACCCCCACAGCGATGCACTTCTGCAACTACTGTGCTCCTGGGGGAGATGGGAGGCAGAGACCGGAGAATCATCAGAAGCTTGGATGCCAGTAAAAACAAAAAGACTCTGTGTCAAACCAGGCAGTAGGCAAGGAACGACACCTGAGGATGTCTACTGACCTCCAAACATGCCCATGGCATGTACACGGTCCCCTCCACACATGTATATCCATCATGTGCATTCATGCAAAGATTTAACATGTAATGGATAGCTACAAGCATAAACAGAACCATGAATATACATTTCTCAAAACTCTGGATTTTGAAGAGCTGAGCAGAAAAATCACAAAAGAACTCAAAGGAAAAAGATGCACGTATCTAAATGCCTAAACATATTTAAAGTCTGGCGAGTTAAAGAATAAAAAAAAAAAAAAATGTGCTCCATTGGTATGGTTCCCAAAAAATGCAGGAGACTTTATGTTCCCACACCCAGACCTTCCATTCAGAATAACTCTTCTCTGCTTCTCTAACTCCTTATAGGGAAAATCAGCAACTCTTGTTAGCCTGGTCTACAACAGCAGCTTAAAGAACATCAGCCATATTCGTGAAATTCCCATCTTCCTAGCTGCATGAAATATGCCCGAGTGTGGAATTTCTAGACACTCTCTTGCTTGTTACAAAGGAGCAGAGCAGAGCAAGCTTGTGGTGCATCTGTTTTGTTCATTTATAAACAGGTTTTTATTCGATATTTATTAGGATGCTCTATACAGATTGCTTTGTTTAATTTAGAAATTAAGTTTCCAGGTTGGCAGCAAAATTTCAAATAGTGGAAGTCTGGAAAGGCATCAGCTTTTAACCTTTGTGCTACTCTCCTAAGAAGCTAATTAGAAAATTAAATCCAAAAGGACTAGAATCCTTAAAGTGTTGGCTTTATAAGTCAGGTGACAATTCCATTCACCTGCTATTTTGGTTTCTCCTGACTAGTCACTATAATGAGATATCCAAGAAATTAAAAGAGGTTTTATTTAAAAAAAAAAAATTAGAAACTGCACAACCTTTGTTAATATTAGAAACTTTATTGCTTGGAAAATTAAATCTGAACAGCGAAGTCTTTTAGATTGTCTCATCACTCCTGGCTAAACGTTTTCTTAATTTATTATGCGCTTGATCAGTTGGTAAACTTCTGGGATAATTCCTAGTAGTGGTGTCAGCTGGAGGTTCAGAGCCTGACCATTATCTCTGTGGGTGCCCTGGCGCCCTGTGGGCTCACACCACAAACAGCTGGAGTCCACTGTAGAAAAGAAAAGAAAAGAAAAAAAAAACCACTAAAGCTTCTTTCTGTCTCCAAAGATATGTGCAGTCTACCAGTACTCATTCTAAAGGCTTAGCTGAAAAGTTCCCCATTTCCTCTGTTTATGCTGCAGCCCTTGACCCTTTCAAATGAGCTTAAAATACCTCCTTGCACTGAAGACCTTGTTTTCTCTTTTGCCTTTAATGTGTCTGGCATTCTGTGATCTTTCACCAACTTACAGGAAGACCCAGGTTTGTGTGATTCCAATAGAGGTTCAGAAGACCCACCTGTCAACGTTTAATACAGATTGCATAAAGTACATTACTATTTTATTTAATAACAAACATAAAAAAATCATTTCACCAAACCCATGCATAAGGGAATCTTATATTTGGCTCATTCCCAAGCTCATGTGAGAAAACATATACTCAGGCCCTGAAGGGGTTAGAGTTTAGTTGGAGACACAGAGGCATAAAGGAAAGAATTGGTTTGCTAGGGACTAGGTTCTACAGAGGAAGAGAGCCCTCAAAGGCATCTACAACACGAGACAGATTAACACAAGAAAGCACTTATAAATTGTAAGTGGAATGAGAGCCTGCAGAAATGAAGGTCCCAAGAACTAAAGAGATCTGTGTGTTTTCCTGCTGTGCTGCGCAGAAGTAGATCAGGCGAAAGAGGTCGGGTCTGTGCTAATGTTAGGGAGAAATCTGCAAGGCCTATTTGTTGGGTTCTTCTTGGCATCTCTATATTCAGAAGCTAAGGCTTTTCCTTCTTTGTTCTGTTCTATTCTGTTCGGTTTTGTGTTTTGTTTTGTTTCGTTTTAATAGGGAGTAGCCTCTAGAAGGAAAGTGGTATGATGACCCTAAAGGAAACTCAGAATTGCTTCATGGCCTGTCAGAAGACAAAGACAGGGTTGAGATACCTTCTGTTTCTGCTGTTTTCTCAAATGTCAACATGTCATATATGGAATAGCTTGTGTTGCACTTGTCAATACCATGAAAGGACCAAACAAAGGGAAGATTAAGTTCAACTGAATTGTTTGAATTTTTAGATTTTTCCACACCTACTTCTGTACACAGCAAATTATCACCTAATTTCATATGGAAACTCTTAAGAGGAGCAGCCAAGTCTCATCTAAGCTAGCAAGCGTTCTAAGCACATCTGCCAGTCACTAGCAGTAACCAATTAAGCTCTCTCTGTACCTCACTCATATCTTCTCTAGTCACTTCCTTTTCTCTGGCTATCAATATAACCTATATATGTGACAGTGCGAGCCTAAACCACTATTGGTTTAGAGTGCTGCTCAATTCCCCTAAGGTTGTCTTTTACTGATATTTACAAAGAAACAAGGGCTTATTTCTTCCTTGAGGAGTGGAAGCCATGGATCAGGTCAGTCATAAAATGAGGGTGGTGTATTTGCTAGGGTTATGGAAGCAGAGTGGAAGCAAAGAAAGTATCCCTGACTATGGGAGCTAGTGACCAAAGATGGTTACCACCAACTCCTTCTCTTTTTGTAGTTTCATGATGGCTACTCACCTCAAGAGTTGATGTCTAAATCCTCTGTTTCTGAATATGACTAAGTCGCTAATCTTAGTAACTCAACTAAAGCTAGTTGAATATAACATAAATGTGCCATGTGATGTCCAGGGCTGAATTGGAAAGCCTATGCTACTTCTATACACTGTGTTTGGAATGTTTGCTATTACAACCCAGGCCCCATGCCATGAGGAAGCCCAGGGCACAGGAGAGGTCTAAGAGGCAAGGAATCTCTGGAGCTTTAAGATAGCTCCAACACCAGATACCAACAGGTTGTATCCTCATAAGAGAAAACCAACAACTGTCACTTGGTTGAACTTACCATATTCTACTACCATGAGGGATTAGAATAATAAATAATGTTTGCAGTCTATTTGTAATAATGCAGGTACAGGCAGCCATGTGTATACACGTGGAGGCCAAAGATCAACATCAAGTGTCTTCTTCTATCACTCTACACCTTATTTTATTTATTTATTTATTTATTTATTTATTTATTTATTTTTACATAGAATCTCTCACTGAATATTGAGCTCACTGATTGACTGAATCACCTGGCTAGTGAGCCCCAGGATTCTCCATCTCTGCCTCTTAGTGTAGAAACTCCAGGTGAGCAGTGCCTTAGCCTGCTTTTTAGACAGGTGCTGGTGGTCTGGATTCAAGTTCTCTTGCTTACACAGCAAGCGCTTCACCCATAGAGCCACCTCCCTAAACCCATGTTGGTGGATTTAAGTTAGGATATATTTAATTAGGTCTTTACATAGCAACAGATAGGCTGAACATAGTTAAAGGAGAAGGTCACATAGGGACAAAGACACTAGACAACCTCCTAATGTGGGCATTGAGGATTCACTGGAGTTGAGTCAAGAAGAGAAGTGTAAGGCAGGATAAGGCTTCAGGGTGAAAGCAGCCTGTAGACGTTATGTAGTCACACAATGAGCTGAAACGTCCATCTTACAGTGAGTGAGGGTGCCAATGCACAGATCTGTTTTTTAAAAATGTTTTATTACATTGAGGGGTGGGGGTGGAGGTATCATGTTCAGTTTTGAGAATATTCTTTCAGAGTCACTGTGTGGAAAGCCCTAGGCTATAGAAATGATACATTTATCCATTTATACTGCAGGGGCAGAGGTAGATGGAGAGGTTAGACTGAAGCATGCTAATAGAAAGAAACTTTTAGAGTTGGAGAGCATCTGGACCTGGCATGGTGCAGAAGGGGAAACAAGAAAATCCACTTACCGGACTCTGACTGCCAGTGTGCCTAGTGAGTACCAGATGCTTTCCTGGGTCTTCAGGATAAAGCATTCAGGGCCCTCATGGGCTTATGTTTCAGTGAGGAAGAGAGACTATAAATGGGATTCATTGAGTTTAAGGCTCATTTAATTTCCAGTTAGTGCTCTTCCTGTTAATCTGTCTTCTTATTTATCATGCACTGTAGAGGAGAAATGGATAACTTTCCAGAAAGTAAAACAAACTCCCTGCTTTAATATTCTGAGATGATCCCCTGAGGCTGACACTCTGGAAGCTGGAGAGAGTTCAGTTTTGAAGGGCTTGCTCTTCATACTGTTAGACCAAGCATGGAAAACCACAGGCACAGGGGTGGAAGCAGAGCCCTAAGCTATGGATCATGTCTTTGGCACCAAGACAAGTAGCACAGAGCATGAAGGAAGCATGAAGGGCCAGGGAGAAATTGATTCTTGTTTCTCTGTAAATGTTTGTTAATTCAACACAACTGTCCTGCTTGCAAGGCATATTACCGTAAAAATGAGACAAAGAGAAAAAAAACCTATAACTTTATGATGCTTCCACTGTATTAAGGAATATGGATAATAAACAGGTAAAAAAAACCAAAATAATGCCAGTCTATTAGCTTTCTATTGCTGCTGTCTCCATTTACCAGATATAGGGGCTTTAAACACCATGTTATTATTTTCTTATCCGTTTGGAAGGTTTTCAACTTTTGTCTGAAATGAATCGTATAGATTAAAATTGAGGTGTCAGTAGGGTAGCATTCTTCTGAGAATACATTTTCTTGCCCTTTCCTGCATCTTGCTTCTCTAGGCCCCTTGCTCATTCTGCAGTGACATATCTCTGACCTCAGCTGGCACATATCCCCGAGCCTCGTCTTCATCCCTCCCTCTAATGATGATACCTGTTCTTTATGATATTCCAAGATAATCTCCTGATCTCAGCATCCTCAACTTAATCACATCTACATAATTCCTTTTGCCCTGTAACATGACAGAAAGACAGAGTTTGCAGATCAGGATGAGCCACCTTTGGGTGGCTATTGTTTGGCTGAGTACAGTTGAGGACTGAGGGCTGTGAAGGAGAGGAAACAGGTATAAAGGGTGAGAGTGGAGGGAAAGAACAAAACTGAGGTCACATAGGAGTCTTTATACAGGGAGCATGAGCCAAGGAACTTCTGGGGATTTTATTCTGGCTGAGGTGGAAAACATGAGTGGATCGATGAGCCGTGTTCGTTCATGCTTTTCAATGTGATATGTAGAACACTTTTAAGTATCTTGATTCCTAAGAGGAACAGAAACCAGAAGAGGTAAGTTTGAATGGCATCATATGATCAAAAGAGGCCTTGGTGTTGCTGATTTTGTTATTTCCATTGGAGGTATTTTAACAAGTATTTGTGGATGGAACTTTTTCAGTAAATGAGGGGAACTGGATGACCTGAAAAGAGTTAAAACCAGAGGTATCATGCCTGGCTAAGCAAGAGGGCTATGGGGTCTAGTACTCAAGCAGAGGGCTTGATCATGGTAGGACCAGAAATCATTCTTCCTTTGTTAACAGGGGTGGAATGGGAAATGGAATAAGGTAGAATTAATAGAAAACAGATGTGAGACAACCACTATATTGCACCTATTTCTCTGGTGGAAACAGAAGCAGTAATGAGTGTGTTAC
Source organism: Rhynchomys soricoides (assembly GCA_019843965.1). NCBI lineage: Eukaryota > Metazoa > Chordata > Mammalia > Rodentia > Muridae > Rhynchomys > Rhynchomys soricoides. The sequence goes on along the minus strand of JADRCH010000099.1, from coordinate 996,386 downwards.
TAAATGAGAGGGAAGTGCGAGAGAGGGTGGGAAACAGTAGTAACCTGGGTAAGAGTGTTGATGGCTATAGGAGAGAAGAGTAAGTGTGAAATATTTATTGAAGAAAGTAGGAGCATGCACTGACTACAGAAGTGTTGTCGGATTCCTAGGCATTGTGGGAAGCCTCTTGAGGATTATAGTCATTAATTTCCAACCACCAGAGTTGTATGCATGTTTTTTTTTTTTTTTTCATCAGCTGCCTGAGAGCAGTAGTGGAGAATGTGAAAAGTTGTATTTAACATTTGGGGAAGACAGGAGCCAGTGGGAACAATTTAAAGCACTGGTTCTCAGCCTAGAGCCAGTGGGAACAATTTAAAGCACTGGTTCTCAACCTGTCGGTTGTGGCATTGCTGTGCAGAGAGAAAGGAAGAAGAGACATGAGGGAAGCTACCAGAAAGCACTTATATGACAGAGGACTCTAAGTTGAGTAAGAGACAGAAAAGATAGGACGAAGCAGTGATTGTGAGAAGAGGTAGACTGAAGAGTCCAGCAGGTTAAAAACAAGAATCATGGGTATGGAAGTAGGATAAGAAGGCTGGGAACACAGAACATAATGGCCAGAGTAGGATGTCTAACTCAAGATTTTTGGAAACATATACACTGAAGCAAGGGGATGGGTAGATTTTAACGAAAAGAAAATTGACCATCAAAGATATAGAGGTTTTGGCTGATGATACTCTGTGAGTTTTAGAGGCTCCCCAGATGCAAGGTTTAGAGATGCAGGAGACATTGGAGCTTGGTAAGAAGGGAGTTTCACAGAGCCACTACTTGGATGATGCCCTAGGAGGCTGGACTCTTAGTAGATGTGGAGCTCTTAATGACTGTAGGGAATTATGGGATTATTCCTGATATTCCCTTAGCTCAGAGTCAGCAAGCATTTTTTATAAAGAGCTCATTGTGAACCCATTAGACTTTGTGGTCATTCATTCTCTGCCACTGCCACTCACTTTTGTCATGGAGGGCAAAACCAGCCACTGATAATATGGACATGAATAGCATGGCTAAATTTCAATTTGTATTTGTAAAACCAGACATTTGGCCGACCCACTCCTTAGCAGAGCCAGTTGACTGATTCCCGCATGTTAGGCAGTTTACAGGGATACTGCTGGGGAGGGACAGGGAGAGGGTAAGTATTCTCACTGGGATTTCATGTTATATGGGTGTCCATCAGGTAGTGGACTTCGCAGCTATCATAGTCCTTCTGATGGCATTTGGATCTCTACAGGCCATTCATATCCTTCTACGGTCTCCCAAGTTTCAGGTACAATGACTGCTTAATTTGAATGATGATTCTCCAAGACATACGAAATGTCTAGAGTCATAGAAAGGTCAGAGGAGATAGATGGCACATTTCATGAATAATGTTGACTTTGAAGGGCCCAGGACCAATGGAACACCCAATAGAGATGAAGTAGAGCCACTGGGGCTTGGATTTGGAGGACAGGTAACACCTGTGTGAAGCATGGAGATGAAGCAGGAGCTTGTAGGTAATGGAACCGAAGCCTCACTTGGCTATAATTGGAGGTGATCTCTCTGGGAGACACTTGAACAATGGCCAGAAGTATTCAGACACAGAGATCTATTAAGTCCAGAGCCTTTCAGTTTTACAGATTTCCAAATGCCAGGTCTCTTTGTACCATGTGCTCCCACCTCCTCCCACAGTTCTGAAACCCAGGTATTAGAGATATTCCTCTATACACATGCACCACATGCTTAAAGTTAGGCAACCAAAAAGTAAGTACAAACAGAACAGAACAGAACAGAACAGAACAGAACAGAAGCACTTGACTCTTGTGGGATTTGTTAAAGAAGCAGCATTGATTAAGAATGCTCACTTGATCCTCTCTATTCTTTTCAATAGCTTATTTTCCTAGCTATCATCGCCTCTGTTCGAACTAAAACTGAAATAAGGAGGTGATACATAAATTATCTGACATTGTCACCAATTAATGGTTTCCATCGGGGAAAGAACAGAAGCTGTTACCTAAGTAACATGCTGGTCTTGCTCAGCGCTCCGAGAACATGCAAAGTCAGTAGGGGGCAGGAGTTTGGGGGTGGGGAGTGGCGTAGTCTCAGAATCAGAATTTGGATTTAGGAGGCAATTTGGGCACATTCAGTTACTTAAGTTTTCTGTCCTTAAGCATTCTTACTTACAAAACACCAATTATGTGCCACTTATGTGCCAGACACCTCACAAACTATTTTATTCAACAACTGCCACCCCAAACCTGGCTGCTGAGAGAGTCACATGTGAAAACTGATGTATAGCTATGTAAGCCATAAATTAATAAATATATCAACAGATGCAGTGTGCAATGCTACCCATGGGTTTCCAATGACCCCAGTTGTCATCAAAATAGGTTTTCAGAGGCCCTGATGGCCTCAATTTTTAAATTTTTTACTTATTCTTATTATTTTTTGAATCATTTTCCTTTTTTCTGAGAGTTTTTTTGTTGCTTTTTAGAAGCCAAATCACCAATTTCTCCTTTACATTTTGTAGCAAAATTGCCAAACTCAGAAATGGGAAGGTGATGTTCTGAAATTCCTAGGCGACATGAGCCTCAATTCCATTAGAATATTTGCTGTGACTTGTATAAATCCACAACTGACTACCCTTTCTAAAGCTCCTCTGGCAAACTGATGGGTTTGGAAAGGGAGTCTGTGGGGGGTCCTTCTCTGGACCGAGAAGGCCCTGCCAATACAGTATGATGGCATTCTAGCATCATAATTTATACCTGTGTTTTGTGCGTTTTATCCACTGCTAATAATTATTGAATAATTACCATATTCTCCTACCTAGGCCTCTCTTTTGTGTTCCCACTTCTTCCTAGGGTTTCAGTGAGATTGTTGCCTTTTGGAAGCTGTTTTTTCCTTCTGCAAAGAAGGCAGGTGATTTGTAGCTCTTATTTCTGAGCCAGTCATTTAAATAGGAAAGCTTTTTACCCTGTGTAGCCTGTCCTGACTCCCTGGCTTCTGAATGGCCTGTTTACTGGTGGTATAATAGGCAATGCCTTGTCCTAGAAATCACTTTTGCTTAAAGACCTTAACACTCATGTGTTTGTGACTCCCATGTCACCTGTTTTTGTGTTGCATCTTCCAAATTTGCTAAGCTGATTGGAATTGAGATAAATTAGATCGTTTGCAGCCCAACTTGCCTGCCAAATTCAAATTGGCACTTGAAACACTTTATCTATGTTTGGGGGATAGTTGGAAGACACATCATGAAGATTTAGCTCACTGAGGAAGTTTGGTTTTGTTTTTCTGTACGAAAAAACAAAGGGTAGGTTTATTCCTACCTTGTAGGTCTTGTTTGGTTTTGTTCTTTATTTTGTTTTGTTTGTTTGTTTGGTTGGTTGGTTGGTTTTTTTCTACTCTCATGTATGCACATGCAGTGTGTGTTTTGGGGGGTGCATGTATGTGGTACCTGTAAACATATGCATTCACATACATATGTTCATATATACATATACATATACACATACATATATATACATATATACCCATACATACATACATACACACACATATGCAGATGCCAGAGAAGGATGTCGAATATCCTGCTCTATCGATCTCTGCCTCATATTCCCTAAGACTTCGAGACAGGGTTTCTCACTCAACTGGAGCTGACTACCAGGTAACCCAGTTTCCTAGACAATTTTTGTTACAACTGGGTTCTTTGCTCATCATTTTTCCCTGTTAACAACCTATAATTAATCCTGAGAGGAGCTTAGATTTCCATCATTCTCATGAGTGCTTATTCTGTGTCATAACTTGTTCCCTGAGCTGTTTGTTGTGTTTTGTTTTGTTTTGTTTTGTTTTTGCATACAGCATTGCCACAATGAACCTCAGTAAAGGACAGTATAATGGACAAGATAATCTTGAGTTTGATTATTTGGGGGGGAAATTGCTCTGGAACCCAGACTTTGCCCCAGGATCGGGCTGCTTTGTAAATTTACCAAACCTAAGGACCTGTAAGCAAAATGATGTGACTGGAGTAAGACTACAAAATAATTAAGCACAGAAGTCCATCCTCCCTGGATAGTGATGGATGTTACTTAAACTGGTAGCATAACAGAGCACAGGGCAGTGGCTTAGACAAAGGGGTTGGCACTCATTTCTTAACTCTAAACATACGGCCTCTGTGAGGCTGTTGGTTGGAAGGAGGGAAATAACACCACCCTTTACTTTACCACAGAGGAACTGAGATGCTTAAAATTGGATTGGAAATATAAGTTCCGGACATTCTGAACATCATTTTGTTCTCAAGGGCCTCCTCAGCATGAAGTATTTCCAAATAATTTCCTTTTAAGGAATGGTGATAAGTAGAGCCATGGGAATGTTTGAAACTTCACTGGTTTCATTGTAAATAATGTATTCCTCTAACGAAGATCACTTTTTAACACATATGTCACCTCACGCTGTCACCTCTAGTGTGCAAACCCCAGACTTGGGAGAGAACAGATTGCATTCCCTGATGCCACCATTGCCATCAAACCTTTGACGAAACTAAAGTCTACCTCCCCTATTTTTTCAGACATTGGTCAATTTATTCATGTAATAAATTATTACTGAACATCTGCCACCTGCTAGATTCTACGAGAGTAGATAGTAATAAAACAGATAAAGCATAGTCCCTGCCCCCCCTCCGGCACCCTCAGCAGCTGCTAAAAGTAAAATTAGAAGAAAAATCCAAGTGGTGAGATTAGTTATATATAGAAATGACTGACCTCCACAGATAATTGGTACAGGGGTGGCTGAGAAGATGTTCAAACACTTAACTCATGATAAACAAGCGTGCTTGTGTTAAATTGGGGCTATTATGTAGTCCAGATGCGGCGTATAGGAGAGGCTTGAGTTATTAACTGAATTCATACACCAAGGTATGAGACCTGTGCTGAATGTACCTCTGCCTGCCCTCAAGAACTTTGTAATACTTATTCACTAGTTTATACCTCGAGTTTTCCCAATGGAAAGGTGCCACAACCATTTGGTTCTTTTTATGCAATTGTTGGGATAGCTTTGCTTCTTCTCTTCAGCCTAAATTCCTTCTTTTCTTGCCACCCCAAACACCTCTAAAACACATCTTGGATCTCTCCCTCTATCACAATCTACAAAGCCAGTATTGTAGTCTAATACCTTCGCATCTCACCTGGCCCTTAATGATGTAATTCTCATGGGTTTTCTTGCTTCTGTTCTTCCTATTCAGCTAGAACACACACACACACACACACACACCCCATACATTTCTGACTCTGCAGCCTGATTGCGCCTTCTAAATATGTTTGCACTAAACTGTTTCCCTATTTTATATGGAAGGAAACCCAAGTATCTTTCCTTGGGCTATAAAAATGTGCTTCACCTAGTACTGGGATTACCTTTCAAGTTCAATTTCCATAATTATTGTTCTCTGAAGCCATTCTATGTCTTTAATTCTTCAATTACATTTCTAGATTTGTGCCCTTGTACAGCTGGTCTTTGTGATTGGTACACCATAGGCTTTCTCTCAACTCATATCTTAGGGTGATAAGATTGCTTCCTCCCTCCATCAGCATCACTGCACTTCTTAGCACATTACACATCAAAATCCAACGGTTTCATCTTTATTGGCTTCTTGGCTTCTCGCTTGTCTTCTTCCACTGAAACAGAAATTCCATCCCTGTGTTGTTTGGCTTGCTATCCCTGGTACCTGGAGCAAAGGCGTTGATGCTCAATGAATAGGAGAGGAATTAGCAGATGGATGGCGTTACAAGATAAGGAAGCTGTAATGATGACTGAGCAGGAGGAGGTGATAAGAAGAACAAAATGAGACTGACAATTAGAAATACATGAGAGAGCAAGGAGCTAGCTCAGCAAGTAAACACCATACACTAGCCATGCAAGTCTGCTGATCCCAGCTCATGACAGAAGTTCATCCCCACCCACACCTATAAAAAGATGTGATGACACTCATCAGTAATCTACAATGAGATGGGAGGCAAAGACATGGAAATGACACAGAAGCTTACAGGCCAGCTAGCCTGGAGTCTGCAGCATACAGCTTGAAGAAACAGAGAGACCCTACTTTCCCAGCTAGATGGAAGACAAGAAACTCCTGAAATTTGTCCTCTGGCTTCCGTACATGTGCTGCAGTGTACACAAACACACATGTGATAAAGGGGGAATTTTTAGCCAAAGGTACAAAGAAAAATTGGCAGAGTAAGAGCCAGAGAGAAAGGGAGAGACATAGATTGAGATTGCAAGAATAGAAGACTGTTCAATATGAAGGAGTAGAAAGTAGGGTGGGGGAAAGAGTGAAGTGGTGGGGTAAGAGGCAAACAGCATAGGTCATGAAACAGTTTGCAACCCCAGTCAGGGAATCTCTGCTTATCCTACAGAACCCAATTAAGCGTGTTAAGCAGGGCGGTAGTAGGGGTCAGATTTGTGTTTTAGAAAGATCTCTGTGGTGGCAGTACAAAGAATGAATTAGAAGAGAGAAGACAAGAAAAAATGATATTAGCAGAAAGTAATGGTCAGTGTAGCAGCTTAAAGGAAGTTCTCAACAAAGGATGTGGCTGTGTTTGTCCAACACTGTCAGGGAAGTGACTGTATATCTGTGTCTGAGATGCCAGTGTGAACTGAGAATCACACAGGCCCAGAGTCAACGCATGTATCCCTGAAGATTGTGTGATCTAAGCCATGATTTGCCTAGGTATAAAATAGGAATAATAGTAATCAGCACACAAATTGATTGACTCACTTATGATCACTAAGGAACTCTGTGTTATGTTATTAGGCGTTCTCTCTTACAGCTGTGGGTAATTCTAATAATGACCCCATGACCTAGCTAGAGGCCAGCCTAGGCTACATGTTTCCAAAACAATATTGCTTTTGAATACAGCATGGAATTATTAAGCCAAGCTATTCAACACTCTATCATCTCCAATATTTAACATACTTCATGATTGGAGCATATGAAGTTTACCCTTGGTGATATTAAGCCCAAAATGAGCCAACTCATTCCTCCTATCTCATTGAGGCTTTGAATACTTCAACTATCATCTTCCAGGTGCCATCCCAAAGTCTTTGCAACCTCCATTCTGAGGTTTGATTTTGCAAGTTCAATTGCCACATGAAAATGACTACATACCTTTAGATTGAAACTTCTGAGAAATCAAGGATCTTCGATGGTTGTTTTGTAATTTCAGTTCAATTCTTTATATCTATTTTACACATAGTAACTATAAAAAGGGAGTAATGTGTATGTGTGTGCGCATGAGTGCCCAAAATGTGTTCTAATTAGATCAAAGTAATTGATACTGTGTCCATTCTTCTGTTGAGAGACATCTGGGTTGCTTCTAGTTTCTGGCTATTACAAATAAGGCTGCTAGAAACATAGTGGAGCACATGTCCTTCTGGTATGGTGTAGCATCTTTTGGGTATGTATGCTCAGGAGCAGTATATTTAGGTCCTCAGGTAGAAATATCTCCAATATTTTTGAGGAACCACCAGATTGATTTCCAGAGTGGTTGTACGAGTTTACAATCCCGCCAGCAATGGAGGAGTGTTCCCCTTTCTCCACATCTTCTCAAGCAGGTGCTGTCCCTTGAGTTTTTTATCTTAGCCATTCTGATTGGTATAAGGTGGAATCTCAGAGTCATTTTGATTTGCATTTCTCTGATGACTAAGGATGTTGAACATCTCTGTAAGTGCTTCTTAGTCATTGGAGAGTCTTTCCTTGAGACTTCTCTATTTAGGTTATTTGGGGTTTTAGAGGTAAACTTCTCGAGTTCTTTATATAATTTTGGATATTAGCCCTCTATCGGATGTATGGTTAGTGAAGATATTTTTTTTCCAATCTGTAGGTTGCCGATTTGTCCTATTGACAGTGTCTTTTGCCTTACAGAAGATTTTTAGTTTCATGAGATCCTGTTTATCACTTGTTGATCTTAGAGCCTGAGCCATTAGAGTTCTGTTTAGGAAATTTCCCCCTGTGCCAATGAGTTCGAGGGTCTTTCCCACTTTCTCTTTTATTAGATTCAGTGTATCTGGTTTTATGTTTAGGTCCCTGATCCACTTGGACTTGAGCTTTGTGCAAGGTGATAAATATGGATCTATTTCCAATTTTCTACATACAGACCACCAGTTAGACCAGCACCAAGTACTGAACATTTTTCTCCTTCTTCTCCCCCCTCCCCCCCCCCGTTGCATGTTTTTGGCTTCTTTTTCAAAGAATAAGTGACCATAGGTGTGTGGATTTAGTTATGTGGGTCTTCAATTCTATTCCCTTATCATCTTCTCTGTTGGTATCACTATTGCTCCATAGAACAGCTTGAGGTCACAGATGATGAGGTCACAGAAGATCTTTTATTGTTGAGAATTGTTTTGGCTGTGCTGGATTTTTTGTTTTTCCATATGAAGTTAAGAATTGCTCTTTTCATGTCTGTGAAGAATTGTGTTGGAATTTTGATAGGGATTGCATTGAATCTGTAGATTGCCTTTGGTAAGATGGCCATTTTCACTATATTAATCTTACTGATCCATGAGCATGGGAGATCTTTCCATCTTCTGAGGTCTTCTTTGATTTCTTTCTTTAAGGACTTGAAGTTCTTGTCATACAGACCTTTCACTTGCTTGATAAGAGTTACACTAAGATATTTTATACTATTTGTGGCTATTGTGAAGGGTGCTGTTCCCTAATTTCTTTCTCAGCCTGTTTATTAATTGTATAAAGGAAGGCTACTGATTTGTTTGAGTTCATTTTATATCCAGCCACTTTGCTGAAGTTATCAGCTATAGGAGTTCTTTGGTAGAATTTGGGGGTCACTTATGTATATTGTCATATCATCCACAAGTCATCACCTTGACTTCTTCTGTTCCAATTTGTATCCCCTTGATCTCCTTTTGTTGTCTAATTGCTCTAGCTAGACCTTTGAATACTATATTGAATAGATACAGAGTGAGCATCCTTGTCTTATCCCCGATTTTCCTGGGATTGCTTCAAGTATCTCTCCATTTAATTTGATGTTAGCTGTTGGTTTTCTGTACATTGCTTAGATTATGTTTAGGTATGTGCCATGAATTCCTGAGTTTTCCAAGGCTTTTAACATAAAGAGGTTTTGGATTTTATCAAAGGCTTTTTCTGCATGTAATGAGATAATCATGTGACTTTTTTCTTTGAGTTTGTTTGTACAGTGGATTACATTGATGGATTTTACATCCCTTGGATGAAGCATACTTGCTTGTGGTGAAAGATGTTTTGATGTGTTCTTGAATTCGGTATGCAATAATTCTATTGAGTACTTTTGCATTGATATTCCTAAGTGAAATTGGTCTGAAGTTCTCTTTCATTGTTGGGTCTTTGTGTGCTTTAGGTATCAGAATAAATGTGGCTTCATAGAATGAATTAAGTAATGTTCTTTCTGTTTCTATTTTGTGGAACAGTTTGAGGAGTATTGGTATTAACTCCTCTTTCAAGGTGTGATAGAATTCTGCACTAAAGCCATCTGGTCATGAGCTTTTTTTCTTTTTTCTTTTTTTGGTTGGGAGGTTTTTAATGACTGCTTCTATTCCCTTAGGGGTTATGGGACAGTTTAGATAGTTTACCTGATCTTGATTAAACTTTGATACATGGTATCAGTCTAGAAAACCATCAATTCCATCTAGATTTTCCAGTTTTGTTAAGTATAGGCTTTGTAGTCAGATACGATTTTTTTTTTTATTTCCTCAGTTTCTGTTTCTGTCTCTCTTTTCATTTCAGATTTTGTTAATTTGTATATTGTCTCTGTGTCTTTTAGTTAGTTTGGTTAACGGTTTATCTATCTTGTTGATTTTCTCAAAGAACCAGCTCTTGGTTTTGTTGATTTTTTTTCTATTGTTCTCTTTATTTCTAATTGGTTGATTTCAGCCCTGAGTTTTACTATTTCCTGCCATCTACTGCTCTTGTGTTTGCTTCTTTTTTGTTCTAGAGCTTTCAGGCATACTGTTAAGTTGCTAGTATAGGATCTCTTCAATTTCTTTATGTGGTCACTTAGTGCTATGAATTTTCCTCTTAACATGCTTTCATTGTGTCCCATAAGTATGGGCATGCTGAAATTACATTTTCATTGAATTCTAGAAAGTCTTTAATTTATTTATTTCTTCCCTGGCCAAGTTATCATTGAGTAGAGAGCTTTTCAGTTTCCATGAGCATATGGGCTTTCTGTTGTTTTTGTTGTTATTGAAGTCCAGTCTTAGTCTGTGGTAATCTGATAGAATGCAAGGAATTATTTCAATCTTTTTGTATCTGTAGAGTCTTGCTTTGTATCCAATTAAATGGTCAATTTTTTGGAGAAGGTTCCATGTAGTGCTGAGAAGAAAGTATATTTTTTTGTTTTCAGGGAAAATGTTTTGTAGTTATCTGTTAAATCCATTTGGATCATAACTTCTGTTAGTTTCACTGTGTCTCTGTTTAGTTTCTGTTTCAATGACCTTCTCCACTGGTGAGAGTAGAGTGTTGAAGTCTTCCCCTATTACAGTGTGAGGTTCAATGTGTGTTTTTTTAGTTTCAGTAAAGTTTCTTTTATGACTATGGATGGGTTATAGATGTTTAGATTTGAGACTCCATCTTGGTGGATTTTTCCTTTCATGAATATGAATTGTCCCTACCCATCCCTTTTGATTATTTTTGGTTGACAGTCTATTTCATTGGATATTAGAATGACAACTCCAGCTTGTTTCTTGGACCATTTGCCAGCTCTTTTCTCTGAGGTAGTGTCTGCCTTTGTTGCTAATGTGTGTTTCTTATATGTAGCAGAATGATGGATCCTATTTGTCTTAGTTAGGATTTTACTGCTGTGAACAGACACCATGACCAAGACAACTCTTATAAGGACAATATTTAATGGGGCTGACTTACAGATTCAGAGGTTCAGTCTATCATCATCAAGGTGGGAGCAGGGCAGTATCTAGGCAGGCATGATGCAGGCAGAGCTGAGAATTCTACATCTTCATCTAAAGGCCGCTAGTGGAAGACTAAGTTCCAGGCAGCTAGGGTGAGGATCTTAAGCCCACAACCACAATGACACACCTACTCTAACAAGGCCACACCTCCTAATAGTGCCACTCCCAAAGCCAAGCATATTTAAACTATGACACTGTTTATGTGTCCAATCTGTTAATCTGTGTCTTTTTATCTGGGATTTAGTCCATTGATGTTGAAAGATAGTAATGACCGTTGATTGTTAGTTTTTGTAATTTTGTGGTTAGAGGTAGTATAATGCATGCCTGATTCTCTTCTTTTGGGTTTATTGTGAGTTGATTAATTTCTATGGTATCTTCTACACCTGAGATTCTCTCCTCCATGTCTTGTATTCTTTTGGTGATGCTTGTATCTGTAGTTCCCTTCTCTTTCCTAGGTTTTCCAAGTCCAGGATTGCCTCCATTTGTGATTTCTTTATTGTTTCTATTTCCATTTTTAGGTCTTAGACCATTTTGTTCAATTCCTTCATCTGTTTGGTTGTATTTCTGTTTATTTCTGTAGGGGATTTGTTTCCTTTTAAAGGGAAACAAATGTTTGCCTGTGTTTTCCTGTATCTCTTTAAAGGGGTTATTTATTTCTTCTTCATGAGATGGATTTTATTTAAGTCATTATCTTGCTCTTCAGTATGTTAGGATATCATAGGCTTGCTGTGGTAGGAGAACTGGGTTCTGATAGTGCCCAATTACATTGGTTTCTGTTGCTTATGTTCTTGTGTTTGCCTTTATCTCTGGTTTTAACCAGCCTGGGTATCTTGGATTGGAACAGACCTCCTTGGAGACAGGTAGAGCTCTGTAACCTTGGTTAGAGAAGGCCTCCTGGGAGGCAGGTAGTGCTGCCTCTGGTTAGAGCAGGCCTCCTGTGTCCCTGGTTAGAGCAGTATTCTGGTGTCCCTTGTTAGGGAAGACCTCCTAAGAGACAGGCAGGATGTGTTGGGGGGAGGGGGGCTGAACTGCCACAGCACAGGTGGAAGTACAGACTGGAAGAGCCATGGGGTTACTTATTTTTATTTTAATTTTAAATTTTAAATTTAAACTTTTTATTTTAATTTTTATTTTAAATTTTGCATATATATATATATATATATATATATATATATATATATATATGTTGTAGATAGCCTTGAGGCTTTTCGTATTCTAATTCTGCCCTCATGGAGGGGCTTCAGAGAAGGAGTGAGTTACACCTGTGACTTATTGTGAACCAATCCCCTAATGAATAAAAAAGCCAATCACTGGGCGCATAAGAAGGGACTTCCAGGTTGGAGGAAGAAAAGAGAGGAGCACGAGAGAGAGAGAGAGAGAGAGAGAGAGAGAGAGAGAGAGAGTCCTTTTGGAATGGGGATGGCAGATAGGTAAGATGTAACTACTAAAGTCTCCTGGTATCTTGGTGGATCCACAAGAATTTGCCACCAGAGGAATCAGACTTTGATAAAGTTTACAAGGTTAGGTTTTAGTTGTTGCAAGAATCTTTGTTTGTTTGTTTTTGTTTTGTTTTGTTATTGGAGACACGGTTTCTCTTTGTAGTCCTGGCTGTCCTGGAACTCTCTCTGTAGACCAGGCTGGCCTCGAACTCAGAAATCTGCCTGCCTCTGCCTCCCTAGTGCTGGAATTAAAGGTGTGTGCTACCACTGACCGGCTAGGTTTTAGTTGTTGCGCCCAGAGATTGAGTTATCATTGTTTCTGAACTAAGTTTGTGTTGTGTTTTCCTTCATGAGGCGGCTCGTCTGGGTTCCAGAGAAAAAGGTACAACAGGTACAATAGCAAAGTGTAGTTTTGCCTGATGTGCACCACAGAGGCCATGGGGGTATTGAAGCATGGGGCTGGTGTGGTAGCGACCCGCCAGTGGGAACCTAGTGAGCTGGGTGGAGAGCTCTGACTCAGAGCTTCATGAGATGAAAGCAGATAGGGCATTGCCTGCCAGTGCATGGCTGGCCAGCCTGCCAGGGATGAGAGGACCAGGGCCCATGCGGGAATGTGTGATACCTTCCTTCTTTTTTAATAGTTCCTGCAACATATATATGAGATAGAGAGTGGTTAAGTCTGTACACGTGGATGTAATGCCCACAGAGGTCAGAAGAGAGTATCAAATCTCCTAAAGCTGGAATTACAGGCAGTTTTGAGGTACTTGAATGGGTCCTGGGAGTCAAACTCAGTTCTTCTGCAAGAGCAGTACATGCTCTTTTGTTGAGCCTTCTTTCCAACCAAGGAACTTACTTCTTATTCAGTTCCTATACACACAACTGTGTCTCCTTCCACCAGCATCTTCGCAGCATCCAATAGCTGCTGTTCTATCCCCCACTTCTACGAAATATTCTACTTTATCTTCTTCACAGAACTGAGCACAGGCAGCATTTATCTTCTCTGACATTTCACTTCACCATGCTGCTGTAAATGACAGAATCCCATTCCTTTTTATGGTTGATTAATATTCCTTTCTGGGTATATACCACGTTTATGTTATTCATTTATCAGTGGATATCTAAGTTGACTCCATATCTTGGCTATTGTAAATAGTGCTGTAGTGAACACTGGACTTTGTATTTCTCTTCAACAGACTGATGTTCTTTTCTTTATATATGTACCTAGTTATGGAATTTCTGGATCATATAGCTCTATTTCTAGTTTGTTGAGGAACCTGTTATACTGTTTCCTCTGATGGTGGCACCAATTTACATTACTATCTACAGTGTCTCTTCACCAGCATTTGTATTTTGTCTTAAGGGGGGAAAAGTCATTCAAATTGGGATGAGATGATAACCATTATCTACTTTATTTGCATTTCCCTGGTGATTTGTGATATTTAGCATTTTTATATATTTGTCTGCCATTTGTGTACCATCTGCTCATGGTAGACCATTTGCTCATCTCTGTGTGCTTATTTTGTTATGCATCTCTGCCTTGCCTGGAACTAACTATGAAGTCCAGGCTGGCCTTAGACTTAGGGCAATTTTGCCTGTGTCTTCCGATTGCTGAGATGACAGATGTGTACCACCAAGTCTGGTTATTTGCTCATTTTAAATGTGGATTATTTGGGTTAATTTTGCTGTTGAGTTGTTTGAGTTGATTATGCATTCTGAATCATGCACACACTCTGAATAATAATAATGCAACCTTAACCTTTTTCAGAAGAAAAGTTTGTAAATATGTTTTTCTATTCTTCAGGCTACCTTTCTACTCTGTTGATTGCTTCTTTGGATGAAGATATGTTTCCTGTTAGATGCAATCCCATTTTTCAGTTGTGTTTTTGGGTTCCTATGCAAAATAATCTTCCCTAAGACCAATACCTAAAATACTTTCCTTATGATTTCTTCAGGTTGTTTTATGGTTTGGGATCATCTAAGTCTTTGATCAATCCATTGAGATTGATTTCTATGAACCGTGAGAGATATGGGTCCAGTGTAATGGTTCTTCATATCAACATCCAGTTTTCCTAGCACCATTTATGAAAGGCAGTATACTTTGTCCAGTGTACAGTTTTGGTGCCTGGTTCATATGGATTGTCAACTTGACAGAATTTAGAATTATCTAGTAGATACACCTTTGGTCATGTCTATTTGTATGAAATTTCTAGATTGGAAGACTCATCCTACTTCGGGTTGCCTTCCTATAATGAATAAAAGCAGAAAGCAAGCCGAACGTGAGCATTTATCAATCTCGGATTCCTCGCTGAGGATCATGACCAGCTGCCTTATGTTCCTGCACCCATACTTCTCTGTCATGATGAACTGTGCCTAAAAACTGTGAGACAAAGTAAATTCCTGATTTCTTAAGTGGCTTTTGTCAGTTATTCTGTACAGCAGCAGCAGCAGCAGCAGCAACAACAACAACAAAACAAAATCCAAAAACTAAAACTGCCTGTGTTGAAACTTACTTTGCTATAAATATGTGGGTTCATTTCTGTGTTCTCTCTTCTGTTCTGTTTTATTGACATGTGGTGGTTGCTAGGCCATAGCTTTGCTATTTGATTACTATTGTTTCATACTCTTCAGTTAGGCAGGGTGATGCTGCTAGTGTTGCCTTTGCTGTTCAAGAGTGTTTTGGCTATTCAGAGAGGTTCTCTGATCATTAATGTGACTTCCAAGATACCTAATTCACGAGCTTCTTAGCCACTGAAAATTTATATTTCCATTACTTTTAAAAACCCAACACTGTTTGCATTAGTCTCTGTAGTACTGGTTAGCTTGAGTCAGTAAGCTAAACTTACTTATCCCCAAGTAGAACCAAACACTGAGGATGAGCATGAGGTTGTCTGGGCCATGGACCAAGGTCTGCAGCAAGGAACCCAGCTCAAGAGTGGATGTCCTAGATGGGAGGTTTAGTCTGTTAACATTACCATTTTTCAGCTTGGCCATGTATAATCACAAGCTTTAAACCTAACACAATTGCCTTCAGCATGGTGATTCTTCCAATCCTTCAGTTTTTCTTATTTTTCTTTTTACCTTACCTCACTCTCCAAATTTTCTTTCTATCAGATACAATGAGAAGTAGCAAGGCTGATTATAGATCCCAGCCCCAAATAGACCAGAAGAGCCCACACCTAAATATTCGCTGTGTTTCTCTTTGAATCTATCTTTAGGAGAAAAGGCTGTATCTGCGAGAGACAATATTTTTAGCAATTTAATAGACTCATTTAGATGTATGTATTTTTCAAGAGGGCCACCCATGCATTCTATTAACTGCACCTGACTGCGACATTATCACAAAGGCTTTAAACCTTGGGGACAGAGAAACCTTTTAACACTATGTTTAGTAAACGTTAAACCCTTGGTTGGTGATCTGAGTTCTCCCTCTGTGTGGCTCAGGCTGTTGAGGTGGGTGGGGGGGTGATATTTCAGTCATTTGAATGTCAGTTGAAGAGTATGCTCATCACTGTGGCATATCATCAGAGCCCGGGGTCATTTACACTGGTGCTTGTTTTACTTCACAGCCCAGAGCCTTCCCTGAGCTGCTGTCATTCTGACCCTGAGGCTGCCCTTCACAGCCTCCTGACTCCACTCCCAACATCCTCTTTCAAGCTGACACAGAGCAAAGGCTGACCTTGTCTCATCGAGAACTTACCCACACAGACCCAATTAATCTTTGGTTGCCAGTCAATCTCCCACACTGCCCTCCTTGAATACTGTAGAATTTCACAGTGGGGAGGCTTTTGGCTTCATTTGTTTCCATCTGAGAGGAGCCATGCCTGAGCATAGACAGCTGCCCTGTGGAATGATGTGAGGACCTCAGAGGACCACAGGTGTCTTCTCGTCAGTGTCAGAGTGTGGGAACTCACCCCTAGTCCTTTCCATTGCTGCTGGAAGGTTCTTTCTTCCTAAGAATAAAGGCTTTATAGGATAAGTAATTAACCAATCACCTCTAACAAGGAGGCAATGCTCTGATAGACAAACAGAGAGTAGAGGGACAGAAAAGCACAGAAAGAATCCTGAGAGTTTCAAGATATTTTGAAGTTATTTAGTACCTCCAAATATCTCAAAGTAAGAGAACAAGGTACCTGTGGAGTCAATTAACCTGGGCTGATTCACAATGATTAGATCATGTGTCCTGCAAACAGTATGCAAAGGGTTTTCAACGGTGCCTACTTGCTACATAGGTGTGTTATAATGAAGGCAAGTATTATTCACTGCCTGTATTAGGCAGCGTTTTCTAGAAGAACTCAACCAATAACTATAAAGGGAGAAAATCAATCAGCTGGGGGGGGGGGGTGTCTAGCAATGGCTTCCTACATGCTAAAGAGGCAAAGAACACAGAAGCTGAACACAGTGCAAGAATGCAAGAAGCTCTGTCTGAAGCTAAAGGCCTGGACCTTCTTAGGAATTTTTGGTTTGATTCCTTGTGTAAAAGTTGAAAAGGCTGCAGCCTGTTCTTTTTCAGGTGATGGCAGTCACTATAGATTGCTAAGGATGGATGGAACTCCACCTGTAGGCCAACTGCTTCCTTTTCCTATTTTTATTCTAGCTGGGCCTCCAGTCTGAGGCATGGTACTACCCATATCTAGGATGGGTCTTTCCCCCTGTGCTGCTGTCACACATAACACCTTCTCTGGAAAAAACCTTCACAGACACCCAGAAGAGTGCTTTACTAATCTTAGAGGTGTCTATCAATCCATAAGTTGCCAATAAAAGCTAATCATTATATTATAGTGTGACTTTGGCCACACCCAGATGTACAGAGGCATACAGAAAGAGAATTCAGGAAGAGCTATAGAGTGAAACTCATGGCTTCCACTTACGTATTGGGTAAGAATACCCAATACTTCTCTTGGGTAAGAATACTTCTCTTGGGTAAGAATCTTACCACAGAGAAGAAAATGAAAGGGGATATCCCATGGGATATGATAAGAAAGAGGGCACTGGCCTAAAGCAAGGAAAGTTATTTTCTAGTACAGCTTCTGACTCAAGAAACAACATCCCATATCACCGTTCCTGTGGTTATGAACCTATGGTAACTGCTGGGGATAGTTGGGTTTGGTGGCAAGTAGAACAATGTCCCCATTCTATACAGATGTCCATGTTGTGATCCTCCGAACCCATGGCTTTGGGCTGTTAGATGTTAAAGGAAAAGTAGGCTCACAGTTGTAATGAAGCTAACCAATCAGCTCACAGTGAGATGTGCAGGATGGTCCTGGATTCTCTAGGAGGGCCAGAAGTAATTACTAAGAGTTTTTGTTTGTTAGTTTGTTTGTTTGAGGAATATGTTTTCTTTGTTCTTTGACAACTTCATATGTATGTATAATGTATCTTGACTATATCTTTTGAGGTTTGGTCTGTTGCTACCTATTGTAATGCTAAATTCTGTGTTGCAAGGTCTAACTGCCTCAAGATGAAGAGATCCTTATGTATGCGAGCTTGTGGTATATACTCCCCCCCCCCCCCCCAAAGTTATCCAGGATTGGTTAATAAAGATGCCTACAGACTGCAGTTGGGTAGAAGAGAGGTAAGTAGGGCTTCGGTTCCCAGGCTTGGGGGCTGAGGCAAGGACCATGTGAGAGGGAAGAGAGGAAAAAGAAAAATGCAGTGGGGTAGTAGATCGTGAACACATAGCCACGAGGGCCAGCGAGTTGGAGTAGGTGCTACCCAGGCGGAACACGGTAAGTGATATCTTGGGGTTATTGACAGTAAAATAAAATAACATATAGGGTTGATATCTGCCTAGCTCTAGTACTTTCAAGGATTATTATAAGTTTAAAGGCTTGTGTCTTTTACTTAGGAACCAAATGATCTAAAGTGGGGTAGAAACCCCCAAATAATATTTATCACACCACATATTTGTTCCCAACTCCTTCCCTACTTTCTCCAGACATGCCCAACATATGCCTTTCCACCTTCATGTCCTTTTTGTTTAAATATTGTCTAGATTTATTTAATTTTAAGTATATGCATATTTGGTTGCATGCGTGGCTGTGTGTTATGTGTGTTCTGGGACCCAAACCCAGATCCTCTGCAAGAGCATCAAGTTCTCTTGTCTATGGAGAGATCTCTCCAGTCTTGTCCTTTTCTTTTTGACAATTAAGATATTTGGAAGTTAAATAAGGAAGCAGTAGAGGAAGTCAAAGGGTGATATTGGAGGCAGTAAACCATTATTTCAGACTGTGAAGAACCTAGAAGGGGCCACTACTGAAGGGATGTGGGCCTCCTCCAGGAGCCGGCAAAGGTAAGGAGACAGAGTCTCCCCTAAAGCACAGAGACAGTCTCCCCTAAAGACAGTCTCCCCTGTAGCTCTGTGAATACCTTGATTTCAGTCTGGTGGGAACCATATTGGGTTTTTAACCCATAAACCCTAAAGTTAATGAATTTGCATTGTTCAGTGTTCCAAGGTTTATGATAATTTGTTGCAGCAGTTATGAAATTTCCATGGGGAGATGCAGAAGAAACGCTTCAAAGAGGAGCATTTGTCCAAGGCCGTGAGCTAATTTTAAAGCCATCAAGGAGAAAAGCTTCTCAAATCAAGCCAACACCTAAAAGCTTCAAGGCTCCATTTTCCCTCTGGTGTGCAGAGTTTGCTCCAGGACGCCTTGATCGCAGGCAGTCAGAAATTGTAGGTTGACAGCAGGACGAGTACATAGGGCATCCATGATGGCAAGTTAAAATGGGACTTTTCGAAGAACTTTTCCAACTACTGCTTCCAAAGAAGAAAAAATCACTATGGGTGTTGTTAAGGATCTGACTAGACCGGTTTAGAAAAAGAAAAGAAAAAGCATGGACAAAGTGTGTCCTGTATCTCAAGTTTACCTTCATTGTTCCGAAGAATAGCAGGGATCTTGGAGACTGTCATCTTCAGGCACAATGCGTCGAGTTAAAGATGGAGTGGCAGTATTAATGGAATTGCCTTGCTTTAGTGGGTTTAAGGCAAATCCTTAACATTATTTTCCTGCCGTTTTCTAAATTAAATTTATAAGAAATATTATGTATCCCGCTGTGCAAAGTGAAAGCCACATTCTTGTAAAGGGCTTATAATCATATTAAAAAGCTGGAGGGTGAAGTTTGTTCATGCCATCAAAGTCACAAAGTAAAAAATAGAGTCTGATATTGTGCATTTTATAATGGTAATACCTTTTGGGATATATAACACCACAGAGTGCTTTTCTGAGATTGTTTCGTTAATCCTTGGAACATCCCTGGTGGGAGGTGTATTTTTATCTCCACTTTGCATATGGGAAAACTGAGGTACAGCTAATGTCAGCCATTTGCCATGGCCTGCCAGTGGGCTGGAAGCACAGCTTGGGCTGATGCTTTGGGATCTCACCCTGGAGACCGTTCTCAACATTCATCAGACGGCAGTCATCTCTCTAATCTACCTTTCTGCAGGTACCAAAATAGCTCCAGGAGGACTTCAGCATCTCTCCAATTTTATCTTCAAATTCCTCAAGAAGAAAAAGTACTATAAATAGATTTACTGTTAATTCCACTACATGTGCTTAAAATACTTACGAGCAGTTTGTGGGCTGGGGAGGAGTGCTGGTGTGCTGGGCTCTGAGTGGAGACATTTTGCAAAGTGAATGGACATGTGTTTGTTCTGGGAAAACCATGAGACAGTTACAGGAGAGCTACCCAGTAAGCTGGAAGCTCCCCACTGGAGCCTGCCTGCTAACAACCACACATTTGCTCTCAGACCTGGAAGTAACTAGCCTTCCAGATGTTCCTTTTCGGGCACTGAAGATTATTCTAGAACCATTCGATGCAGATTTTAGCCTTTTCATATATGTTTTATACATATATGTTTAACCCTTGGATTCTT
Organism: Rhynchomys soricoides; assembly: GCA_019843965.1. Taxonomy (NCBI): domain Eukaryota; kingdom Metazoa; phylum Chordata; class Mammalia; order Rodentia; family Muridae; genus Rhynchomys; species Rhynchomys soricoides. Next base: position 976,118 of record JADRCH010000099.1, on the reverse strand, counting down.
CATGGAAACCCTTCAGAACTAAATACAATCTTTAGCATCCCATAGGTCAAGGAACAGTAAGAGAACCAAATGTTCTCTGCATGTTCTTAGGTTATGTGCTTCTGAGTGACACAGAACACACAGACTTGAGCACTGTGCAAGAGCAGAAGTGGAATCAGTCTATAGAGAGAGCACCTGCTATATTCAAGCATGAGTCTAACATCCATGGTTTTGTTTTGTTTTTGTTTTTGTTTTATCATGATTTTATCCATGAGATTATCTTGCTCCTTTGTGCACAAGGAAAGGTCATTTGCTCAAGGTCACACAATCATGAACCTGGCAGGGCTAGGATTCAGTTCTGTGCTTGGGATTCAGACATGTTACCCACCACACTGTCCCTCCCTACCATATTCTGAGGTATGTGAGCCATCTTGTCTTGTGACATACCAACTCTGTTGATCAGAAATGACTCTCTCAGCATAGTGTTCATCATTATTGCTTGTGGCTTACCACTGTGGTGGCTTACCATCTGATATGGTAAGCACACATACTTTAAGATTTCTTGCTTATTGTCAAGCTTCAGTAAAAGGATTAAAGGCTTTGCTTTTACTTCTTTCTAGGATTCTTTATTTAAAGCAAAGGACTGGGAGGCGGCTGAGAGGGCAAATCACTTGCCAGCCACACAGGCTTGAGAGTCTCAGAGTGGATCTCCTAGCTCACATGAAACTCTGTAAAATCAACATTCCTATTTCGGTATGGGAGTTAGAAATGGAGAGTCTGAGAAACTCCACAGCCAGCTAGCCTGATTTATTCAACTAAAAACCGGAGACACTCTCCCAAACATTTATTCAACTGAAAATAAGAGACACTTTTTCAAACAAAGTGCAAAGCAAGGATACCCAAGAGTATTTATTCTCTGACCTCCACGTGTGTGCTGTGGCACATACATGCCTGTATACACATGAACAAGCATGCACATAATACACACACAAACACTCATGTATATATGCACGTGGGCATGGATTCCATGCAAATCATGTACACTGTGCACACACTCTAAAGACTTGTTTGGGCAGACATTTTTTTTTTTAATTGCTTTTCCCTTGTTTTCAGTTGTGTCATTAATGACTTGGAGCTGTTCTATTGTTGGCAGCTCTGTGAATACCATGCCACCAGCTGACTACAAAGAAGCTAATCTTAAAGAAAAGTTTCTTTTGAGGGATTGAAAGAGACAATTGAGTGAGTGGCTTATTTCATATATTTCCCTCCTAGACAGCATAGGTGATCTTTCATGATGTGAGAATTTTGCAGAGATAATCAGAGTCAATGTCTTTCAAGTCTTTCCACTCCTGGGTGGAGGTTTCCCCAGACCCAGTATCATCTCCAAGTGTGGGCTCCAGTCCCTCTTCTATGCTGATTATATCACTCTGCTATCTGCCAGTGGTTTCAGGCTGTCAGTGCCTGCCACTCCCTGCAGAAGCCTCTTCTGGCCATGGAAATAGCTGAGAATGAAGGAAGCACATGTCCCAGGGAATCAATACTAAAGACAACGATAAGTTCAAATTTGCAGATCAGCATCCCACCTTTTTTGCCTGTTGACCAGGACACAAAATGCAGTTTTCATCTCAAAGAGGATAAAAGATAGCTTATATTGGACCTAATATGGCCCAGGAACACAGACCAAAGTTACTTCAAATTTCATGTTTCATTGTGGCAAGTTTCATGAAGTTTTTATAGGAACAAAACAAAATCATAAGTAATGCACTTTTCTAATGCATTGTTGGAAATATCAGGTAGACAAATTCTAACAGGACAGGACAAGGGAACTTCTGCTATAGACTTTATATGCTATCTGAGGACATTCTTAGCCTATTGGATGGTGGAAGCTAGTGGTCTGTTTGTACATTCCAAAGGGTTTACCTAATAAGTAGTCAAGAGATGTTGGGTCAGACATAGTGGTAGGTCAAGAGTGGCTACTAATGTATCTAAAGATAGCCCTAAATAAACAATCATTAGGCTCTGGATTTGCAACATTTCAACCTTTCACACCACTAATGATTTAATCAGATAATCAGCCTTTGAGAGGATTCAATTAAAGTGTATTTTGTTGGTGTTCTCTTTCAGAGAATTTTCACTTACAATGCAGCTGGGATACCATCTCTGAGAGGCCTCTACATGATTTAGTAATCCTTCTCACAGTATACTTCCTTTCTCTCCTTATCTCATTTCTCTACTCCTGCTAGTGCTTGTTAAGACAAACTCTCACAAAAAAATCAAGGCCTATGGGTGTTGGGGAGCCAACCTAAGACACTCCTGTCTCCTGGGCTTCTGTCTTTCCTGTAACATAAAAAACACTGCCCTAACTATCATGCAGTGAACCAGATCTCTCACACAGAACTGTAGGGTAGATCAAGGGGACTTGGGGCTACATTTCAGTGACAGACTACTTGCTTGACATTCAAGAGACCCTGGATTATCCACCTTCAGATCTCAAAGAAAACAATACAAAACCAAGAAGGCAAGACTCTTGTTATTCCTTTCAGTGTACTGAAAGCAGGGTACATTCTGTGTTTTACCTCTTGCTTTAGCAGTAATGGTCTGTCTTGTCAACGGATGGAGAGAATACCATCTAGTCTAATCTTATCTTGAGACCCTTAATTATATCTGCAAAGAGTTTTCTTTTTTTAAAAAAAGATTTGTTTATTTTATGCATATGAGTACACTGTCGCTATCTTCAGACACACCAGAAGAGGGCATCGGATCCCATTAAAGATGGGTGTGAGCCACCATGTGGTTGCTGGAACTTGAACTCAGGACCCCTGGAAGAGCAATCAGTGCTCTTAACCACTGAGCCATCCCTCCAGCCCCTGCAAAGACTTTTCTAATGAAGAGCACATCCACACACATTTCTGGTGCTAGATCACAGGCCCATCTTCTCATGGTTAAACCCATGACTTCATCATCACTAGCATCTCTGAAAAACAGCTTGTGTTCCCATCTCAGCTGTGGAATGACATAGCTTTTTTCCATTGAAAAACAAGTTGTTTCATTTTGCTAAATTCTAGTTTCACAAAGATAATGGCTGCTGTTACGTGAGGTAAAGTGTCTCTGTCTCAAACAAGAAAGATAGCAAGGACAGACTTTCCCTCATGGGTCTTACTGCTACCTGTGGAGGTGAGAGTCAGTGCTGCCTCAGTACTACTAAGAAATATATTTGAGCTGAGAATATTAACGTTCAGGGAGACTTCAAGTCACTCTTATCACATGCTTACTTATACAGTGCCTGGTAGAATGTGGAACAGAAGATTCTGGGTAGGGTGAGAGGACAGATTTGACTGGACAAAAAGACACAAACAATGGCCAGTGTTATGGAAAAAAAGCTATACTACAAAGTAGATGGCCAAAGTCTACCTCAAAGTAATTTACAAAGGATGCACAAAACACACATGAGTTAGATAACAGAAGATATACTCTGTATTTATTCCAGTCACACATAGCCTAAATTAAATGTAAGCTTGAACATGTTCTTTTGGAGTCAGAACTGTATAATGGTAGTCTCCCCCCCCCATACACACACACACACACACACACACACACACACACACACACATGCATGTGCACACACACATGCACATACAAACTGAATTCCTGGTGTGTCTTTAAGGCCCCTCCTAACTTGGTCCTAAGCAGATACCAATCACATGAGCCCATGTTGTTAAGTTCCTGAGACCCAACCTGAATTGTTCTTCAAGTCAGAATTCTTACATCAGTCTTTAAGCCTGGGATACTCCCATCCTGACATTCGGCTTTTTGTTTCCATTGTAGTCTTCAAGGCTATCTTGAGTCTGCCATTTAAATTACTGTCATAAGAACTTAGATGTTTTATTCATATCTTATTTCAGTTTGCAATCATAAAGGCACATGTTTGATTATTTTTGGAAATGGATCTTTGCTCTTGGATTGTAAGCTTCACTAGGGCCATCTTTTCCCTCAACACCCACACTGTATATCAACAGTGCTTGAAAAATATATGTGTGTCTAACAAACATACTTAGAGGGCAAACGATTCAGTGGGAGAATGAGTGAGCAAATGGATATAAACTTTCCTGAGGAAGGCTGTGGCTGAGGAGAATTTTGAGGAAATGTTTATCATGAGATAATACATTCCAGAGGAGTGACGGATGTTCAAATGTCAAGCTATGACAGTTAATGAAAACAATTTGGGTTTAATATGAGAAACATGTCTAGGGAAGGTGTTGGCAAACTTTCCCCATAACTGTCTGGTTTGTAGATACCATGTCCACTAAAACATGTCACAATTACTGGACTCTACAGGTGTAGTGTATAAACCACAGATAATATGCAAATAAGTGTACATCGGTGAGTGCCAATGAAATCTTATCTACAGGAACATGTACTGAGATGGGTTGTAGTTTGCTGACCCCTAGTCAAGAGCATTAGAAGCACTAGATGTTGGTGTAGCAACATCATTGCTGAGCTGGTAAGCCAATGATTTAGCACATAGGTGATAGGCAGGCAAGCATTAGGGCAAAGAAGATATTGATGAAAGTGGAGATTTTAGTGTGGTGAATCTGGCAGCATCCTCTGATGAACTAAATGAAGAGACATGGGAGGCACAGAGCATCTCCTGCAACCTAAGGAAGAGATGACAACAGAAAATCTGGGCTGCATGGAGAGAGTGGATATAGATGCATGGTGTGGATATTTGACGGAGGCAGGGAAAATGTGGTACCCAAGGGCAGACTAAAAGATGGCTTTCTTATAGAAACAGAGTCAAGCTGAAAAAAGAATTAAGTGATATCTAGACAGCAGAAAACCATAAGAGACCAATGGGGGCAGTTCTAAGAAGGGCCAGAGAAGACCACCCCAAGCACATCCATCTCCAGAAAGCAAAAAAGCAATGATCTTTTTGTTTGAAACTATAAAGATCATAATACATTCAAACATGGTCGGTTAAATAGATCATACAATAAAATTAGTGAGTGAGCATGGTCTTAGGGTCAGCTATAATCTCTTTTGTTCAAGATCCTGAATCCTGATGAGAACATGACACAGAAGAGATTGTTTTGCTTGCTTGCTTCTCCTTTTCAAATGACCTCGAAGAATTCAATAATCTGTTCATTTGCTAGAGTCTCTCCCTGAGACTCCACTGATGGGTGATTTAATCAGAGCAGCCAGACCAGTGCAGGGGCATTTGTTGTGTTTGCTTAAATGTCGTGATGCCAAAACACATTATCAGGATGGAAGGTCTTTATTCCATTGGTGACAATGGTCATGGTTAATAGGACCCTCTTGACATATGACAGGAAAAGAACTAGGGCATATGGTTCACTAACTCTGGTCCATCCTTCAGCCGAAGCCTCTCAGTTGTTTGTAATCTTCTACATGTGACTCTTGCATTCCAGGAAGTGGGTCAGAGGGCTGGAGGGGTTGATCAGTGATAGCATGCTTCCTCAGCATGCTTGAGGTCCTGAGTTCAACTTCTGCATCAGAAAAACAAAAACAAAGACAAAAAGTCACATAAAGAAGGTGAGATGTATGTTCTTAAATTTTTGAGTTCTTCTTGGTCTTCAGGAAGATCTACAGAGAGGCTCAGTTAGCAGAATATAGCTGAATTCACCGGGCTTCCTGCCTTGAGTCAAAGGCATCAGCCTTGACCAAAGATGCCCCTGGTTCAGCTGGGAGAGGACTTAGCCGAAGGAGAAGGAAGAGAGCAATGATCCCAAACTACCATTCCTGGAAGAGGTCCAATTTGTTCTCACTTGCCGATTTCTGTATTCCTTCCAGGTGCTCTTGAATTTAAAGTACTGTTTATTATTTTCTGTGGATTCTCTTTGTGGAAAGATTTAGCATTTTGCATTCCTTTGGAGGAGAAATGAAAACTTCACTGGCATCTTTGGGGATTTTACAATCAGGGAGTAGAAAATTGTATTTCAAAGCTGAAGCTAATGAGATCATCCTGTAATGGATGGGATGTTAAGGCTCTGTGTCTGTGGAAGAGACAGGCAATTTGCCTGCTGCTGTTCTCTGTCACCAGAAAAATTTCAACTTTACAATCTGACAAGGAAAGTTTGCAGCCTAGAACATATCATATCTGAAGTCGAAAGCAGCTGTTACCCGCATAGGTGACATGCATCTGAGTTTCACAATGTCCTCTCTCTTCAGGATAATAAGTCCATTGTTTCTTTAAAAATATCTTTCAGGAGGGTTTCCCTATGCATAAATTCCAGGTTGCAAGTCGCAACAGCAACTTCAGTATTGTACACACAAAAAGCTACCAAGCCATAAATTTAGCATGAGCATGCCATTTGCACCCCAGATCTGCATAGTGGCCTTGTCTTTCCTGCAGAAGGCTGCACCATAGCAGGCTTCACCTGATGCCTCCCTTCTTTGGATTTGTTAGTTTTCTCCAGGTGATAAACTACAACCGCTCAGAAGGAAGGGTGTGAGGGAAGTGACCGGATCTGCCCACCAGAAACTCCAGCCAGATGGCCTCATGTGGACTCCAGCATCTTTGTCCTATGTGGCTCTACAGTGTTAGTGACTCCCCGATGTTTCTTTCCGCATGTTTCTCCCATCCTTGCTAGCTCTTTTCACCTGACTACGTCCCTGAAATAGACCCCTTTGCTAATCTCTCATCAGTGTCAAATGTGTAAAGAACACCACCTGCTTTCTCCACATGCTCCTCAATGAGAATGGCAGCCATATATTACAGTAAAGGTGAGTATAGAAAGAAATGCATCTATCAAAGCCAACATTTTAAGAAACACATCAGGAAACTTGGTAGAATATTTCTTGGTCTCACAGAAGAACATCAAAGAAGGTAGTCAGAAAACTCTTGAGAAACAAAATTGAAAACAAAGCCAGTGGCAGAGCCCTGAACTGAGCTGACATTAAAAATATTAATAATCTTTACTACCTGAAACATGATAGAACAAGTAATACCAGAAGATGGAGAGCCTAGAGACCCAGATGGCAATATGAAATAGGAGTATTTCTAATCATTAGAGAATAAATGACTACTTAGTAAATGCTAGGATCACTAGCTGGCCATCTTTAAAGAGTCATACGGTGGCTGCATAACTCCACTAATCAGGCCACAGATTGTGCAGAAAGTGAGAATGTAGCATAGTAAGAGGCTAAACGAGCTGGGCAGTGATGGTGCACGCCTTTAATCCCAGCATTTGGGAGGCAGAGACAGGCGGATTTCTGAGTTCGAGGCCAGCCTGATCTACAGAGTGAGTTCCAGGACAGCCAGGGCTATACAGAGAAACCCTGTCTCGAAAAACAACAACAACAACAAAAACCAAAAAGTAAACAAACAAACAAAACAAAAAAAAGAAGGCTAAACGATAAAGGTTCAAAAGTTCATCTTTAACAATTGTACAACATTGGAGCAAGCATGCAGTTATTTCTAAGTATGTAAAAATAATAAATGATGAAGAATGCAAAATTAATTTTTATCACGTGAAATAAAAAAATTGTGCTTAAAAACAGATACATGATCTGTTATATGGAAGATACTGACAAAACTAGTTACTTATAGGATTGCCAAATCCATGGCTGGAAGAACATCCTGCTGAAACCCACTAAGAGTTCCAGATAAAAAATAGTCTAAAGGTCTTTAAGTATGAAATGTGCAGAGGTCAAAAATGACATGAAATCAGGTCTGCATGTGATGAGGGAGAGAAGCCACTTTTGTCTGTCAACCTGGGGCGTCTGCTGGCTGTGTTGACAGAGAAGCCTTTGGGGCAGCTGTGCAGGAAGAAAGGATGTCCACGTTAGGGTTTCTATTGCTGTGATAAAGCAACATGACCATAAACAACGTAGGTTCACCTTACAGCTCTCAGGTCACTCTCCATCACTGAGAGAAGTCAGGGCGGGAACTCAAGCATGAACCTGGAGGTCCCCTGTTTGGATGACTCTAGCTTATGCAGAGTTAACAAAAATCTAGGCAGTGCAAAGAGGCAGGGTAAAGCAAGGGTCTGCCTTTTATTGGGAGGGTTAATGTGAAATAAAAGGGCACTGCCTGCACTGGCCTTGGTGCTAAGTGGAATGGGTAACACCTTCCCTGGGGATCTGCAGCCCTCACAGGGGCTCTGCAGCCAGAATTCCCACTGTCTAGGGCAGTTAATCCAAGAAACCTCAAGTTAGCTGAGGCTGCAGGCAAGTGGGGCTCTTTTCTAAGGATGTGCAAATTTGCAAATTCAGTTCAGCCTAAAGAGTTCTCAACAATAGTGTTCCAAAGAAAAGAAGCTTACTGTTGAGAGAAAGGGAATAAAGCCCAAAGCCTGTAGACAGAAGCTGGCCAAAACATAGTAAGATCCAGAACTATCATGCGCACAATATAAAATAGCATTTAATATGTGTAAATAAAACCAAGAAAAGCTTAGAAATACAAGAAGGGAACAAGAGATGATAAGAAACAACTAAGCGGATTTAGACAGGAAACAATAGAATTCTATAAATTAACCCTAAAATAATTAATATAAAAGACTCAGCATGTGGGTTAAATGGAAGATAAGACACAGCTGGAAAGAAATTAGTATCCTGGAAGATAGATAGGAAGAAATTACCCAGAGGACTATATAGAGTGTCAAACAGAAAATTTAAAAGAAATTAAGAAACACAGGACACAGACAGAATCTTGAACACGTCTGATAGGTGGTCAGCAAGGGTACATGATAGGAATGCAGTATTTGAGAAGTGCGGAGACACACCAAAACTTGCTATTCAAAATAATCAATCTTAAAGTGGAATAAATAAAAACAGGCATACTGAGATATGTCACCGTGAAATTGCAGAACTTCAAAGATCAATAAGTTTAAAAGCAGCCAGAGTTAAAAAGATTACCTTTAAAGAATAGATTTTAGACTGACAAGTGGCATCTCAACAATCATGCAGCTTCTGGCATTATAAGAACATTGTGCTGAAAGTGAATTTGCAAAGACAGAATCCTTCAGCAGTAAGAATGAAATGAGCAAAAATACCTCAAGCAGACAAAAAAAAATTTTTTTTTAAAGTTTACCTCCTATAGCTACTAAGGAAAATTCTGACAGTAGATGAAAATTGATTCTAGAAAGGTTTGAGGTAAAAAGGAAAATAATAAAAATATTTGTAAATGTGAGATAAATGTAAGGAAATGTGTGAAAAATAATGATAAAATCTAATATAAGTAATTACAACATTTAAGCAATAATATCAGGCAGTTTGTGTGTAAGTTTGGAGGGTCTAATTGCTTTCCGAGGGTTTCTTCAGAACACTATTGAGAAGAAGAACCTTAGACTTTTAAATCCTATCAAGATTGCTATGGTAACCATTGAAAGATTAGAGCACATTTTCCAAACTTAGAGAAAGTACTAAATCAGAAAAGTTGGAGGGAGGACTCAAATGCATTAAAGTGTATGTGGACAGAGAGCGCCACGGGGCTCGGTCCCCGAGAGAGCTGAGTCTTTTAAAATAACTTGAACACATCCGGATGTATACTTTCAAATTTAAATGATCTCCAGGTGACTTATTATGACTAACGCACAATGTAAATGTTATACAGATAACTGAAATTCCCTAATTGTTTTGGGAATGACAAGCAATAAATCTGTACATATTTGGTACAGTTTCTTATTTGGAAAGTTTTTTAAATTAAATTTTATTTTAAATTATGTACAATTAAAATATATATAATTACATCTTAAATTATTTTTAAAATAAATTTTATTTTAATTATTTGTGGTGTGTGTCTGTCTGTGGTGTGTGTGTGTTTGTGGTGTGTGGTGTGTGTCTATCTGTGGTGTGTGTGTGTG
>JADRCH010000099.1:948775-965918 GCA_019843965.1 Rhynchomys soricoides | reverse complement strand
TGGTGTGTGTCTATCTGTGGTGTGTGTGTAATGTGTTTGTATGTGGTGTTTGGTGTGTGTCTATCTGTGGTGTGTGTGTGTGATGTGTGTGTGTGTGTGTGTGTGTGTAGATCAAGCATTGACATTGGCTATCTTCCTCATTTACTCTACACTTTATTTTTTGAGGCAGAGTCTTACATTGAACCTGAAGCTCGTCAATTCATCTAAACTGACCAGCCAGCAAACCCCAGAACAGAGATACTCTTGTCTGCACCCCCGAGCTCTGAACTCTGGGATGGCAGACTTGCTGGCTATTTTCACACAGGTGCTGAGGATCAGACTCACATCACCATGTTTTTATAGCAAATACTTTGCCAAATAAACCTTGTTTTAAAATAGTTTTGATCTGAGGACAGATGAACTCACTGATAAGGAACCTGTAGAAATAAAAATGGATTATATATGTAATTGTATATGTGCATATGTCTCTCTATATATGTACACATGTGTGTATATACACACACATACAAATGCATACCTACATCTATATACATGTAATAATCAGGCACATAGAAATAATGGATATAAATTTCAAAATGCCATGGAGCTGTACACAAGCTTTGGACACTCTGGTTACACCTAGCCTTTGGAAATGACCTCAGGCTGGACTTGATTATTAACACTGGGGCTCAGAGAGGCAAATTGAGGACCAGGTTTCAGCAGTGTATTTAGTAGCCAAAGAGATGGGTGTAGACCCCAGGGCCTCTCCCTGTCTCAGGTAGCATTTCTGTTGGGACTCATGCATAATCCCTTAGGGGAACAAGGGATACTCTGCAGATGACAGAGGGCATAATGGCTCAGTTCACACCTGACTTAGAAGATTAAGAGAAGAAGATAATTATTTGTCTAGGAAAAGAATGTCTCTTTTAAAGTATCTTACTCTCAAAATGTTAGCACTGAGGATCTTTAAATTTTAGGTGATTTTCAGTTTCTTTTCATATCTTTATTTTATTTTTTTTATAAATAAATATATATTTTATATTTAATATATACATAAAATATAATAAAGTATGCATTTGTTTGTTTGTTTGTTTACAGTCAGACTTAACTTGCTGCTAGTCAGCTGGATGTGGCCCTTTTGTCCTACACAAAATAGAAGACAGGATTTGGTCAGAACAAGCTTTACTAGCACTAAGAGCTGTAGGGCCTTGAAGGCCCAAAGCTTAGGATCTGGCCTGGCAGACACAGCGACTTACAGTACAAATGCTGAGAGCTAAGCCACTTGTTGCTCCAGGCAGAAGCAGAGTCTAATGACTCTAGGTACTGAAGGTATAATAAGCTTATTGCTCTTGGTTTTAACCACAGTGACCCTGGCACTTGGCAGCTTTTTAAATTGTTGGCATTCATCATCCTTGTCGTCATTGTCATCACCACCACCACCTCCTCCACACACACACACACCCTCCACACACACCATCATCATAATTATCAATGGTGGTGGCAGCAGTGGCAGCAGCAGCAACATCTGCTAGCTCCAAATGGACCTTGGCTCCTGGGACAATCAGCTCCTTCAGCAATTATGTAATAGTTCAGGGACACCTATCAGACAGCTCTGGCACCCTTAGTCCTTGACTGCAGCCTGTGTTACACCTCTCTGGAATCCTTCCAGGAAGGCTCATAAGATCTCATTTCTGGCTCTTCGCAGCCTCTGATTTCCGCCTCCCTGAGACTTCCACCCTCTCTTTACTTCTTGTCTTTCCTTCCTCTGCTTCCTGTCATTCCTACGCCAGTCACTTTCTGGAACTCTTCCCTCCCTGTCCTCACAGCTTCTGCTGCTGTCACCTCCATTTCCCTCAACCCTTTCGTCACCACTGCTGCTGTTCAGCTGCTAATTTTGCCATCCTGTCTTTATGTTCCAAGTTCAGCCTGCAGTGATGAACATCAAAAGAAGGCAAGGGGAAAAAAAATCCCTTGAGAGAAGCTTAACCTAAAAAGTAATCCAATCAACCTTCTACATATAGCCAGAAAACAGGTATGTTAGGTGGCTACGTCATTCACAATAATCCTTGATGGAAACAAAGGGCCACATTTGTACCAAGCACAGTCCTTCTGGCTTTGGTAGGAATGGGTGTGTAGCTCTTTGAAAAAATTGGGGCAAGCCTGGTACCTTCTTGAAGAATACTTGCATTCCAGAAGCAAGCAGCTGCATTGTAGTGTGGTTTCCTTAAGGTTCATAGCTGTTGGCTGGGCACAGTGCAGCTGGTTGCTTAGCTTGTAGCACCTCACTTAAAGTGGCCCAGGCATCAGAAAGGGAGTATGGATATTACCTGTATTAATTAAGGAATCGTAGCTTATTTGAAGAAAAGCTAACTTTTAAACAGGGGTTTATGATAGGCCTGTTATCAATACTAACAGCACTCAATGTTTAACTCCTGCCCCATTGCCTCTTCAGTGTGAACTGGATCTCTCTGGCATGTCTCAATATGGCTGTACAATAACAAAAGGTTTGCTTGTTTGTTTGATTTGAAAGGCAAGTGTTTTAAATTACCTAAGAGTTACCCAAAAGTCCTTTTAAATTTTTATATTCAATTTTACGTGTATGACTGTTTTGCCTGCATGTTTATCTGTGCGCCATTCCAGGGGTCCAGAACTGGAAGGAGCTACAGATGTCTGTTAGCAATCATTTGGGTCATGAGAACTGTGCTTAGATCCTTTGCAAGAGTAGCAAGTCCTCTCAATGGCTTCAGTAACCTAAAGTATTTGTTACTGTTGTTGTTACATTCTCTAACTGACTTTCCTGTGCTGTTTGTACATTGTAAGCTGTAAAACCCCATCCATGATATTATAGTCTTTGTCTTTTTGAATTTAATTTGCCGATCAGTCTCTCCTTGAGTGATAGTCTTATCAAGTTAGCAATCTGTGATCCTTGCTGTCCTGTTGTGGCATGTGAAGTCACTTTATACCATAGGACTCCTTCATTGTGGGGCTTCTACAATGGTTTACATGTGTGTGCTACACAGCACACAATAGTGTGCTACAAAGCAAAGCGAAAACAGAAGTTGACTCTTTCAGCAAGCGTTGGGCCTCAGAGGACAGCCATGCTAGGCTCCTGTCTCTAAGTGCACCACAGGATCAGTAATAGTGTCAGGCATTGGAGGCTCCCCTTGAGCTGGATCCCAACTTGGGCCTGTCACTGGACCGACTTTCCCTCAGGTTCTTCTCCATTTCCGTCCCTGCAGTTCTTTCAGACAGGAACAATTCTTGGTCGAGTTTTGTACTGTGGAATGGTACCCCTTTTTTCCTTGAGGATGGTTGCCTCCCACCCTCCTGTGATACCTCCCCATTTCTCCACCATACTTTGACAGTATAGACAACATCACATGCTGAAACATCGAAGCTGTGTCAGCCTGCGGTTCTGGGTGACCTTGTGGAGTACCGTTCCTCCACCTGGTCTGCTCGTCAAAGCTCTGCAGATCACCCAGTGAACAGGCTGCCCTGAGCCTGGAGACTTCATGCGTTCTGCTTTCAACCCCACTGCCTCCTCTAATTCAGACACATTCTCAAGAGTTGTTCAGATATAACTCGGGAATGAAATTTACTTCTCTAATGCCTTTTGTACCGACCGCTTCAGACAAATCTTCAAACTCTGTGTGGTGTTCACCCATGAACATCAGATTTACCTCATTAGTTAATTTGATCTCCAGGGTGTGAAACTGTTCATCTTTTCACTCAGTGTGAATCAGAGGCAAGCTCTGTGGGGTACATCTCAGATACAAAAAATGTGGAACAGAGCAGTGTTTTCCACGAGGCCCATTTGGTTGGTTACAATTACAGACTGGAATGCGATCTCCAGGCAGAAACCGCAGTTTTGAAAGTGCAAAACTAACATCTAGAAGTCTTATATTTAGGGGAACCCAATGGTTTAAAATGACAGTTACAACAAAACAAAAACGCATGTGCTATTCTGGAACAGGCTGCAGAAATGTGAGAAAAGCTGTTTTCTTCCTTGAACAAGCCTTGTGTTGTGACTGCTCTTCTGGAGCCTGTCAGATGTTCCCCGGGTGCAGCTGAGCGATTTCTACATCTTCACATCTGACTCCAGAAACCTTGAGAAGGCATATGAATATTTACTCAAGACTTGGGGAACAAGCATTGCAGGGCTTTTGTACAGAGAAATGAATTCCAGTTTCTCTTCGCCTATCCACTTCACCAAGCATCCCTTCCTTTGGCGATTTTTTTCTTTTCTTTTTCTGTATTCTTTTGTCTTACAATGCACCTGGACTGCAGCCTCCCCTCTCTTCCCTCTTCCGGCACCCCTCCCCCTCTCCTTCAAACCCGTTTTAAGAGCAGGCCTCCCAGTGATATCAATTGAACACAGCATAACAAGATGCAATAAGACTAGGCAGAAACCCTCATATCAAGGCTGAAGGAGGCTACCCAGTAGGAGGAACAGGGTCTGGTAAGCAAAAAATGGGAGACACCCCCCGACTCCCATTGTTAAGAGTCCAAAAAATCCCAAAGATAAGCAACCACAGCATGTATGCAGAGACATCAGGGGAACTCCACCCACGGAGGAATCAACTAAGCAGGGCTCATAGGGGCGCACAGAGATTGAAGCAGCAGCCACAGAGCCTGTGCGGATCTCTATATTTCTTCCTTTTTCCCTCACTCTTTTTGCTAATCTCATTTGGTTCTTTTCTATGTAAATCCTGCTACAGGCTGCAGATAATTTCATCCCTCTCTTAACACGTTGACCTCTTTAGAAAGATTCAGAAGAAGGGATGTGTGATCAGAAAGAAAGAGGTTACAGGTCCCTGAGCACTGTCTACTATACCCTATGCTTCTGTGACCATGACTTTAACTAACTAGTTTAAAAAAAGAAAAATCAGAGGGCTGAATGGGAGTGGTTGGAAGAAAAAGGAGGGGAAGATGACGCAATTGCATTACAATTTCCAAGACAATTATTCTTAAAGTATAGGAAAGAAAATTGCATCTGTAATGAACATATATGGACTTTAATTTTAGTTGTCACGGTTCCCTAAAAAATTCAGTACAAGTCTTTACACTATATTTATAGTATATTCAGTACTATAAATAATCTAGAGATGATTTTAATCATGCAGGAGTATGTGCATATGGTTTATGCAAACACTGTCCCATATAATGTAAGGGACACCAGTGCCTGTATGTTTAATATCTGCTGAGATGTTCCTATAGGCGATCTCCCAGGTTACCGAGAGGGCCGATGGTACTAATCTTTTTGTGTTTATCATAATAAAATCTGAGCTTTGTGGTTCTGTATTATTGATCAATAATCTCTTCTCTTTTTCCCAGTAGCTCTGTAATCTTTAACTGAATGGACTGTGAAAGTCTAGGGAAGAGTTAAGGTTCAGAAACTGTGGCAAAGTTTTGATTTCTACTGATATCCATTGTGATTCTTAGTTGTCAGTCCTGTGTCGTGGGTGATGTTCAAGTCCACTAACAAACAGCTGAAACTGTACAGAAGAAAACGTTATGATACAAACATTAACTTTTAATTGCGCAGACTATTCCCATTTTATTCAGTATTCTAATGCTATGGAGTTCATAAAAGAGAGGTTTGGTGACTTTCGCTTGTCCTTCATACATCTCTGGAGGCCAAGATACTCTTCAGGTTACTTGCCCAGAGCTTTGCTTGAAGCGAATCAAATTGGAAGCTCTTCCCCAGCACTATAATGGCTGTGGCCCTACCTCTACCATGGCTTTCTAGTGAGGAATCTGCTGATTACTAGGCAATGCCATTTCTCTGTTTTCTTGTTCCCGAAGGCCTGCATTGGGGTTTCCATGAGCAGTGAAGGCAGACAACCTTGAGAGACCTGGCCACACAAGGAGCCAAGTCTCTAAACCAACAGCTGAGATTCCAAGTCCCAGAAGTTTCTTTTCGTGTCCTTATTGCAAAGTAAGGCCCTGGAGTAGAACTGAGGATGGAGGTGGGGGATAGGGCGGCTCACAGTGCCCATTTCCTTTGGCTTGAGCTCTCCTGTGTTTGGCAGGCCCACAGGTTACTCCCTCCTAGAGCCTCTCCCATGGCTTTCTGAATTACCTGGAAGCTTTGACATAGTCACGCTACCTACTATAGTTTCCTTTGTTACCTTTACAGTGGCTAAAGAGTTTGTGGTCTTTTCTTTCTGGTTCTTTTCCCCTGATATGAAATAAAACTTGCTTCACATTAATCACCCTGGGATTCCCAGACACTTAGCACTGAGTGCCTTTTGTAGTTCTTTGCTGTCTAACATTGCATGCATTGAGAAGCATGGCCACCCTGCCCTTTCAGAACAAAACTCACTGTGACATCAGCTTGCTCAGATGAAAGGCCAAGCCTGTTTTGGTAACTTCTGTTTGGCTTATTTGACTTTGGTGAGATCGCATTAAAGTTTCATGCTTTCTGAGTATGCAAAATTGATGTAGCATAAATTAGTTGGCTGATCCGTGCATTTTACTCGATTGTTTGAAAATGACTTCTCTGGGAAGCTCCCTAGTGAATACAACTTTGCCTGCATGGATCTTAGACAAAACACCACTGTTAGTAGTTTTCATAAAAGTATACATCTGTGGAGAAAAAGAGGGTTCTCTGAAAAAAGTCAGACAAAATGGCTATTTTTACATATCCCTTAATTGTCCCACGATTTCTAGAGAATATATATCCCACAGTGATGTGGGTGATCGAACGACACCTTTGTACCAGCAGTGTTAAAAATCCAAGTGACAGACTTAATGTCACACCTCTGGTTACTTTCTAAAATAAACACACGAAAGCACACAATGACAGTGCATAAAGTAGAAAGCAGATGTGTTGTCCTTAAGTTCCTGGATAATTTAGCACAGAAACAAATCCTGTAATGATGAATATAATAGATGCTCACCTTGGAATATCTTACATATAGATACCTTGATGCACTTATTATATGAATTCAAAGCCTCCTAATTATATTCATTGTTACAAATAAAATTTAACGAGTTTCACACTTTCAGGGGTAGCTTAGCTAAGCAAAGAGACCCTCCCCCCTTTACATTAAACATTTCTTAAGGTTTATGAAAAAGACATGTGTGTTGTAGAAATAGCATCATCACCTTGATGTCAGACCTGTTTGTTTCCAAACCAAGGTTTTATGTGTGTTCCTGTTTTCTGGCATGCCTACCTGCTTTCCACAACTCTATCTGCCCGACTATGGCTTCAACTTACGTCATTTCCCAGGAACATGAGCCCCATCAGTTCAACTGGCTGCCATTATGTTCTTCTAGAGTGTGTTCTTCCAGTGCTAAACACATGTAACTTATGACTGTCTTTTCTCTTTGGATCATACACCTCTCGGGCAGAAGTTTTACATGTCTGTGGAGTTTTCCATGCCCAGTATTTAGCACAGAATAAATGGTTTATGTTATGGAGTGACGCCTGTAGAGTTTATGATGGGTTCTTTCACCTAATTGTGATTTTTATTTTAAATATATATAGGGAGTTGACTAAGGATAAGAGTTGTTGGAACAATCAACAAAGATCATTCTCTGATGGATATCTGAATCATCTTTCATTAACCAGATTGTTCATTAACTACTTTTGACACAGTTGAAGACAAGTTTATTAAGCATTATGGCAGGTATTATACAGGACACTAAGATATTAGTAATCAATAAGACATAGCTCTTGGGTCTGGGGACATGACTCAGCGGCTGCTATACAAACCTGATGATCAGGGTCCAAATCCCCAATGCTCACATACGAGGTGAGCAGGCACAACAGCCACCTGCAATCCCAGTCCTCAGGAGACAAGCACTCTCAGGGGCAGGCTGGCTGGCTTTACCAGTGGAGGTTCTGTGCTCTGAGTTCAGCAGAGACCTTACTTCAAGAGAAAATGTGAAGAATGAGCAAAGAGGATACCTGCCATACGTCCATATGTACATGCTTGTGGTGTGTCCACACACCCATGAAAACACACACACACACACACACACATGTTTAAAAGATAAAGCTTTTATTTTCAATAAGCAAATTAAATAAGGGATATCTATATCTATATCTATCTATCTATATATAAGCTCCTAGGACCTGTACACGAAAAATAATGTTAGCAAATTTTAACTCTATAAGGATTAAACTGTAGGACCCAAAGAGGCTCAGATAAAAACCTTATAGGGCACTACTGAAATGATCTCGGGCCAAACTTGCTTTTTCAGTTGTTGTAAAATTCATTTATTTCCAATATTGCCTCAGGCTGGAAAAGTCAAGGTCACATGAACTTAGCTTAACCACAACATACCTCTAACTGACTCAGGATGATAAGAACGTGAGTTGCCTCCCATTCAAATGACAAAATCTAGATAGTTCTCAAAATACATCATTCTGAAACAAACAGCTTACTTACTACTAACAAGGTGTTAGCGCTCTAGGGGTGCTTTCATAGGTGGACTTGTGGTCCTTAGCACTTTTTGAATTAAGAAAAATAAATGAGTATACTCAAATGTTTAGACTTTCTTAAAAGGCCTATTTTTGATAAAAGTACTTTTTTAAGAAAAAATAAAAAGGGTAACTACATTTTTTTTTGCTGTATTTTTACAGTATTTTTTACTGTATTAAGCTTCTGTTTTCCCCTACATTCAGAGGTGGAAGGAAAGGCAAGCCAAGGGGAAAACAGAAATGATGAACACTGTTATTTTGCAGAGTCTAACGGACTGGGAAAGAACTTATGTCTTGTACGTACTGTGCTTCTGGAAGTCTCCTGAGCCCTTCCGATGGGAAGGACCTGACAGCCCGTTTGCCTGTGCAGGAGAGGCATTCCTAGTGGGAACTGCACTGGGGAAGCTCACCAACCCCTAAGGACCCCAGGCCCTGGTACAGAAGCATTCCTGGTGGGAGCGATGCCTGGAAAGTTAACCAACTCCCTAAGACCCTGGGCACCACTCAGAAGTTGGTTGTTTAGCACAACCATGGCAGCAAATATTAAGTTTATTTACCTTAAATTGATACCTGTCCATATCTGACTAAAACAAATGAGAATAAGAGATGGTGGTATTTAAAACGAGAAATTCCCCATTTTTATCCTTGGTATGTAGATTCCTAGGAAAATAGGGAAATAAAGTGTGGAGAGTCAGCGACAGGGTAGCTGCCTGTGTGCTTAGTTGCTTTGTTCTGATCCCTGTGTTCTTCAGGAGGATGCTCATCCCTGCGGAGCAGCACGACAGCTCTCCATCACAGGCTCCACAGTTGGGAACACCCAGATTTCTTTTTTCAGTTAACTTCCTACTAGATGTATGACTGTGCGTTAGATAATTGTCTATACAAGAGTTTCTTTATTGGTAAAATGTGGCTGCAGTACCAGTCCCTTGTCATAAGGTTGCAATAAACCTAGTGATATCAGCCACATGTATAGAATGACACCTGGCATGCATGTGAGCAGCCCATGTTAGTACATCACTCACTGCCTTGCTGCATGCTGGGAAAGAGCTCCTTCACTGCCCACACGCAGGAGAAGCAATCCAGTGCTTCAGCAGGAGTTCTTTCCTACTAGGCTTTGTCCCTGTCTGGACCACTCCTTTCTTGATTAGGGATGATTTATTTCTGTTACAAGACCTAGTGCTGGCACATGAATAAAGCAAGACGGTTATCATGTGCCTCAAAGAGATAAGCAGCAGAAAATGTGATGGTGTGAAGGTGACAAGCCCCGAGGCTAGGATGCCCACTTATGATTCTGTAAAACCACACAACACAGATTCTCAGGGTGATAAAATCCTTCAGAGCTCATATATGCCAGGCTCTTTCCTAAGTAATAGATTGTTTTATCACGTCCCAGTGTCACACATCTGGCCTCTGCATGTTAAGGTACCTATGTGAAGAGAGATGCAGTAGGAAGATCCAAGAGTCATGGTGTCCAATGGGGGGCAAATCACTTCACACTTGGGGTGACAGGTGAGGGATTCCAATGAGGTATGTCTCAAGAGTTTCTCTTAAGTAATTTCTTTGTAATCTTGAAGGACAGCCTCTCTTATTACTGGGCAGTTATACAATAAAATACTTTCTTACTTTTATCTACTGGCCTTTCTGCTAGCCTCTGGGGACACAATGAATAAGTTCATTATCTTTTCTATTCGAGTAAGGACTTGAAGCCAGCTCTCCTGTCTCACATCTATTTCTAGGAACACTTTCAAATTTGTGTGTCTATATTGCTTTGAGTCAACACTTGCAAGGGTTGCACCATTTAGCCAAACCCCTCTAGTATCATGGATGTCTGAAGTACAATCCTGAGGTTGAATCAGCAATTGCTGCTCTGTAGGACATGCGTAGCTATGAAAGGACACTTCATGAATGGGCCACCAGAATGACCCAGTGGTTGTCTGCTGTGCTTCCAGATGGTGGTACACACAAGATTCTCTTCCAAATGCGAGCAACATGCTTACTGTGGAGACCAGAAGTTCTTTTTAGCGTAGTTGTCTTTTTCTTCCTTGATCTCTCTGTTCATTTGTTTCCACATAGTAAACTCTTTTGAGATTACTTTTCTGCCTCAGCTCTACAAAGGAAATTGGAAGAACTTTAAGTCTGTGTATTGGCCACAGCCTTGAAGGGGAAGTCGCTTGAGGTAGATCAAGAAACTAGAAACAAGGGAATTCAAACCACACAACACCAATGGCTGGCGCAATTCAGGGCTCGGTTTAATGGGGGCACAAATTCTGTTTGTCACTTGTCCAATTCTTTATTGCTAGGCTTTCAGAAGTAAGTTCAAATGCAAATCTCCTCTTAGAAGGGTCATACTTCATTGTTACCTTTCAGTTAATAAACTTGGTGTCAAGAAAAGGGCAGCCAAAAAGTCTAGTGCTTCAGAACCCTGCAGGAGATCACAACCACACGGCTTTCCACATGTAGTAACTGTGTTACTCACAGAGATTAGTCACCCCAAATAATTCCATGAAAATGGCCTTTGGAGGTCCTTTAGGCATGCCTGCTATTCCTATGCGCCACTAATGCTTTCATCCTCAACAGTGCCCTTGAATCATGCCTGCTGCTATGTAAGTGTGATCTCCTTTGACTCTGTAGACAGAAGCTGTGAAACTTCTCTGGAGAGAAGAGCAACACTATTACAACATCAAAACAACAACAAAATAATCTCCCTTCTCAGTAGATTCATGAAGTGCCTAAGAGGCAACTGTCCCTCGTGGGTGCTCAAAGAAAGCAAGTCATTGTTGACAAACTGGAGAGTACATTGGTACACTTGTCGAATACAAAATGTTTCCTCAACTTTCTGCACCCCAGGTGTTAAGGAGTGGAGCTAGACACTTTGTGAGAAAGTCTTTTTAGCCTATCATATAATAATATTCACTTCATAAAGTGAGATACAACATTTAACCTAATGGAGGCAGTAACTGTTTTACAGAAAACATATGGTGTGACTTTGAGGACATTTTAACTGACATCTCCCCCCCCCCCCCCCCAAGAATAAAAAAGGGGTTTGTTTTCTTCAAGTCAGCAATACTTCATCTTGGGAGAGGCTGTAGAAGGAGGAGAGGGTAGGTGACATAAGCTATAATTCAGGAAGAAGATACAAGCAAGGTCAGGCAGGACAGAATGATGTGCGAGATCACGTTAGAAATATCACCAGATTCCTCTGGGAGTTATAAAGGTGCCTTAATTCTTGTCCTTGCCAAGCATCCTGTAATAGTATGACAAGATTTTATTTATTATCACAGCCAAATTGGACTCTTATGCTCTGGCTAGGCCACAGGTGTGGAACGTCAGCCTTGGCACTCCATATCATCAGAGGGGGCTCTTGTAAGATCACTTAGGAAAGGAAGGGATTCCTGATGAGACCCTCCAAAGAGGATGCCATTTTCTTCAGGCCAGAGAGGCACCTGTTTGCTTTTATTAGCTACCTAATAGGTTTTTCCCACGAAAGGGCCCTGTATTTGAGACAGAATCGAAGGAAGGAAACAAACAGTTTAATTTAAAAATAGCACTTCCCTAATTGGTTGGCTACTTTAGTCATGAAGTGTCTTTGTTGTCTCCTGTTGATAAGAGAAGGCTTGACAAACATCTTGAGGCTGGAAAGGAAGCAGTCAGAGTGTAAGGAAAAAGATATTTCTATATATTTATATACGTGTACAGCATTCATATTTACAGATGCTAATTGGATTAAGACATGGCAATTATTCAATACTTAATGTCAACTGTCTAGTTTTTTTTATTATGAAAAGATAAATTTACTTCATCATTTAGCTCCGCCTGTGGGAAAGCATACTAACACCTTGAGAAATTAACTGGAGTACATATATTTGAGAATGTGGGCCTGCTCTCAAGTAATAATTTACCAGAATACTTGTTTCAACCTGTTTAAGCTAATTATTGTTTTTTTTTTGTATAGCTTTTTAGCACATAGGGCTCATATCTGAATAATACCCAGACCTACTTAGGTTGCATTAAGATCAGATAAATTTTCCCTGAAGATTCATCATTAACATTCATTTTAGTAACTCAAACCTAGAAAAGGAGGAGAAAAAAAGAAGTGTTCAGAAATAGGGCCAAAGATAATACGGAATAAAAAATGCCAAGAGAAAAGTGCAAACTCCCAACCTTTAAGTACTGTCAAAAAAAAAAAAAATCTAAGTAACATAATACTTACTAAAATACTTCCAAAGACTGTGGAAGATGAGGGATAATCTGCCCCAGGAGCGGATCCAGTGATTTGCTTTCCAATCCCCAGAAAGGCTTCAGAAAGGCCTTTCAAAGGAGAAATCTGTATTAATGTAGATCTGTGGTACTGTGAAGAAGGTTAGTAATACAAATTGAAAGAGACCTTCTCTGGGACTTTACAAAACACGCTTTACACATTACTTTTATTTTGCATGGGTGTGTTGGTTTGAATAAGAATAGCCCTATAGGATCCTATATTTGAATGCCCATTCACCAGGGAGTGGAAGTGTCTAAAAAGATTAGGAGGTGTGCCCTTACTGGAGTATGTTTAGTTTTGTTGGAAGAACGTTGTCACTGTGTATGTGATGGCTACTCCTGGTTGTCAACTTGACTACATCTGGTATAAACTGACTGAAAGACACAGGCTTCTGACCTGGATCTTGGCATGGACATCTTGAGGCACAGTGACCATGAAAAGCTAAGCCTGGGCAAGGCAGTACATGCCTTTAATCCCAAGAGACTGAGGTAAGCAGATCTCTGAGTTCAAGGCCAGCCTGGGACAAAGCAAGTTCCAGATCCAGGCATGGTGAAACACACATTTATTCTGGGCCACACCTTCTGCTGGACATTGGAAGAAGGAAGACTCACTCTTCTTTACCTGCTTGCACTTACATCTGCTTGAACATACTTTTTCAGGATTCCAGTTTATACAGAAGACCGGCTGAAACAACTAGCCTTGAGCAACTACTAGATTCTTGGACTTCCCTTTCATGGCTGCAATTATTGGGTTAGTTGGAGTACAGACTGTAAGTCATTACAGTAAGTTACCTTAATATACAGAGACATTCCATAAGTTCTGTGACTCTAGAGAACCCTAATACACTGCAGTGTGTGTGTGTGTGTGTGTGTGATGTTATGAGGCTAGACAAGTCCAAGCCAGGCAAGTGACTCTGTTCCTGCTGCCTTTGGATCCTGATGTAGAATTCTCAGCTACCATATCTGCCCGCATATTGGCATGCTGATAACGGACTAAAGCTCTGAACCTGTAAGCAAGCCCCAATTACATTTTGTAAGATTTGCCATAGTCATACATCTCTTCACAGAGACAGAACACTAAGACAGTGGGTGAGCATGTGCCATGGCATACTTGTGGAGGTCAGAGGGTAACTCCTTCCCCAGTGTGGGTTCTGGGGATAGAACCTCGGGTTGGCAGGCTTGGGGGCAATCATCTTTACCTGCTGAGCCATCTTCTTATTCCTTGAAACACATTTGTTCATTGCTCGGGGTTTCTATCATTTTTAGGATTCTTGAAAGAAACCAAGCTTTCTTTTAAGTTTTTGCATCTTGAAGATGCCTGGTGGAATTCTACTAAAGTAAAACATGTCACTAAAATATAATTAGCTGAGTAGGAGAAAAAGAGGCATCTACCGTTAAACAATAATTGTAGACACCGGCTTTTCACTCCACCTCAGCCTCCGACCCCCATTGTTAACAGTCCCCTCATATCCACTATAAAGGTCCAAGGTATGCTTAGGAATAGCAAGTTTTTGTCAGGGTAAGGCTCTATTGCTTTCAATTTGTGGTGAAAGCTGGATTTACTCCTGCAGGGCCCTCCAAGCTCTGTGGTTCTTTGGCAATACCACCTGTTTTGCTGAACAGTGGTTCTTAGAACAAAATGCTTGAACAATTTGGCCCTAGGATGTATTTTAAGAACACTCCTGCCTGGCAAGAACATGTAATAGCTACCGTTTAACAATTCACTAGATGAAAATGAATACTGGGTTACTGCCAGCTACAATTTCTGGACCTTAAAACTTTAAATAATTAATATGAAAAGAAAAGAAAGTGAATTCCACTTACTTTGAATCTGACGAGTTAGCAGTTCACATATTAAGACCTATGACATTCCAGAGGTCAAATAATGTGAAGAAAAGCTTGCTACAGCACCAACCATCAAACATGTCTCTAGTACACATGTGTTTATGCATACAGGGGAACTTGAATTGATGGATGTAGCTAAAATAATTTAGTTGATTAGTAAACTCAGACCTATATTGGGTATTTCAAAATAAAAATGAGTCACTTGGGAAAAAAATCATTTTTAAAAGTCACTTGGAAATATGCTTTTGACTAGATATTTTGTAACTAACATGATTTTTAGAGTAACTCGATGTAATTTTTCTAGCTTTATTAGAATTTTTAAATATAAAATACTACAATGTTCCCTTGTCTCTCAAAAACCAGTTGTTTTTCTTATATTGACATAACAATCATACAGGCTCATCATGTGCTATGTTAGTACATCTATACAACTGGATAATGTAGGAGATATGGGATTGATATATTGACAAAGAACCATACAGGCTCATCCTGTGCTATGTTAGTACATCTATACAATTGGATAATGTTGGAGATATGGGGTTGATATCTCTGGTCTGGAAGCATTTGACATTTATATTAGAAATATGCCAAATCCTTTCTTCTTGTTTCTAAAGAGCATACGGTGCATCATCAGTACTAGTAATCACAATTGCGGACATGATGCTAGGACTAGTTCTTCTTGTCTAACTGTAACATAGTGCCTACTGATCAACCTACAACCATCCTTTCCATCCCTCTTTCTACCCTCTGGCAACCTCTGAAATCATTGTTCTAGGTTCCCACATGAGATCATGTGGTACTTTCCTTTCTTTGCATGGTCTATTTCACTCGAATCCAATAACCTTCAGTTCTGTGCAAGTCACAAGATATAATCCCTTTCAAAGGCTGACCAGTGCATGCTGAGTACTAGATAGTTGGAAATATTTTGTTCAAATATTTGTTTAAAAGGTATAAATAATGGGATTCTTTTTATTTATTTGGAATATTTCAGACTTGTTAGCAGTAGGTGTTTCAACAGTTGCTTATTTATCTGTGGTGTAGTAGGATCCATTACACTGCTGTAAGGAAATGTCAACAGTTGCTTAATTATCTGTGGTGTAGTAGGATCCATTACACTGCTGTAAGGAAATGTCAAGTGTGGTGGTTTGAATGGAAATGGCCCACATAGGCTCACAGGGAGTGCAGCAGTTAGGAGGCGTGGCCTAGTTAGAGGAAGTGTGTCACAGAAGGTGGGATTTGAGGTTTTAAATACTGAAGCCAGGCCCAATGTTCATCTCTCTTCCTGCTGCCTTCACATCTGGAGGTAGAACTCTTAGCTCCTGTTTTAGCACCATGACTACTTACATGCTGCCATGCTTCCTGACATAATGAAAAGGGACTAAACCTCTGAACTGTAAGCCAGCCCCCATTTACATGTTTCCTTTATAAGAGTTGCCATGGTCATGGAGTCTCTTCACAGCAATAGAAATCCTAACTAAGACAGTAGGATAATCACATCTGGGTTTATCACTGACCTTAACAATGAACATTAACTTTGAACATCATTGTTAAGGACACTGAGCTTTATCAGATGACAGCTATGTGTTCTATTACTCATGGATCTGATGAGGAGCAGAAATGTGGTTATATATCACACACATATACACCATACTATATATAATATAGTATGTATATAATCATATACTATATAATATACCACATGCCAATATTATATAATATATACTATGCAATAAAATATATACTACATGCACATATATAATATACAATATACTATATAATATATATGATTATATAAGACAATGTGTGATTACATGCATTATGTATGTTATATATAATAACAAATATATATAAACAATACATATATATTCTTTAAAGTAAGGCTTGGATGATTATGGAGGCTGAGAATCCTACTATGTATAAGCTAGAGGCATGGGATATTGTCATTTGGACCTAAACACAATGATCTAACTGTTGAGAACAGGAGAATATGGAATGTTTTATTGGCTGTGCCATGAGAAGATCAGATGCTGTCCATCATGCTAGGGAGAACAATCTTTATTCAGTTGATATGAAGGCTAACCTTTTCCAGAATGACTCTCATAGACTTACCTAGAAATTATATTTTTCCAGAAATCTGGAGAATCCTCCTTATGCTGGCATCAAATATTAACTATCATTATTGCTAATTCAAATGTCTTGTGCTTAGAAACAGAGCCATAGGATCTACCTTAAAGGCCACCACCAGAGTTGTCATGCACAGTGAGGCTAAAGGAGTATTCTGGATTCAAAACCCTAATCATTCCCACAGCCCTTAGTGAAGTACCATATAAAGCAAAGCTCTCCACTAGGAAACGATCTCTCAGTGGGCATTCAGTCCCTCTCCAGTTCTTCATCCTATCACTTGGGCATTTCTACCCAAGGCCTGTTAAGAAATTCCTCTTGTCATTCAGGGAGAGAGTGCTGGGGTTCTACCTCCTTGCTCAGCCACTGTACTGCTCTGCCTGTCTTGGGAGCCTGGATTTCCTGTTTCAAGACTGTCTATGGCTCTTGCCGACATGCTGTGGGGCCAGCCTGGATTTCCTGTTTCAAGACTGTCTATGGCTCTTGCCGACATGCTGTGGGGCCAGCCTG
>JADRCH010000099.1:921821-948765 GCA_019843965.1 Rhynchomys soricoides | reverse complement strand
TTCAAGACTGTCTATGGCTCTTGCCGACATGCTGTGGGGCCAGCCTGCTCCTTTTCTCCCTCCCACCCCTATCCCGGCTTCTGCCCTTGGACGTTTTTGTCACCCTCATTTCCGTTTACTTGCCCGCTTCTCCCTTGTGGCTCCTCAGGTGTCCAGTGTTTACCTGCAGTCCTGTGTTCGAGTTATCCAGCTTAGTTTCCCTTTCTGAAAAGTCCAAGTCTTAGCAAAATAACATCAGAGATAGAATTCCTTCATTTGTCTTCCTAATCAAACAATTGTGCTTTGCTGCCATGGCTTGTCTGCTTAAATGTGAAAACTCCATTTCCCCTGACTGTTAAGATTTGTTTTACAGAAAACAGGAACTGCAAGTAGAGGATAGAATGCACATTGTAGTACTACATGGCCAAAGTTATTCCCACAACACTATGGGCAAATGCTTTGATGTCTCTGAATAGAGCTTGGTTCATAGTACTAACTAATTTTATTAACTTGGAGCTGAAAGAACGTGGCAACTTAGATAAGGGCATAAAGTGCAGCAGACCTTGCCAGACTAGTTCCATATAACTGCCTTTAACTAAAAGTTAAAGAGCATTCACTGATTACAAGTAATATAAGGCAAAAGGGATGCTTAGACCACAGTCTGCCTCCATCACATCCAAAGAATAAGAGCCAGAGAAGACATACTTCTTTTAGTGCAATCAGCAAGTCTAGTTATTTATTTTTGATAAGGAAATAACAAAGGAATGGTGCCAAGTGAGGTAAAATTGAAACATTTGCATATGGAAACTAGATTGTTGTCACAGTTTACTGATTGTCAGCTTAAAAAAAATTGAGATCCTATGTTTGTCAAAAATAAAAAATTTATTCCTTGGGAAATTTCCGAATGGTAATTTTAGTTCAGAGCCATAATACTAAGGGTAAAAGTGTCGCCTTGGCTAAGACCAAGGTAGCTCTGTGACGCTATGTACGTTCCTACTTTAGATTCCAACTTTGCAATGTTTTGCAAAGAAAGTGCAAACATTCCTACTACATCATGTTTGGAAGTGTGTCTTCCAGTGTTAGTTAATGTGAGTCAACACTTGTCATTACGGCTCTCTCACACACACTTATATATTTCTGATGCTGTATTGGAAACATTTGGGTCTATTCAGATAGCAAATATGAAATACATACGGACAGACAGCAAAACTTCAGCCTGGTGCTCTTTCATTAATGTTGAAGTTGTAACAACTACTTAGAAAAATTTCATTTTCTTAAGGACACAGTTGAATACATGGCTGCTTCCTTGCTCTCTACAGCAACATGTATAATTGGCAAATATAGAATAAGTGAATACCAGGAGACAAAAATAAAAGCATTAAAGCCCATCACAATCTTGAATAGTGCAAAAACTTCAAGCATGTAGGAAAAGTATTGCAATCATGTCTTTAGCTTTACTTTTTCTAATACAGATCATAATTTAGAACTATATAAAGTCACTTACATAAAAGCAACTTTTCAAGTGTTACAGCTGAAAGCATGGCTTGGTGTTTGGTTTAATCATTTTTTTTTTTTTTAAACCAGTTTAATTTATAAAGCTCGTAATCTTGCCAGCAGGGCTTCAACTTCAGGAACTGATTCGCTTTTAGAAACAGAGCCAAGAAGTTCCATTTCCTTTTTTCTGTTGCTTTCTGCATTACAGGCTTCCTTCTCAACTGCCTTGATCCTCCCTGTAGACGGATGAGTGTCTAGATTATAATTAAGCTCCTTGGCGACTGGAGTCCTGGTGGAGTTGCAGTTGATACTATGGTGTGGACGTGACCCTTCTGTCAACTGCATTTTCTGATTTTCTACAGCAAGGAAAAAAGAAACATGAAACTTGTGTCAGTGTGAAAACCAAGGTCCAGGCATGTTATAAAACATAGCTTTAACTATTCTCAGCGAAGAAGTCCTCTTTGATAGACTAGAAATAGCCAGCAGAAAGGTAGGAATAAAGTAAACACGTAGCAGTTAAGAATAGATTAGATTATACTGGAAAATGGCTTATTTCCTTCTTTTATGCTGAAACACCCATTACCAGACCATCATCAGTTTTACCCCATGCTTCATTCAGGATTTGGGTGGAGCAACAACGAAATTGAGAAGCCGTCTCTATCAATTAGGACGGACCTCATGTTCCCCATCACTTGGCTTCTTCCCCTATCGTTGGCTCAGAGCATCATGGCAAGCACAGGCACCATATGTCTGTTTACTGTCCACTGGCTGTCTTTTCACTCGGATGTACATCCCACGGGGCAACAAGTTTATTTTTAATACCATTTAGTTTCAGTACCTATAACAGTCCGAGCTGAGAGTTCAATAAACACACTGGATAAGTAAAGAGTCTGTATAGATTATGACCCAACATAGGAATTAGACTAAGATTTTTTTTTTGAAGAAAAAGTAAGAAAAAAAAAGTATAACATTTAAAAAACCCCTTAAAAATTAATGAAGTTGCCAGGCAAATTGTATTTTCTAGCAAACCATAATTACATGGTTATGTCATAATGACACAAATTAGTATATCCACGCCTACATATACATACATGCATACATATACACATACTTACTGGCACAAGAGTGTGATCTTGGCCCCATAATAGGCAGTGATTAAGTGCTGCTGGCTGATTCTCTGAGACGTAAAATTTGTTCTAATTAACCGACGCTCACATTGTGCAACCTTATGATTGAGTCTGTTATAGATCTCCAACTTTTAAAGAGCAGATTGCCTCAATATTCATGTAACCTTGAACAGGGTTGGAAAATGGCTCCAACAAACTTGACATGACATTTAAAGTTTTCTGGTTATTCGACGAGAGATGTTCCATTATCCCAATAGTAATGACTTTGGAGCACAAGCAGTCACTCATGACAGTGTGTTTTATGTGAGCGCTGAAAATTCCAACCGAAAACAGCTTGTACATTAAAAGGTGGCTGCTGAAGATATTTACTGCACTGTCATTTCCTGACCAGGGGCTTCCAGTGATGGATGAGTATTTTACACAGTTTCTTGGACAATCTCTACAAATTTTAGAAGTATGATCAGCTTTTAGCTGTTGGAAGAAAATAAATACACTTTTCTTATCACTTTCTCTATCAGGTGGGCAACTGTTACTCAAAAATCAAAATCTAACAGAGCAGTGATTTTTTTCCTTTGCGGAGTTTATGTGCTGCGGCTTACAGTGCACGCTCTGTGCCTGCAGCAAAGAACGCACACCAGACTGGTGGCTCTGCAGTGCCCAGGGCCACATAAACGAATTGTTCCTTGTACCCACCACCCTCTCCCAAGAGGTGTGTAGAAAGTGCATTTGTAGCTAAGTGCTGATTTTCAGTCAGCATCCTGCTCATGCTCAAATCTTTCTACCACTCCTGGTCATTTGATGTCTTGTATGTTACTCCATCATGAGACTGCCAACAAACAAGGTTATTTTGCTACTGGGCAACTCTAGTTAAAATCTTGGATTACTGAGATTACATTGGCAAGAGTATGGATCTGCACTACAAGAAAATAATACATAAGTCCCACAATATAGCCATACACAAGGCCAATTCTGTATGCAGAAAAGTAAAAAGAAATAATAAAATGGGATTTTCGGTAGACATACTATGAAATTTGAACTTTAATGGATAATTCAATCCCCTTGAGTCTCTGATTCTAACAATAAATCTCAAAGAGTAGCTATGGGGTCAAAGGGATGAGAGCTGGGTAGCTCCTGCATGGTGATTACTGTCCTAGGTAGGGTTACTATTGCTGTGATGAAACACCATGACCAACGCAACTTGGGGGAGAAAATGGCTGACTTGGCTTACACTGAAGGAAGCCAGGAGAGGAACTCAACCTGGGCAGGAAACTGAAGGTAGGAGCTGATGTACAGGCTATGGAGGGACACTCGTATCAGCTTGCTCCTCATGGCTTGCTCAGTCTTCTTTCTGAAAGAACCCAGGACCACTAGGCTCAGAAAAGTACCACCTACAATGGGTGGGCCCTTATCCATCAATCACTAATTAAGAAAATGTCCTATAGTAGGATCTTATGGAAGTATCCTCTCATTTGGGGCTCCTTCCTTTCAGATATCTCTAATCTGTGTGTCAAGGTGACATACAATTAGCTAGCACACTTACCTTTCCTCCCATTTTCAAAAGCTATAGTAACTCATCAGTCACCAGGACTTAGGGTTTAATTGGAGGCTCTGGCCTTGACTTGCCAGTGTTTAGCAGAGAGGGCTAAAAATGCCACCTTATGATCATCCTGTATTTATTATGCAGCCCATTAATTTACAAAGAATTTGTTGCATCTCAAATAGCACCATCATGTTATAGACTAAGGAGTAAAAGCGAAATGAGGTTTGGTCATGTGCTTACATTAGTTACCGAGTATGTCAGTGGTAGAAGCCAGACGCTGTCTTAAGGCAACACTGGGACTGTCTTAGATAAAGCTGAAAACATTTTTTGCCAAAGACAAGTGAGAAGTAATTCAAAGCTGAGCTTCATAATAATGATGTCCTGAATCCTTACAACTATGTAAAGCAGACAGACAGAAAGTACCTCAGCACAGTTATGTTCAAGGTCACATCATCCCTTTCAGTCCTGGTCTCAGTTATGTTGATGACTGAATTCTAAGCATGACCTCAGTTCACTGCAACATCCTAATCCACTCATCCTTCCATTTTCCTAGACAGACATTTCCTACTCTTTCTGCTCTTTCCAAATCTCCAGCATGTAAACCCAACCATTTTGGCCCTTTTATACATCACCCCTTTAGCAGCTACTATCAATCTATCCCTTCCTTCCTGTTAGGATGGATCAACATTCTGCCATCCTGAGAACAACCTCTAAGATCTTACTTCTGCTGTGTTATTGCCTTCCCTTTGTCAGCTGTATTGTCCCTCTGAACTGTTAAGGTGTAGCCTTCCCTGTCCTGGCTAGTTTTATGTCACCTTGATACAAGCAAGAGTCATTTGAAAGGAGGACTCTCAATTGAGAAAATGCCTAGATAAGATCCAGCTATAGGGCATTTTCTTAATTAGTGATGGATGTGGGAGGGCCCAGCCCATTATAGGTGGTGCCATCCTTGGGCTGGTGCTCCTGGGTTCTATAAAAAAGCAGGCTGAACTAGCCATGAGACGCCAGTCAGCAAGCAGCGCCCTCCATGGCCTCTGCATGAGTTCCTGCCTCTTGAGTCCTGCCCTGTCTGAGTTCTTGACCTGGCATCCTTCAGTGATGGACTACATGTGTGGAAGTGTCGGGCAAACAAACCCTTTCCTCCCCAGCTTTCTCTTTGGTCATGGCATTTCATTACAGCAATAGAAACCCTAACAGAGACAATTCTCAGCATGCACATTTGTTGGGACAACTTCAAACTCAAGAGAGAAGGAAATTTTTATTTGTTTCCACTTCTGCCCCAGCTCTACCCTCAGTGCTAAGCTCCTTTAAAAAATCCCCATTGAAGGAGCGAGGTTCTTGCCTCTGCCCTTCCCATTTACGCTCTTCTTGAACCCACATCCATCCCGATTTTGACATTTTACTCTTCTCAAACAATTCTTGTGAACATCACCAGTGGACTGATGGTTGAGACAGAGGAGGACATCTTTGCCTATGAGACGGCAGTTGAAGTGTCCAGCACAGCCTGGGGTGCTTCCTTTAGTGCTTTGGTGTTTGAACTTCTCTGGAGGCTTCAGGCAATAACCAGTGGGCCGATGCAAGGAAAAACATTTAGGTTTTTTTTGAGAAACTCAAAATAGTCATGAGTTTGCCATTTGGGATAAGATGCTAAAGGAATGGCATGGTATTTGACTCTTCTGCAGTTTCAGAAGGAAACATTTTCATGGTAGCAACTGATAAGATGGCGAGAAAAAGGAAGATGCCACTCCACAGACCCCTGGAAAAATAGCCAAGTGAACAAAGCACATTAAAGGGGAGAGCTTTCAGCCCTGTTAGCACTTTCTTGATAACTATTCTCTCCCAGAAGCCATGCTCCCCTCTCTGCACAGCAACAAACCCACCTGACCCCTAGCTTCTATTTGGATTACATTTTTCCATAGTTGACTTTCAAACAACATAGGGCTGGCAATTCTGTGAATTAGAATGCATGGGTTTGCAGAAGTAAATTATAACTTGATGTGGGTGGCTTCATCCCTCACATCTTAATTTAGAAATCGAATATGGCACACTTGGACACAAGGACTTGGTGAAAGGTAAGGCTGGTGCTGTAACAGCGACAGAAGCATCTCTATTTATCCCCCACAGAAATCTTTGCCAGCGCCCATTTATAAGATGGAAACCGAAGATACTAAAGCAAAATAGGATGACTGCTTGAGTTTTCAAAGGGAGTACTTTTTGTACAATTCTGTGAATCAAATCTTGGGCTTTCCTTTTTTCCCCTTTATGATATTACCATTGATGTCTGTGTATATGTCCAGGACCCCTGCCAATATTCAGGGCCACTGGTAATGGCAGCACAGATAGGCAATGAGACAGCTTATATTCTTAGTACAAATCCATAAGGGAATCCAATCCACATACCCTGTATTCATGTATCTGTGGAACTATTCGGGATAAGGATACATAGTCTTTTTCTGTAAATCAGGAAGACTCACTAATTTCAGTTTAACTCCCCATACGACTCTTACTATAAGAACCGGACCAGAGCCCACCAGAGCTTTACTTCCCTCTGTGAGTGACAAGTAGGACTATTGGAAAGCTGAATTGCTCTTAAATGCAGAGCCCTCTGGACATAAATACAAAAACCAAGACTGTAAACTATCCCCAGTGTTGGGTTCCACACAGTGTTTGTCGGAATACAGATTTAGATGATAATGACATCCAGAAACCTCACCCATCCTGCACTTTCATTCTCATTGCTCCTCCAGAAACACAACAGCACAAGAATCTCGGAAAGACGCACGCAGGCACACACGTGCGCACGCACACACATTTTGGCATCTAAATAAAGTATTTCAGCCAACAGTTGCTATGTATCTTCCATGTAGAAAGCAAGGGCAACACCCTGGCTGATGGCCCTTGTAGGAATCTTTCTACTGCAGCAACTACCAGTTAGAGTTCAGAGGGACTTTTCCTCCTTTTAAGTCAGCATACTTCTCCATCACTGCCGTTCTAATGGGCACTGGCTTCTTAGGCATGCCAACTTCCTGACGCATACATACTGAGCTTCCACCTTTAGTGGCCAATGGCAAGACTGTGGCAGTTTTGACAGGAGGAGGAATGCACAAGACTTGAGCCCTAATGTGACTTCAGTGACTTTCACTCTTCTGGAAATTTGGGGTCTTTTTACAATTCCTTACATTTGCTCTTAACTATTACTTTGACCTACTAAGTAGCTGTGTTCTTTCACCTGGACAACAGCTTTATTAGGGAAAAAGGAGTGAATAACCCATAAATACCATTTTTAAGGCACCACTGGGTATGCACAATAGTAAAGTGTGTGACAAATATATGTTTTTAATCTATGCAATAACAGAAGTTAGTGCTGGCCACCAGCAGTCCTTATCTCTGGGGCTTCCTTACTGTTGATTTACCAATACAATGAATAGTCTCCTCGGCTTCATTTTGTTCTTTGCTTTACGTGTGTGTGTGTGTGTGTGTGTGTGTGTGTGTACAAACATATATGTACATACACACAAGTATATACATATATACATACATACATACACATATAATGACAGATGTAAAGGTCATTTTATATGGCTAGCATATAAAGTTAGCTATAGAAGAACCAACTAAGCCATTGGAACCATTTGTGTAAAAGCAGAAACATCTGAACAAAATGCGATCCCCATTCAAGTAGCGAAATCTCTGGATGGAGAAGCTAATTCCTAAGCTAGGATGTTTTTTTGTAAAAGCTCATATGCATAGTTACCCTCTCATTTTACCATCTCATAAATAAAATTTCAAGAGCAGTGCAGCCAGCTGCCTTGCCAGTCTCAGTGCTGGGCAGGTTGGAACTGAGCATCTAGCTGGGAGGAATCTTGTAAGGATCCAGGCTCAGGAGGGGAAGTCCAGTCCCTTTCCCTTAAACACTGTGGCAATGGAAGGGCCCTCACCCTGCCGCTTCCCTTTCTGATAGGCCGTGGGTTAGGTCCCCTTTCCAGGTCTGCTTCTCTACTGCTCAAGTCCTAGTAGTCCTAAGTCTTAGAAGCCTTTGGCTTTCCTTCCTTCTTTAATGAGATTGTTCCCTACGAGTGCCCAAAGCCTGCCTCAAAGGTTCTTATATTCAACAAAACTGTCTTCTGCCTCATTTCCCCCTGACACCTTCCTGGAAGGTGGCCTTTAAGCGTCTACAATTTTTTTATTCATGCTCAGACTCCCAGACCTACATGTTTGGCAAGACAGCTGCTAAGTTATGCTAATTAGGTGATTCATGGTAGTGTTCTAGACAGTTTGCAGACATGAATGATGTTGGATGGGGTTAGTCAGGCCAGCTGGATGCAACTGGGAGAGTGAAGTTTGGGGTTAGTGAGCCTATTCCCTAAGACTGGCAAGCACCATTTAAATTAAGGTTCGTGGTAAATGATTGGATCAGTTATATATAAATAATGAGTTTGTATGGCGTACACTTAACTTCAAGTGAATTTTCTTGTTTGGCAATATACTTTTCTTCGCATATCAATGGAAAATTTGGTTTGCCTTGGATACCAAAATCTGCAAATGCTCAAGTCTTTTATGTAAAATGGTTTAGTGTTTCCTATAACCTATACACATCATCCCATGTGTTTTAAATAATCTCTAGATTACATATATATGTAATATATATAAGTAATATGCTACATAAAATTTGTTAGTTAGGAAGTAAGAAAAAACATCTTAATATAGTATAAATGTATTTTTCTACATGTTTTCATGTACAGTGGTTAAGTCACAGATGTGAAATTCCTGAATGCAGAGGACTAACTGGACTCTGTGTCATCCCGCATCCATGTGCTGAGAGAGAAGTGTTCCTGAAGACTGTAATGCTGCAAGTTTCTCCCTGTGTCTGGTTCTGATTTACATCTTCTTGCTATGGTTAAGCTGTAATGGTGCTATGCTTGCCTGGACTATGCTAGCTTGAACTCCATCACTCTGGCAAAGGAGTGAAATTGAGGAAACTGTAGGGATCACTAAATTTGTATTCAGCTGGTCAGAAAGTGACAGTGGTCTGGGTACCCCAACCTAAGACCTGGTGTCCAAAATGAGGCAGTTTTTTTTGTAGGATTATGACCTATGCAATATTAGTATAGGCAACTGGTGTCAGCAGTCATTGCATGATACTATTTATAGCTTGCATTATTATTATATTATGATATCAAAGAATCACATGGCCTTTATATAATTTGCAAACATTTCCCTTCAATTTTTTCTGTTTAGTATTATGTGCATGTGCATGTATGTTTGTACTTGTGTGTACACGCATTGTGTGTACACGCATTGTGTGTACACACATACCATGGGATATGTGTGAAGGTCAGAGGACAACTGTTGGGATTTGAATCTCTCTTTCCATTCTTATGTGGGTTCTAGGGCTCACAAGTGGGCACCGAATTGAGCAGCAGGTGCTTTACCTTCTGGGCTATCTCACAGACCCCATGCATGTGTCTTATAAAAACCCTGTGACAGAGGTGAGATGTGTGTGTGTGTGTGTGTGTGTGTGTGTGTGTGTGTGTTTACCCCAGTTTGCACGTGAAGATGAGGAAGCAGAAACTGATTCCAGGCAGGGCTAGAGACAGAACTCAAATCATCATAGTCCTGGTTAACAAAGTCTCCTGTGATAGGCCCCTTTATTTTTGTCTGATTTATCTTCTTGCTTCTGACTCCTGCACGCTGGGATAACAGGCATGTACCACCGTGCTTGGGATTCTATGATGTGATGATCTGTATTTTGCTCTTCTTTGGCTATTTATTTCACCTCCTCCAGTGAACTCTTTTAAGCAATCGACCCTTGGACTACTTTCCTGCTCTTCCTGCTTCTCTCATCAAAGGCTCCAAAGCTCAACCATTTCTTTTCAGAAGATTGTTATTTCCATCCTTGACAATAGAGCTTCAGCACTGTCTACCAAGGTACTTTTAAACACTTCAATGTAGGCACTCTATGCTAATTTCAAGTTTGAGAAAACGTACTGAAACAAAACTCACAAATCAAAAGCATCATCCTCTTCCTTTTAGCCCACTGGGCACAACCACAGTCTGTTTATTATTTCTGTTGCTCACAGCTATCTAGGGCCACCATGTTTATGATCACTGATATGTGGCTTAGGAGGCACTTTGTATTTCTAAGCCTGACTGTCAGGTAGTAAATAGGTAACAATTTGATCAATTGCACTTGTGTCTTACAAGGAAAGGTCTGAGAAATAGCAGGGATGAATTTGGACAGTATAGATATTAAGTAAAAAAATAAACATTTGAAAAATCTTTTGGATCTCTCTCTCTCTCTCTCTCTTTCTCTCTCTCTCTCTCTTTCTCTCTCTCTCTCAACCCTAAATGATAAGCATTAATCTCTCAATACTATAGAAAAAGAAATGGAAGTTGAGAGAAGTCCATGTACTGCCCAGCCCATACAGTTCTTGCCACTTGCTTTTAAAGACTTCCCTCTAAAACTTAGGACCCCATTTTTTTTAGAGGCCACAGCAAACACACACCCAGAAATGGAAAGAACACTGCAGGGAGCCAGGGGAGATTGATTCCCAGTGGGGATCACTTGGGTGCCACAATGGAAACTAACCCGTTAAGTAAATACTTAAATATTCTTCCGAAGCCACTTATAAGCTGTATCTGATAGTGTGCTTTTAAGTAGTTCCTTTTGTTTATATTTACACACTTTCCAATTCCACCTCAGCTACTTCAAATGCACAGATATTTTTTCTGAATGGGTAACTTGGGTATTTCTATTGTTTCATTTTGATTTATAGAATCATGCAATGCAGAATTGTGTAATCTTTGGATTGGAAAGACCTTAGTTACTTGGCAGAACCATCTATCCAATGTTTAAATTCCATTTGCTCAACTTCAAAAATAGTTTGCTTAGATTTGAAGACCTTCAGTCAGATTCTGAAAATCTCATAATCATAAGCAATATATTCCCCTCTGGGCAGCACTAAAAGATCACACATTTCTTTATCCAGCATTGGTTCCCAGTAAATTATTTTCCCACTGGTTCTACTGACTCCCCCCTCCAAAAAAAAAAAAAAAATTAGGGCTATATTAAATAAAGGCAATTCATTTTCTATCCACAGTCTGCCAAGTATTGGAAAAGCAAAACAAAGAAAACCAACCCAAATTATCCTCTCTTTAAGCCACACAGCTATGGTTTCTTCACCTGCACCTCGTGCTGACCGTAAGGTGAAAGATGAATGAGAAAGTTCTTTAGTTAACTCAGTGAATAACCAGCTCTCCATGTAAGTTGCTAATTTTTTGATGTATTTACGACTCTGTTCTTTCTGCTATGACAACATGGAACTGCATCTACTTAACAGTTCAAAATTCTGAAGGGAAAAAGTCAACTAGGAGGTTGTATATTATAAAACAATACATGTTCACAGAAACCTCATTATAACTTGCAGGCTCAGTAATTGAGTCTCCCTGTCACTATATGCTTAACGAAGAAGGATATCCTCAGAAAAATCTGATTTTAATAGAGAATTGAATCACAAGATACATTTGTGTTCATATTAAAATAATTTTATAGATGATTATACACAAAAAAAGCTACTTTACACTTTTTAGCCAACCGCTATTGGCTATCTCTTAACACAGCAATATGTTCAAGTGGTAAGAAAACTACCTCATGTCTTACTGCGAGAGAACTTATCTGAACACGAACTCCATAAAGGTGGGTACCTCGTCTAATTCACAGCTTCAGTTCACCACTCCCTCAACCCATCTCAGCACAGGTGCTTTGTGTTTTATTTATCGAGTTTTATTTATTTATGATTTTTGTCCTGAAATCAGCAGGACATAATTTTATTATCGTACCTCACTTAATGCTTTATATTAATCGACTGTAAAGAAAATACTTTGGTAAAACAACAGTAGGAAGAAAACTGAGCAATAACATAACAGTTTTGGTTTAATATATCTACTTCTTGCTTTCTGGGTCACTGAAGAGCCAGCATTGACTCCAAAATGGCACTATCAATAGGAGTCTAATAAAAATCACGAATGGGCTTTATATGCAATATATTAATTTAAAGAAGCTATAATGCACAGCAAGAAAACTTAGGTAAATTATTTTTAATTAGTTAATGTTGATATCATTTCTAAATGGAGGCAAAGAACAATAACTTAGCAAAATCTTTAACATTGTTTTTTTGGTTTTCAGCTGTTACAGATAAATTTTGTTTTAAATTTGTAGCACACCTTGTTTGCAGCTTTGTTTCTAACTGTGCAGTCATAGCTGCCCTGGACTACACATAGAAGCAGAGCTGATCAACCTGCCATGTTCTGGGGCTTGCAGATCTTTACAGAACGTTTCTGTGATGAGAGACATTGTCGAGTTGAAGGTTTGCTGTAAGAGAGCTAATCACTGTCTACAGTCATACCACCATAAACAGGATTATGCCTGGTTAGAATTTGGGTAGGAAAAAGCTAATTAGAGTCATTACTATTATAAAATTTGTAGCAATGACAAAAACAATTTTTAAACTACAAAGTTCAAATTGTAATAATCTATAAGCCAAAGGAAATCAATATTGTTCATTTTTCTAGGCTTCCTCA
The DNA here is from genome assembly GCA_019843965.1 of Rhynchomys soricoides. Taxonomy (NCBI): domain Eukaryota; kingdom Metazoa; phylum Chordata; class Mammalia; order Rodentia; family Muridae; genus Rhynchomys; species Rhynchomys soricoides. Next base: position 936,045 of record JADRCH010000099.1, on the reverse strand, counting down.
GAATGGTTCCATAACTAATTAATATGTTCCTATATAGAAATGCTAGTTTAGATGGCTAACAAAAAAATCACCAAACCCAAGATTTTTTAGCTCACTTATGCATGGACAAGTAAATGTAGCTTTGTTATATGTTTTATACTAATCATAGTACATTATCAAACAGAAATATATTATTCAAATTTCATATAAAATAGATTAGAGAGATCAATAAATTCTTGATATTGAGAGGATAAGCTTCTCCAATACACAAATTTCCTGAGAGTCATCAATAAAGAAGGAAACCTACCGATGGAATCAGGTATTAATGTAGGATATAATTTTATGAAAATCTTTATTATTCTAATAGACTGAACTTTGCTGGACTGCACAGTCAAGGTAATAATATACCTTGAGATCACTTAAGACAGCCTTTTAATTCCAAGCCTGCCTGCAACACCAGCTTCACTATGCTTTGGATCTTCCCCGCAATCCGCTTTCACACTTAAGGTAAAGTGCACCTTTAATCTTAAATTATACCCTCTTCCATGCCACTAACTCAGAGTAATGTGAGGATGCTGTGGCAGCCAGTTGCTGTAGACAGTCAACAGGTTGGAAAAAAACCTTATACAGTACACGTCTACCATAAATCCTGCAAGCGACGAGTGGGGGAAAGTTGGCGGTGTCTGTCTGCAGTTTTTGTTTACTATTCTGGGTCAGCTCGGGTCAGGAAAATAATTTCATTCCTTGAAAAAAAAAATGGTAAAAATTTCTCTAATGTATGTTTCACTCCATTCCCATATGCTTTCTGGGTTATGTAATAAACAAAGAGCAAAGCACTTTATGGAGGGACAGTCAAGCGTGAGACTGACACAGAAAACAAACAGGTCACAGTTAGGCCAGTAACCTCTACCTGCAGCCTGATGGGAAACAGTGGGGAGTGGAACATGCAAACTGAAATGTGAGGTCAGATTAATTCAGGAGGAAGTGCTTGGTTTTCATTCTGTAATGTGGCGCCAGTGCATCTCAATGCCTCTGAAGCTATTTTAAGGTGTCTGTTATTATCTATAACAATATTATAAAAGAAAATCAATGGGGTGAAATAAAGCAGTGCTTCAGTGTGCAACATTTCACTGTGATCTTGTTTTGTCTGCAGGTCAACAGTTACACATTCTTGGAAACTTGGATTATGGGAGTGGGAAAACAGACAGAAGATAGAAATTAAAATCATACTCAGAAAACTTGAATTCTAATACTTACAAATCTACTGCTGCTACTGCCCATGATGTGACATTTTTGTCTTGCCTCCTAAGCACAAGGAGACCATGTTGCCATTTAAGGATTTTTGTTTTACTTTGCAGTTGTGCATACCATGAAAGCCAGAAGCATCTAATTTAGTAAACATGATTCTCCATGTTTGCAAATGAAGTTGGCTTTTCTTACTTGACATTCTATTTGTCAGAGCAGGACCTACTATGTCATGGTGAGGATTGGTGGCTGTGGGTCAAAGCTGAGAGACTGGCCTGTTTTGATGATCTCTACAGAGCTCAGTAGTGTTATATTGCCCTGGATTGATGGTACCAGGATCGATTATAAAATCTGGTATGTGTTTCTAAGAGTCCAGACTCTTCCATACTTCTATAAAGGGATGGACTACAGAATCTGACTTGACTAGCAGATATCATCTGAAAGAGAGCAGCTTAGGCTTGTCCATTTCTACCTCCTAGTGCCAGGATGACAGCAGTAAGTCCCACAGTCTACCTTCCTTGGCTGCCTCTATTACAGATTGAGTACGGGCACCACCCTTTTTCCAAGGACAATTTTGTATAGGTAACCTGGGAAGAAGTGCTGATACAGTTTGAGTGGCTCTGTTCACACCCTATGTAGACCGCCCTATCTGTGACCAAAAAGAAACAATAAAAGAAATCTAGCAAACACCTTAATCACAGATTGTAGTCTCTTCCAGAGAGACTGATTTTAAAGGTATCTGATGGTATCTGTTCTAAAATCTCACTTGATGCTTTTTGCTGTTAAAGTTTCATTGTTATCTCCCCTTAGCAGGGCCTGTGTGATATCTTTAAGCAGAAACATTAACAGGTATGAAGTAGGAGGTAATATAATAGAATGTATAACCATTAAATACAGAAAACCACAACAGCCTTAGGTCATGTGCAATATGGAGGAAGAACATAACTGAGGGGAAATGTCTGCTCATTTCTACAGCTATCATATATAGATCCATGGCTCTGGGTGCTGGCTCTGTCCTGGGTGCTTAAGCTACAATCTGACTTCTCATTGTTTCTGCTAAGCTAGAAATTATCGACTTTCATTTTAAAGGTGAGATTTTTTGATCAGCAAAATAACTGAGGTAAGGAGGCCCTCTCTTCGAAGCTGTCCCTTTTTAAAGAGGAAAACAGCAAAAGGAGAAGTAGTTCAATGTCACTTCAGCGATTTTCTTGCAAATAAAACACCCAGTTTGGTTTCTATGAAACCCCAGGCTGCACTGGGATCTTTGAAAAATTGGTTTCTGTAAACAGCTCATTTTTAATGCTTCCTTGGCTGAGTCCGTGCTTTTTAAGACTCCATGGACACACAAACAGATCGGACCACACAATTCCCTCCTTCCGATTACTGCTATAGATTCCTGCCTTGGGCTTTTCTTGCCAGCAGGGACTGTTAACTCAAAGACTTGCTTCCACTCTCTTCCTGGGGCTTTGGAATACCTCCTGTCTCTATGGTAACACAAAACACAAAGCACTAGAAATGTACCATACAGTGGGCAGGAAAAAAACCCAGAGAGTACAGTACTCTTGGTAAAGCTGAAGAAGGTGCTGACAGCAGACAAACAGACAAGGAGGAAAGATGGGTAACTGTCCCTTGTCCCTAACCCTAACCCTAACCCTAACCCTTTTGTGAGAACCGAGTTCCGGGTGCACTTCCCACAGCTCAGGTAAGCCACCGAACACCGGGATCAGTTCTGTTCCTGTCCTCGCGGCGCTCGCCCGGCCTCCCAGTCATACAGTCTTTAAGAGGTACACCTGTCATCACAGAAGAGACCTTGGAGTCTGTCTATGGAGCTGGATGATCCACATGGTATTTGAAATTAAGAAGAATGTACTGGAGAGCCACAATAGCCATATATGTCCAAAAATTCACAGTTCATTTAACCACTGAGAGAAATGGTTCTCTGTGAAATAAGACCTGCCCCCCCCCCCCTTTTACATTAAGATATTCACACTGACATCTAATGGATATGGTCTAAATACTTTCAGGTATCCTGCAGCAGCACCAAGATTAATTGGTCTACATACAACAGTTCTAGAAAACGACCATACTTTTCCCTCAGTTATGTTCTCCTTAGATACTTCAGATGACATAAAGCAGTTGGAAATTTCTCTGGATTTAATGATTGCATTTTCGACTATATTTCTGCATACTTTGTACCTGTTAATGTTTTTGTTTAAGATATCATGCAAGGTCTTGTTAAAGGGTCAGACAATTATAACAAGAAGGACACTGCACACAATACTCCAGTATGATTTACTGTACAGATAAGGAAAAAGAGAGAGATGAACGCATATGGCAAAATCCTCTCCTTTATCTGCCACAGTGTAACATCTCCCTCCCAGTCTTCTGGAGCTGGGCACCATAATAAATGCATGCCTATTACTTCATCAGTCCTGAATAATTAGAAGGCTCAGATTCTTTTTTTTTTTTTAATACTTTATTTACATCTCAAATGTTTCCCCCTTTCCAGGTCTCCCCTTTGGAAACCCCTTATGACCCCCTTCCCCTGCCTCTATGAGGGTGCTCCCCCACCCACTCTCATCTTCCCTCCCTGGCATTCCCCTATACTGGGGCATCTAACACCCTCAGTTCCAAGGGTCTCTCTTCCCCCTGATGGCTAACAAGACCCTCCTCTGCCGCATTTGTGGCAAGCACCATGAGTCCCTCCATATTCATTCTTTGGTTGGTGGTCCAGTCTCTGGGAGCACCGGGAGGTCAGGCCAGTTGACATTGTTGCTCCCTCCATGGGGCTGCCAACTCCCTCAGCTCCTTCAGTCCCATCTCCAACTCCTCCATCTGGGACCTCACACTCAGCCCAATGGTTGCTGTGAAGCGACTGTTGGGTATTCTGAACTTTTGGGCTAATAACCACTTATCAGTGAGTACATACTGTGTTCATTTTTTTGTGACTGAGTTACCTTGATCAGGATGATATTTTCAAGTTCCATCCATTTGCCTTTTTAATAGCTGAGTAGTATTCCACTGTGTAAATGTACCACATTTTCTGTATCCACTCCTTTGTTGAGAGACATCTGGGTTGTTTCCAGCTTCTGGCTATTATAAATATGGCTGCTATGAACATAGTAGAGCATGTGTCTATATTACATGTTGGAGCATCTTCTGGGTATATGCCCAGGAGTAGAATAGCTGGTAGTATTATGTTCATTTTTCTGAGTGTGGACCAAACTGATTTCCAGAGTGGTTGTACCAGCTTGCAATCCCACCAGCAATGGAGGAGTGTTCTTCTTTCTCCACATCCTCGCCAGCATCTGCTGTCACTTGAGTGTTTTATCTTAGCCATTCTGACTGGTGTGACATGGATCTCAGGGTTGTTTTGACTTGCATTTCCCTGAAGACTAAGGATGTTGAACATTTCTTTAAGTGCTTCTCAGCCATTCGAATTTCCTTAGTTGAGAATTCTCTGTTTAGCTCTGTTCCCCATTTGTTGATAGGGTTATTTGGATCTCTGTAGTCTAACTTCTTGAGTTCTTTGTATATATTGGATATTAGCCCTCTATTGAACGTAGGATTGGTAAAGATCTTTTCCCAATCTGATGGCTGCCATTTTGTCCTATTTACAGTGTCCTTTGCCTTACAGAAGCTTTGTAATTTTATGAGGTCCCATTTGTCGATTCTTGATCTTAGAGCATATGCCACTGGTGTTCTGTTCAGGAACTTTTCCCCTGTGCCTATGTGTTCGAGACTTTTTTCCACTTTCTCTTCTATTAGATTCAGTGTATCTTGTTTTATGTGGAGGTCCTTGATCTACTTGGACTTGAGCTTTGTACAGGGAGATAGGAATGGATCAATTTGCATTTTCTACATGTAGACGGCCAGTTGAACCAGCACCATTTGTTGAAAATGCTATTTTTTTTTCTACTGGATGGTTTTAGCTCCTTTGTCAAAGATCAAGTGATCATAAGTGTGTTGGTACATTTCTGGGTAAGGCTCAGATTCTTAAGGTATTGGATAATGCCAATCTGGTCTGGCCACATGTGACAGGCAGTTTGGTACCCAGTTGAGCATAGGCTTAAAACTCTGGGCAAACCAGCTGAACAATCCGCAAGTGACCGGGAAACGTTATGCCAACGGTCCCAGGAGGCTTTTGGCTCCCGACATGGTCACATACCACCCCTCCTCAGGTAGAGGCCTGGCCACGCCCCAAGCCATCTCCATGTTAATGACACACCTAGAGGCTTAGCCACACCCCTTCCCAGTTACTATATCTGCCTCGCCTCTCCCAGAGGGGTGTGGGTACAATTCCATCCACACCACTTTCCACATGATGAAAATAAACATCTTAGAATTATGGACTGTCTCTTCATCTGGACCCACTGTGGGAAGCAAGGGATCCGGCCCTCGATTAAGGAGCCTCTTGTAATCTCTCACCGAGGGCTTCCCAGCGCTCCCAGATTGTACCCATTTGCCCAAGCCTAAGCAGTTAGCCTGGCGCCCCAAGCAGCCGATACCATCCCAGTGGGAACCCCCCAGCTGTGGTCTGACTAGTCCGTCTGCAGCACCCTGCTGCGACTGTGGTGCCCTGGGCTAGAGAACCCATGGAGACGGCTGCCGCACGCTCCTTGGGAATGTCTCCCTCTCCTACCCACCCATGGGCAGGGCCCGCAAAGTCTTCCCACAGCCCCTGCCTGCTCATTGGACTGTGTGGGAAGATGCTTGGCCACTTCCCGTGTGTCTCCTGTCCCACCCAGAGCCACAGTGCCCAGGACAGACACGAGGGGCTTCTTTCGATCTTGCCAGGATTGTTTCCACAGCCACAGACAGCATTTTTAAAGTTTGTCTCTGAAACATGACAATATATATGAGGAGCCTTAATGAAACCAATATAAGAACATTCAAGAAGCTTCCACATTTGCACATTATGAAAGACATTCACACTGACATCTAAAAAGTACACTCTGAGTACTTTCAAAACATTTCATGAAAGACTATATAACACTGCTTCACATTGCTGCTGGAAGCTGGCTATGAGAAGGAGGTCTCCTGAAGACACAGGAAGACTGCAGCATGGGGTAGCCACTGGCTCCATCTCCAGCGCCTGCCCTCACAGTAGAACAAGAGTCCATCCTCCCAAACTGCCCTCTGACATAGACTCATGGAACATCGGGGACGATAATCTTATTTGTACAACTCCTATTTTAGAAACTCAGATTTCCTTCCCCATTTCTCTCTCTTCTTAAAAACACCCAGTACTTCTCAGGGAGGCAGGCAGAGCCTTGGTACAGGAGACAATTTCCTAAAAGCCCCCAGTAAACTAAGATGTAGCTACAGTTATAGCCACTAGAGGTCAGCCAGTTACACCTGTCACTAATAGATTTTAGTGAACAATACTGTACCTTCAATAACTTTTAGTGATTTTAAAGACATGGAACGAACATTCCTTTACAACCATTACATACAGCAGCATACGTGAGAACTATCTGGTTTTTAAAGCCTTTTGTGAACGATACTTCCTCCCTACATTGGCTCACATTTTATTTGGAAAACAATCCATTGTGATAAGTAGGTCTTTGCAATTAATGGAATCTTCTGATGTAAGAAGGCTGCAAGAATTGAACAGGGAAGAAAAGTTTGCAGTATTACCAAGTCCATTCTAGTGATAGGATTGTAGTGAACCTCAACACTCGGTCTACTTTACTCCTTGAACACCCTGTGCATTTTCTCCTCATACATACAATTCTTATGCATTTTACAGACCTAAGTATTAGAGTACAGATTAATTATAACGAGTGAAGTCACTGTCTGTCTAGTGAGGTTACCAAATGATATGCTAGATATGTGTTAATGACATAGTTATGAACTGTAACAAGCCACAGAGAGCCTAGATTTAACAAAGTACACCTCTAACACAATTACATCCATGTTCTCAGTGTCTTGTCAATAAAGCACCTATAAGCACTTTCCCCATTTTAGGCTAAAAAAAAAAAAGAGGCTGGCAATAACAATGATACTAACCAATTGAATTATACATTCAGTGCCAGGTGGGTAGACACGTGTTTGTTGCCTTAGTTGGATTCTTACATGGCTGAATAAAGTCTGAGGTTTTGACTTGTATAGAAATCTTTCCAGGCTTGGGGCTTGGTGAAGATTAAGTACCTGGCTCCAAACCATAATGCTGCTGTTTGGCTAACATCGACAGCAGTTAATGTAGAAGGGGAGGCACACAGCACCACTGCATTGGTGCTGGGATCCAAGAGAGAACTATGGGACGCCCTATTTTTACCCACACTCTTTCTGACAAATGCCTTACAAATCTATTGAGCTCTCCAGGAGGATCTACTTCCAGGGCCTGTACTCAGGTAGTGTTGGATCCTGTCTGTTCCTATAGCTGCTTCTATGTAACTAGTTATTTACAGAAGCAGGAAGTCCACAATTCAGATTTGTTAATGCCTGAGAAAATACTCAGTTACTGACATTAGGGCACATAATGTTTCCTATTTTAATAAGTACTACTTGTGTCAAAGGCAGGTTCAGAGTTTTAAAATCACTCTCTAAGTTTTCAAATAAAGTGAGATAATCACAAAGGCCTTGATCTGCTTTAAATGCTAAAGCTCCAGGCCAGTGTCTTCTCACTAGCAGTCAACACTGGATGAAACTCCTCTAGAAGATGATGGAATTTCTAAATGGTTTTATCCGTATTTATCCAATAGGATTTCTTGTTTCTGATAATCTAGTATCTCTGAAAGTCTCATCAACGTTCCTTCCTGATGGCCATGATGCTACCCACCACTGGATTTCTCTCTCGTATTTATAACCTGAGCCACCTGCCACATGTTCCTCTAGTAACAAGAACATAAGCTATTGTGAGTCTGCGTTCTTTCTGTCCCTTGTGGTATTAAAACCAGAAGTGTCCATTTTATCCTAAGTTTTCATGGCTCTGTTATAGTTAAGAATACAAATGAACAATATGCTTTTGCTCATTTATTGGAGTATACAGTGCCTATACAGCTAGCTGATGTTGGGTTCAGGAGCACAGTGCATGACAAACAGGTACAAGTCATGGTCCTTGCCTCCAGCAAGCTGCCAATCTCACCGCATCTACATGGCATGTACCAAGCTACTTGCTTATGCCTTGCAGCATACAGCACAGTAACAACTAGAACACAGCAGTGTTTTATGTGTTGCTCATGCCTATGTAACTCAGCATACCTCAAACCCTGTATGATCCTCTCTGCCTCTGCCTCCTGAGTACAGGGATTTTAGGTATGAGCCACCATACTTGGCTTTGTTGCTTCTAATTATAAAAAAATGCTTTATTAAATGTGATTTATGTTATTCCCTTTGACAAAAGTCAGGATCCACAATTCTTTTTTTATTGGATATTTTATTTACATTTCAAATGTTATCCCCTTTCCCGATTTCCCCTCCAGAAACCTCCTATCCTATGCCCCTTTCTTCTGCCTCTATGAGGGTGCTCCCCCACCCACCCACCCACCCACTCCCGCCTCCTTGCCCTCAAAATCCCCTACACTGGGGCATTGAGCCTTTATAGGACTAAGGGCCTCATCCTCTGCTACATATGCAACTGGAGCCATGGGTCCCTCCATGTGTACTCTATGGTTGGTGGTCTAGTCCCTGGAAGCTCTGGGGGGTCTGGTTGGTTGATATTGTTGTTCTTCCTATGGGGTTGCAAACCCCTTCAGCTCCTTCAGTCCCTTCTCTAACTCCTCCATTGAGGACCCCTTGCTCAGTCCAATGGTTGGCTACGAGCATCAGCCTCTGATGATCCATGTTTCTTAAATAATAAAGTCAAAAGCTTAAGTACTATGAGTGTGTTAGTGTCCACAAGAAAATGCAGAGGTTGCAGACATTCGCAGAGGTGAGTGGTGAGTGAAGAGGCCTCTAAGGAGTGGATGGTAAGGGTCAGTTAGAGGGATCTGAGGAGAGCTAACACATTAGGTTATCCTTCACTGAAACAGTCAGGGAAAGGCAGGTATGAACTATCCAAATCTAGACCAGCTTATACAGTATGAACTGGACTCCACTGGAAGAACATGTAGTGAACTGAGTTTATGCTCCAAAGTCTTGACTCTGAGCGCCAGGCCTGGTTGAGAACAGTGGCTCAATGAGGTTCTCTTCTTCTCCTGCTGCTGGTACTACACAGATAAAAAACAACCAACCAAAAAACCCAGTGCTCAAACTTATCATTTTGCTTGATGCTCTCTCCAGAGAGAGGGGCTTAGTTGCCCACTACTTCATAGCTAGGAACAGGGGAAAGTGCTTTCACAACCAGCATGAAGAAAGTCTCCTTAACTCCAGGCTCTGTCCATTCCCAAGCATCCTGTTCATGTCTGTCCTAACGAATCCCAAACATGAGATATATTTAAATGTCTTTTCACAGGGTCTTTTCACACCCTGTGAAAGAAGCTCTCTTTCTGATCTCCTGGCTGTGTTCTCTGTGCGCAGGCATGACAAGAACCTTCTACTACATCTCCCTGTTTGTCTCAGACTACATGAGCTTAACATTCATATGATACAGGAAAACCAAAGAAACGACCCCAAACCCCAAGCCAAAGCAAACCAAAACAGCAGCAGCAGCAGCAGCACAAACAAAAAGATCAAGACCAGCAGTCTAGCTATTTTTTGTGAGACCATGGACAGCGCTCTTGGTTTGATGCTGGGATTGACTTGCTTATGAGTCTCCAGGTTCAGAGGGCCCTGAGAATCTCCTTCTGCAAATTGAAAACCTTTCACTGGAGGCAAGGTTAGCTTTATTTCACCCCCTGCTGCCTACACAGATTTGGTTTTAACTGAGCTTACTGCCTTGGAACAACCTTTTCATTTATCAAGCAGTATGCTTATTGATTTGTTTGTGCTTTGGTTTTGCATGAAAGAGAACCAAAAATCCACTTCCTCTTGCTCATCTGCTGAGTTGCAAACTGTACACCTGTGACTAGAACAGAAGCAGAGGTTCATGTAGTAGTCCAGGAGACATTCATTGCAGGCCTTTCGTTTCCTCTCAGCTAGGTCACTTACTTTATATGTCTTTCCAGAATTCTCTTACTCCTTTCAGACTTTAAGAACAAACAAAAAACCTTAACCAACTAAACCAAATAAACACACACACACACACACACACACACAAATAAACAATCCCCCTCCCCATCCAGTAATTCAAAGGGTTCCTGCATAAAAGCTCTTTGAAATATAGACCACCCATTGTGATGTGACTATAAAGCAATGCTAGGGATCTTCCTGTAAACCTTGAAGGCCACACCCTTGGGCTTCTTCTGACTGTTACAGTAGACAGCAAGAAGTATTCTTAAAGAAGGGTAGCTTTAAGTTAAAACCTACTCATTGACAACATTCAATCAGGATACATTTCTAAATGTATTAAAATTTAAAAAAAGGGAGGGAATTTCATTTCAAAGTCTTTCAGTGCAATATTTCTTCAGAAATCTGGTATATACTTATATATATATTATCATTAGATTCATAGGTGCAGTGATAACTCCTGTGATATGTATTTATGTGCTAATTTGATAGGAATAAGGTGGGTGGATATCAAAACTCTGAATGACAGAGATGGTGGGAATGGCAGCTGTAATGCTTATGAATTAAATCATCATTTAAAGTTATCTGACAGTTTCCTGATAAAGCGCAATTACAGAAATATCAAGCTTGAAAATTTCGAAGGTCTAGAATTATTTAGGGAAAAGAACCAAAGAAAGTTTTGGGGAGACCTGTAAGAGCAGAGGAGACTGTCTTCCTAGAGAGAGGCACAGCAGCCATTTTCCTAAAATGCTGGTCATTTGTAAACAACTTCCTTCCATTCTCACCTTCAAGTATCTTGAGAGAGTGAGACACATTTGTGACTCTTCCTTCTTTCCTTTATTTTTTTGGGGGGAGGGCTGGTAATGAACACATTATATTCATGAATATAGTAGAAATGAAGAAACTGATAGAAACGATCCACTGAAATCTGTTTGAATAAACCGTAGCCCCTTGTTCTTATTCTTGCTAGTTCCAGATGTTTCTCTAATTTTGCTCCTTATTAAACACAGGTCGCATGGAAGCAGGTGTGGACACAGCAGCACATGCAGTGCCAGGTGAATCCTCCTTGGAGGTGGTGACCAACAAGAAAACTGAGTCCATGAAGCTATGTGGATTATTCTAGTGACAGCTGTGGGAAATAGCAGAAGACCGAGGAAAAGTCATAGCCTCAGTTTTAAGTGGCATCTTGCCATTATCTGAGTGATGGACAGTTGCTCTATTCAAAGGGTATTGTGACTATTCTAGAAATAGTTAATACAATGTGGTTGTCAACTATGATGGAAAGATGACAATGTTGTTGGCTGTGTGGATAAAGAACAATGTCCTGGAGCTGCAGGAGGCCTAAGTAGCATTAGGCTCAGTGATCTGTAGCAGAAGTATGAAGAAGGCCAAGAAATGCGTGTTTTGTTTTTAAATTATAAATCTCACTTTTATATGAAACCTGTCTGAGGGGTGATGAGCCCAGAGATGTTAAAATAAGTGACTCCTTCGTTCTTTTTGTGTGATAAACTCAAACTTTAAAGTTAACACTTTAGTATCCAAAAGTTGAAAATCCCCAAACTGAGTGTAGCACTCAGGCTTTATGCCATGGTTGCTGAGCTGATTGTCAGCGGGAAAATAGAATAAGCTGAAAGAGAAAAAACCAAAAGAACAGCTTTGGGATGTCTGAAATCTTTTCTATTCTAAAGTTCTGTGTTTGTATATAAAAATGATGTGATAAACATTGACTGGTTAAACATTTTATAGAAGATAAAGTATCATCCCTAAACATGAAGCTCAATTGCTAGATCTTTCTTTTGAAACACAGGAAAATGTCACTACTCTAATTTCATACAATTAGGGTTGTAGTGTGAAAGTAGAAGTGTAGGACACTTCTTTCAAAACTGTAGGCTTTATTTAGGGTCTGGGAGATGCCATATAGCTGTTTTAAAAAACTTTACAAAAATAACAACACCAACTGCATGTATTTGCATCCACACTCCATGTAAGAAGTAAAGTGCACAGGTGGCCATCAGGCCAAAGAATTCTGGGCTCTGAAGGAACAGGCAGAGAAGCACTTCAGGCTTTTCATGGTTTAATGGCATTTAATAAACTTAAGAATCTTGGCCCACTGAGATAATGTATTAAAATACACTCACGGACAATCAGGGTCTTCAGTTTTTAATGTATTCATCTTATACACACATTTACTTTGTTGTAATAAAGATAATTTCTGAGTTCCTTTGGGCTAGAGACACAGAAAGCTTTGTGGACGATCAGGAAGCCTTTTGGCCGGCTCATGTCTAAGAGTTTACTTTACAGACCCGGTAAGCATAGCCTAAAGCAGATCTTATCATCACGCAGTGTCAGGGAAGCGTGAGCTGCAAACAAAGAGTTGCAGAAATAGCCTTCTGAGGTAGAACAGACAGCACACAGCAGTGACAAACACAGCGAAGACCTCTCATGATTGTGAACCAGTGACGGTGTATACAACAGTATCAGTTAGAGAAAGGAGGTGTTGGGGGTCTGTGCAAAAGCACTGGCCATTTCTCTTTGTCCTTTCTTGGTTTGGCTTCCCTATAAAGAGTGAGTCTAGACCAAGAGGCAATATTAAAAACAAAAGGTTAGAGATCATCATGGGACATTAATTATGCAAAAGAAGGCAAACTGAATTTAATCAGAAGCGGCAGACTCAGGGCAGGAAGAATTTTCTCTTTTTGACAGAAGCAGTTAGGAAAACATTTATGGTAATACTGCAGCATCTGCTGATTACAGGCAAAGCTGCAGGACACCAGTGTTAAATCACTGAGCCATCCTGACAGCTCCTGGGTGCTCCAGTCACATTGACAGCAATTTACAGTGAAACTCATCCAAGTCTGAAAATCAGCCAACATGCTTAAACCAGAAAGAAGTAATTCAGATCAGACTTCAAAAGAATTATAGCTGATAAAACTCTGATATAAGTATTTGTGCTAAATACACATCCATATCACATGTATGCACAAATATGCACATGCACGCACGCACAGATATTAACACTCACTTTAGGTCTATTAGTTAGCTTAGATCAGCAAAGTTTACTGGAAGGATATTATGAAGTCAAACATATAGGAAGTACAATATTAACTATTTTGTCAAGAAGTCAGGATAAAAGCTGATCTCTCCTCTTGGCACTTTGAAATTATGACCTGAGAGGACTTGGTGCATAGAGTGATCAGAATAATTAAAAAAAAGAAAAAGCCCTCTAACTTACTGGCTAAGCGAATATGTATAAAATAAAAAGTTTGGAGAAAGAATGAACAGCAAAGTAACAGATTCTTTATTGAACTGCCTATAGCCATGACAACCACATGCCATTATTTTATGGTAATTAAGATTACAGATATTAAAATAAACTTACACATGTGGGTGCTGCCTAGAGGTTTTTGATGACCAAAAGAATACTAGGACTTAAATTTCCATATTTGACACCAGAATCCAGAGAACAAAAGAGTGTACTGAAGCCTTCTGAGACTCACATTTACAAAAGTAAATGTCTCAGTATTTTATCAAAAATAAACACCAAAGGTTTCCTTCCTCCAGTTGCTTTGGGAGTCCAACTAAATATTATTCATAATGTGAGAGATTAAAAAGGGGGAGAAAACAAAAACTTCAAATGACTATTTTGAAGGAAGCCATTGAAACTCTGGTCACAAGGGGCAGAGCTATGGTAGTTTATTGCTCAGCCAGATAAACAGTTTCAAAATATGATTGCTACAGTTAATCACTAGTACAATATTCATCTGCAATTTAAAAATATAAAATACTCTATTCAAATTCTTCCCCAAACCCTTTAGAAATGCCTCTGCATTTTTGTTTGGCTATAACCCCTGGGTGGTAAACCTGCACCCGGGTAATTAAGACCACTGATAAAATGCCGGGCAGTGGTGGCGCACGCCTTTAATCCCAGCACTCGGGAGGCAGAGGCAGG